>QELA01000008.1:0-600000 GCA_003243815.1 Fermentozyma sake | reverse complement strand
TTGATGTTTCTGCAGATTTGACTGAACTAGGAAGAACTCCAGTCTCAGTAGTGTGCTCTGGTCCGAAATCCATCTTGGATATTGGCTTGACCATGGAATATTTGGAAACCCAAGGTGTATTTGTAGGAACTTATAATGAAGATGGAAGATCCGTCGTCCAAGTCCCTGGATTCTACTGCAGAGAGTCTGGAATCAAGTCTCCCTATTCCTTTTCCACATTTCATAATGCTGCCGAGATCATACACAACCACAATAATGTGATGAGTTTGGATTCTGGAAATGTCATCTGTATTCCTCCTCCAGTTGAAAGTGCCATATCGTCGTCATTTATTGATGAAATCATTGTCAGAGCCAACAGAGACGCACAAACCAAGAACATCCTGGGAAAATATTTGACTCCATTCTTGCTAGCCAGTATTGCTCGTGAAACCAATGGTAAATCAGTCGAATGTAACGTCAAATTTGTTTTGAATAATGCAAGAGCTGCAACAGAAATCGCAAGAGATTTGCTTAAGTTGGAATTGGAAAATGTACGTATTTAACATTGTTCATTCTGTTGAAATACTAATATCTAGGCTCAAGGTATACATACTCCGGTAATTCAAAGTCCATTTGTCTCTGGAAAGGCGAAGAGTCTGGTCTCTAAAGAGAAGACTCATATCATTCCTGAAGAAAAGGAGAGTCTGGTTTCGAAAGAGAAAACCCATATTCTGTCTGTTGAAAAGAATCTGCTCTCTATTGTTTCTGATCAAGTTTCCTCAATAATCATCGGATCGTTGGCTCAGGATACAATTGCAACCATCGGTAAGGATTTGAAAATGAAAGACTCAAATTTGGGATTGATCAAATCTTCAATAGGTGGAGTCGGTTACAATATTGCATTAGCATGTCACTATGGAAACAAATCTCCTTCTTGTGATAACGGCAGTTCAAGGCTTGTTTCAATTATTGGTAATGATTTTGCTGGAAACTCGATCTTGAAACAGTTGGAAAGTGTGAACTTTGATACCTCCGGGATTTACGTATCGAACGGAAATTCTGGCACTGCACAATATATCTCCCAACACTCTCATGATGGTGAGTTGTTGGTTGCTTGTGCTGATATGAGTATTGTGGAGGAAGATTTCTCCGGCCACATTATGCAACAGTTGGAACGAGCCAAGCCCACGAATATTATATTAGATTGCAATGTCTCAGCCAGTGTGATGGATAAAATTCTCGACTATAAGCATCGCTGTGGCGGTGATATCAATATCATTGTTGAGCCAACATCGTTCCCTAAATCAAAGCGTCTAGCACAAGCACACCACCTGACATTTCCCAATAATGCTATCAAACTCATCACTCCTACGCAGGCAGAACTCGAGTCTATCCATTCTGCATTCAGCGAGAAAGGATACTTCGAAGATTATGATAACTGGTTTCCAATGTTGGACTCGTTAGGAATCAATACGGAATTTCGCAACCGATGTGAAGTGTTGGGTCGCAAACCAGATTATGCCATTCTCGGCAAATTGTTTCAAAATGGAACTATCCAACAGTCTCTCCAGCTTCTTCCATACTTTCAAAACATCCTCGTGAAATTGGGTGAACTTGGCGTGGTCCTAGTGAGTATATCGACTAGCGTTCAGGACCATAAGTCGATTCCAACAACGTCACAATACCACCCTCGATTTACCGTCACTTCAACAGGAACAAAGATAAATGATAACCACATGGGTGTTGTGATTCAGTATTACCCTATACCACAAGAAAATGTTGACCTTAACATCAAGAACGTCACGGGAGCTGGAGATTCATTCTTGGGCTACCTAGTTGCGAGGCTTCTGTCAGAGTATCCACTGTGGCTAGAGCCAGAAATCTCTACTGTCGAGCAGGAATGGAACAAGTGGGAGTCTATTTATAAGGCCCAGCTTGCCAGTGGACTCTCGTTGATGTCTGATGCTTCTATAAGTCCCCAATTGGTGCAAATTTAGTAAATATTTAGATATTATATACAGGAATATTAACTTATCTGCAGGATCATGAATCACATTTAGCGAGTAAAAATTCACCAGTTAACTATAGGACGCAAGCCAAATGTTTAGAAATACCTTTAGACATACAGTTAATATAGCCGGACGCTTCGGGCGTCGTGGTATCGCCACCTCCGCTAGGAATTCTCGCCCTTTAAGCGGCAAGTTTCTTGTCGCAGGAGGAATCTCTGCCATAACAGGAGTCTACATGTTTGGACAACAGATCCAACTTGACAATTCCAAAGAAATCGCCGAGAGTGTGGCAGTAGACTCTTCCATTTCGCCGTTTCCAATCACTATTCGTCAAAGTGAACAAAAGAATTTACACCACGACTACCAAATGTTGGGCCACGGTGTAAGGGCTGTCACGTTTCTCGGATTCAAAGTATATGGGATCGGAATGTATATCTCACAGGCAGATGTGGCCAAGGTCAGGTCAGTATTGAAAGATGACAAGTTTTTAGCACAATTTGGCACTGAAAACCATACACTTGAAGAATTGTTGCACCACGGCGAGTATTCGTCAGAGATTGTGGAGAAATTATTGGACAGTGGAGTACAATTTATGGTGCGTCTCAGTCCTGTAAGAAACACTGATTTCGGACACTTGAAAGACGGTTTGATCAAGACTATCTTGGCCCATGGAAGATCTAAGGAACAACGTGAAACTGTTGGAAAAGGATTGGAAGAATTGCGCACGGTGTTTGGTGGCCACAAAGGGTCTGTTCCTAAGGACCACTTGATGTACTTGGAGATTTTGAAAGGAGGAGAGATGGGAGTTTCCTATGAAAACACCAAAACCCATAAAATTACAGAAATGGGCAAAGTCACTGAACCTTTGGTGAGCAAGCTCTTGTTTTTGCAATATTTGAGTGGGAAGAAACCGTTGAGTGAGTCGTTGAGGAAGACCAGTGTCGAGGGGTTAATCAGGTTGACTTTATAGTCGTACAGAGTTCATGTAAATAGTAAGAAATATAAGAAATACTGAGCGTAGCGAAGTGTTGATTGATGCAAGTATTTCGTGGAGATCAAGTACACCGGAGTTCTGGGGTCCTGGGATATCGGAGTTATGAAAGATATCGGAGTTATTGAGAATTACGGAGTTCTAGAGAATATCGGAGTTCTAGAGAATATCGGAGTTCTAGAGGATCTGTAAGAATCCTTCTTCTCCTCTAGTAATTACTAGAAATCGGAGTAGCCCATGATATGAGTACTCTGCAGTCCTCAAATTCTCACCAGTTTCCAATTATTCCTGGCATTATAATGAAACTTTACTGCATAACTGTATTGTAATTGGGCCAGAGTCACCAATATTTGAGTTATCTAGAGCCTGGCACCATATATAGAGCCTCTGTATATAGAGCCTCCCTAATACATCATATAACGTAATAACAAGTTCATCTATAGATACCTTATGTTGCGACATGTGATATAGATCACCTGACATAAAATTATCAACATATGTTCGTTCATTGTACCTTATTGTGTGTAGAACTCGATCTTATTTCCTCTTCCATCCAAGTCTATACTCCTAATTTGGAGCACTTATCATCCCACTGATACGATGATATTATTAGGCCATACCAACTGTCGCATCGAGGACTCCCGAGACTTCTACCTCAGAATGCGGCTCACTGGTCGCGCCTAGGGCCCAGGGCCCCAATTTACGTCAATAAACGCGTCGACAAAGAATCATAAGGCGTACCTCCATCAACAGTTTATTAGACAGTTCTTGATAATTATAAGAAGAAAGAGCGTGTTAATATTTCCTCGACCCATGGTTGACTATAACTAAGTAGTTTGAAAAGAATCAGCAGGATTTTCGCAACCAGGCGCCAAATTTACATTTCTAAGCGAGGGAGATTAGATCAACTGGGGCCAGGTTACATCTAGGAGCAGGTTACCTTACATTCTCTAATCGTGTCGTGTCGTGTCTTTGCGTTATGGCACAAACGCATAAAATCGATCTTATTGTTCGACAATCTTAATCTCGGTTATGCAGTAACAATAGAGTCTGTTTTCAGCTTAGAGAGTTTATCAGAGTAAGTTCTACGAGTTGTTAAATTCGTACTAGCTCTATTGGTTTTTAAACATCGTAAGTAGCTCTATTATTTATTAAAGTCTTGTATTGGTATCCTGTAAATATCTGATTTAATCCTTGCCGAAGGCAAACTTATATGGTACACTATCTACATAATAATAGATTCATGTTGAACATTAGAAGAAATGGTCTTGTGAGGTAAAACCTTAGCACCGTTGACGTAAATTTCATTCTTAATTTCAACATCATCACCTAAAACGGTGACACCTTCAGTTCTGGCCCACTTACCGATTCTGGAGTTCCATCCAACAATGGTGGACTTGACCCAGGCGTGGTCCTTAACTTGAGAGTTGGCCAATAACACAGATCTTTGGATTCTGGCACCTTCACCAACAATGACGTTTGGACCAATAGTAACATTTGGACCAATGACGGCAGAAGGATGGATCTTGGCAGTAGGGTCAATCAAGACGTTACCACCGTGGACAAATGGTTCATGAGACAATAATTCTGGAGCGGTCTTGGCCAAGTGGGTCAAGTACAAACAAGTACCGGACAAGAAATCCTTAGGTTGACCAACATCCATCCAGAAACCTTCCAAATCGAAGGAGTATAAGGACTTTTGTTCAACCAAGATAGGGAAAGTTTCCTTTTCAATGGAGGTTGGTTTCATCTCAATCAAGTCAATGACTTCAGGATTTAAGATATAAAGACCAGCATTAATTCTATTACCAACAAATTCAACTGGCTTTTCGACGAATCTGTCAATCAAGTTTGGAGTGTCTCTATCGTGGACAATGACACCGTATTTGGATGGTTCATCAACCTTGGTAGCGACAATAGTACCGGCACCACCGTGGGCCTTGTGGAAGTCAGCCAATTCTTGGAATGGGTAGTCACAGATGACATCTGAGTTCAAGACAAAGAATGGAGAGTTGTCCTTCTTCAAGACGTTTTCAGCCAACTTCAATGGACCAGCGGTTCCTAAAGGTTCTTCTTCGACGGAGAAAGTGATGCTAACACCATATTCAGCTTCGTACTTCTTCAAGGTAGCAACCATAACTTCAGGACGGTAGTTGACAGCCAACACAATGTCGGTGACACCAGCTTTGGCAAGAGCGGCGATTTGATGAAGAATCATAGGACGGTTGGCAAATTCAACCAATGGTTTTGGTAACGTCAAGGTTAATGGTCTCAAACGAGTACCAAATCCTCCAACTAAAATTAATCCTTTCATTTTCTATGTATATATCTCAAAATGTATCGAGTCAAAGAGGTTGGTGAAGAAAAAAGGTGGCCGGACGAGGGTTTATATAGTGGAAAAAAGAAAGAAACACAAAATAAACGTGTCCGCCAAAGACGCCAGAGTGAAACTTGGGGGGTACACTTATTCCAACAATGTATTTTATGCTTGCAAAACTATCTAGCGCTGCTTGGGACGATATTCCGGCTATGTATGATTTTGTGATCCCCTGGTAGCCTGGTTGGCTGAGTGGCCTGTTCAGCCTTCGGTGTCTTCTTCGACCTCGACGCGAATTTTTCCGTCTCTCGAAAAATGGATAAAAATAAAATAAAATGAAAATACTTGTTCACTTCTGTGCGGTCCTGATGTTTGCATATTTGATGAGGTACTAGACTAACTATCTGAATATGCTAACATTGTAGCTAACGAATCCACGCTAACTAAAGTTGTCTCGCTCTATCTACATTTATATCGCCACAATTCTCTTTTTCTCTATTCTTTCTCTACTTTCCTTTCACCGTTTTCTCGCTCTGTTTGTTGACTGATATTTGTATTTACTATAAGTTTTGTGTCAACTAGTTTTTTTGGTAAACAGCCCAGCAGAGTATTAGATAGAGCGGAATATTCGAGGACTTGGTGGGGCTGGTTCGTGAACTAGCAAGACGATGCTGACCTTCAGCTTCTAGCCTTTTAGTCTTTCTTAGATATACTGCTGATATACAGCTTGTCCATTGGTGAAGACTTGTTTCATAAGTCCCGTTATTATAGGTCAAATCCGTGCTATATACAGGACGCACATGCCCAAAAGATACATCTTTGTGCTATCAAGCGCGTCGAGAGGCTAAACATATATGAATTGAACGTGTATGGTACTAAGACTTCCGGAGTTATTAGTTCTGCATCGTGCAGAGTGAACAATTTTGACTATGGTCCCCTAAAAGTTGAATCTGAGACGAAAATTAGTCGCAATGAGATCGGCTGGTACCCTTCCAGGAAAGGAATAGCCAGTATTTGTTTTATCTGAGGAATGTTGATTACTTGTTTAGGTTAATTAAGGAACAGTTCTGGTTAATTATGGATATGTGTTGTGGCTATGGAAAGCCAGTTAGATATGGCTATCTATGGCTATCTGCGGGCTATAGGATTCCAGTCTCCCGCAAGATTACGTAATTTTAGAGATAATCTTTTTAGTGGAATGTTAAACTCTTGGAATGTTCAACTCTCAGTTCCATATAGTTTACAAGTAGTTATAAATCCAAAGAGATACCTCAGAGAGTCTCGGTAGTATAATTAGATGTAGAAGTTTACTAGCATAATTTAGATGCAGAAATCTACTACATAATTAGATGTAAAATAAAACAAGCGATACTAAAAATATACTAGCAAAATTTGGATGCAAAAGTTTACTAAATTATTAGCTTTAGAAACCAACAAGCATAATTTATGTGGAAATATCTAGTATAATTAGATGAGAAATCTACTAGTACAATTAGTTGTATAATATTACTAGCATAATCTAGATGTAAAATATTACAAGCATAATTTAGATGTAAAAGTCTACTAAAGTGGTGATAATACCACAGATCACCACTCCTAGTCCCAAAATTCAATAACCGATCTCATTTGAACTTACCCAGGAGTATCGATTTATTCCATAGTGTTTTATGGACAATTCTGGCTCAGCACCTAGCTATTACTCGGAGATTCTACGTATCATCAACAAACAGAACCTAATTACATTATTATCAGTTATTTAAGTACACATCTACACCATTTAGCAAACTAACTAGCGAGGCTTCGGATCTTGCTAAGTTGTAGGGTAAAGTCAGTTTCTATGAGGTGACAGTCCAAATATAGCACAAATTGGGTACTTTCTTCCACTAAATTATTGAGAACTACCCTTCTCCTCGTTCAAACAACTGAAAATCTCATTAATATAAACCCTGTTAATAAAGTTACTTCCCTGTGTGGAAACATACACCGCTCTCCGCTCTTGATCTCACTATGCATCTCACTAAGCATCTCGCTATTCGTGGAATCTTAAAATTATAATTGTTTTCGTTACCAACTCATACCCAACGTTCACAGCTAACTAAATGAATGTCTCGAAAGGTGTCAATAAGTTGATGATCTGTACCCATTATGCAAACCAGGTCATATAGAAAAATTATTAATGAATCCAGTTGGTAAAGAGCGCTAGAACTTGAAATATTGACATAAAATCGTAGCGAAACGTCACCAAGAGCTGAGAATTCGTCACTAAAAGCATACCGAAATGTCACTAAGAACTAAGAGTTCGTCACTAAAAGTGTAGCAAATGGTCACCAAGAGCTGAGATATTGCTACTAAGTTGCTACGCTCCTTAGCAACTATTTTGACTATGCTTGTGCTTGTAATGCCATTTCCAACACTTCACCCACGCTTGGTCTCTCTTGCGCATCCAACACCAAACATGCCTTTATCAAATCTATAACTTCTTGCGAGTATCCACGCTTGTCTCTGGGTATAGTGTACTTCCCTTGGGATATAGCAAGGTTCAAATTGGCACCCTGTTCAAGCTCCAACTTCTCAAATGGAGAGTATCCAAAACAACAACAATAGAGCAAGCATCCAAGAGACCATATATCAGTTCTTTCACTAATATCACACACTGTGGCTACGTCTAATAACTCAGGTGCCCTATATGGTAGCGTACAGTGTTCCTGGGCAAAATCTGTAAGAGTCAATGCCTGTTGACGATTGCGTACTAGATGTCTAGCCTTCAGGCACGAACCCAAATCCACTAGAACCGGCAATCCTTCTGCGGAAATCATGACATTTGCAGGTTTAAGATCATGATGGGCAAAGGGTACCAATTCTTGTAGTTCCGTTGCAGTTGGGATATCGTCCTCGTCGTCGTCACTTCCCGGAAGCAACATATCGTCCTCGTCGTCTTCGCGCGTGGTTCCACTCCGCTGGTGGTTGTGCATCACCTTCAATCCTCGACATATCCCCGTAAATATCTTCCAGATCTCTGCTTCGTCCATTCTTTCGTCACTCAACACCTGTCCGTTGATTATATCCTGTAATGACTTCTCAAAGTACGGCATGATTATATAAATGGTCTTTGATCCGTCTGGCTCTGCAATCACACACTCCTCAATCGATTGGATAATATATGGCGTCTTGCTGTTGGCAAAGCGATGATAGTTACGAATCTCCTTCATGGCATTCTTGAACGACTCGTCGCTAGATCCAAACGGACACCGGATCTTCTTCAACGCATACAACGCATTCTGGTTGCTCTTATCCGCCACAAGATACACGTACGAAAACCCGCCCTCCCCCAATAACCGGATAATTTTGTACTTGTGATTGTTCAACGTTACATACGGCAGACTCAAGTCCGGTATACACGGCAAACATCCATTCAATGCTTGAAGAAAACAATCCATCGTGGTGTGGTCATCATACTAATATAAATTTATAGATTAAATGTGCGCATATAGAGAACAACCCCTAGAGTGGAGGTTAATTGTGGGGGTTTTGTTAGTTGGATTAAGATTAGGGTGGAGATAGAGGGTTTACAAATGACAAGGTTCCCTCTAGTTATATATATCAAGCCTTTAATACGTCATAATCTTATAAGATCCTGTTTGGTACTGTATATAGTGAAGATTCATGTATAGACTTTCTGAAAATGCAAACTAGAACACCGAACACCTCGAAGTATCCACTAACGGTATCAGTAAGACGAAGTGACGACTAGAGCGCTCACAGGTCTCTGTATTGATTAATTAATTAGTCATTCAAAAGGTATTCACTAATCATTACTTCTAAAGCCATACTATATTCACTAATAACTCACTACTAAACCATACTATATTCCCTAATCTACCACCTCTAAGCCTATAATATATTCATCATGTCAGAACCACAGACAAAGTCACCAGATCTTATGGAGATCGATGCTCCTCCATTAATTCCAGAAGAACCCAGTATTGATATCATTAATAAACTACACAGTCTTGAAATCCTTCCTGATATCTTCAACTTACTACATGATTTAGAAACGGGCGCCATACTGGCCAAAGATTTCGACAACAACGCTGGAAGTATACGATTGAAACTTGCAACTTTGAAACAATATTTACAGGAAGTTGAAGGGATCAACGAGTCCATTGAGACTAGAACCAATAAAATAGAAACTTTGAGGAATAGTAATAGTAAGAAGTACCAGTTTTTGACGAGATTTAAAGAGAAGGTTGAGAGTGATATAAACGTTTAAATCAATAGAGAAAATGTGAAAAAACATGGAAAGCTAGAGAATCTTGAAAATAGGGAATCTACAAAGAATGGAAATCGTGAAAACTAGAGAATACACTCAATATTTGTGATAAAACGTTGTAAATACCCAGAGCTCTAGAATCTTAATGAGATTTAGTGACATATTGAATTCATTTCTTGTTAAACATTTCGCTGTGCCCAGTATACTAAGAATACCGTGGGCTATTCAATAAACTACTGAGAACCAAACAATAATGAAAAATTACTATTATTCTCGAAATCTTGATGAGATTTATATTCGTTAGACCTAGAAATAGCTAGTGTAATGGCGAGACCACTAGCTTTGCTGAGAATTTCAAAGGCACAACTTATTTGTGGATACTACCACTGGCTAAGCTGAATTAAATAAAGTTTTAGAGGGATCTTTCAGCACGGAATCACTGAAACATTTCCTTGAGATCTCACTACTCGCCAACAAGTAGCTCAGAAGGAAAAGCTCCTCCCAACAGACTGCAAGACGACATTTTCCATTCTCCATTTACATCTTCTGCCATACCTTCATCTCCGAGGTTATTCTCCGGAACTTCGATATTCTTCAAAATCTGTGGAGAAAGTACACATCAAACCAGTTGGTTGAGAGCGTTAGACTCTAACTACACCAAACGTTAGAGCTACGTCAACTTGTGTAGCATCGCCGACCACTGTAGTATACCGATACATTAACTATGTGTTTATTAGAAGGATGGAAAACTCTAACGCATCATTCACATAATAAGAAGAACCACTATCAAAATGAATTTACATACATATTATAGAATAACTCATAGTTTTGCAACTAGAATCTTTATACTCCGGAGTACTTCCTAGAGGTTTACTGAAACTCTGAATCACTTGAAAGAGCTTTTGAACGCTTGTAGTCCTGCATCAAACCCTTGCTGCCATTCCCAAAGATGTTTCAGAGATCCTTTTGCTTTCATATGTTCTTGTAAACGAGCGCTCTTCCAACTTCCAGTTCTTCCTAGAATGGAACCGTTGAACTCAGCAAAGTGCAGGGCATCTGCCCACGCAGTGGTGAATGCGTCGCGGTATCTTTCATGCTCGTATTTCTCTTTAGGGTTTGCCTTGTTCCAATAATCTGAATGAGAAGAAAAGGCATCGTTCAACTTGTTTTCAAACGTAGACTTATCAGGAAGCTCTTTTCCTTTTATTGAAAATGGTGCATGGATAGCTCCCTTATCGGTCATTGTCTTGAAATCCCATTCTCCACCATTTCCACTTTGAAATTTGAAAGTCCAAAAGAACGATCCAAAGTTGGCTCGTTCAGCCAAGATGTCGCTTTGACGGTTACCATACTCTATAACGAGTTCGTCGCGTTTAGAGTTGGCATTGTTGCGGTTCCATGAGTCGCCATCAAGCACACACGAATACTCTCCGACCATGAAATCAACTCCTTCGTTCAGCTTTGCAAGAAGATCCTTATCCAAGTCTTGAATGATACTCTGGGGCGATTTTTTCTTGTCGTCGTCCAGGAAACAACGGTAGCAGTGGTGGTCAATAACCACACCAATGGATTTACCGTCGCTTTGATGTTTTTGTACCCATTCGGCCCATTGTTCTGGCCACCACCCATCGGATATGATAATAGGAATTGCCCGGTCTTTTTCACGGATCAGGTTGATCGCTGCCGCATAGTATCTTCCCTGGTACTTTGGATCATTTGCAAATTCGGCTTCATTGACTATTTGAATCCCAGCAATGTTTTCGTACGCAGATAAATCTTTAGCAATAAATGCAAGCAGTTCCAACATCAACAATTGAGCATCGTCGTTTTTCCAAAAGCCAGCATCTCCGCTAGACTTTTCTCCACTGTGGTCTGCTCCATTGGCTCCATGAGGCAACCCGTGTATATCTACAACGACTGAGATATTGTGTTGTCCCGCAGGCTCCACAAACTTCTCTTTAAATATCTTCCATGAGTTGGCATACACACCAGCATACTTCTCAAACTTCGTACCTTTGGTGAAATTTCCACCATTGATATTCCAATACCCGAGAGGGACACGGATTGAAGTCACATCGTGGCTCTCCAACCAATTCCAATCGTCGTCAGAGAGAAAGTTGCTCCAGTAATTCTCAAATTTCTCTCTAGCACCATCGTTCCCTAGATCCTTTGACAACTTCTTAGCAACTTCCAACTCGCAATCGGTTCCTTCCTGAAACAATTCATGGAAAATCCACTTTTCTAATACAAAACATGCCCCAATATTTACCCCATAGTTATATCTGGACTGATAGATCTGTTTCTTACTGGGAGGCTTCCCAGGCGTAGCTGCTGGTTCAGCCGGAGACAAGTTCGATGCCTTGGACTTGAGTTTAAGCTTATCAAACATAGTAGCGATTTGTAATAATCAATTCTTAGAGTAAGGAAGGGATTCCATTCTAAATACCGATCAGTTGCTATGTGATTGTTGCGGCTGTGCGTCGTTATTTGTCGCAAATCGCAAGTGAAGTGTCGTGAATTGTCGTGAATTGTCGTGAATTGTGTCTATTGTCGTGAACTGTGTTAATTGCGTTAATTAAAGTAATTCATGGTTGCTAGTGTGGCAAAAGTCTTAATCTAAACGACTAATTAATTGTCGCTAGTATTCTACTGTCAAACACCTGAATATCTGTCGCAAAATCTTCTGTGCTATTCTTCTGTGTTATTTCATCCGACTTGTCCGGACTCAAATGGTGTCGCAGAACTTGTCGCGAATTTTAATCTGAATTTGCAACCACCCTTCTTCTAGAATAACTACCACAACTTATTTTAGTCAGTGCTATAGCAGAATACTAGCAGAATACGAGATTGTTGCAATAGTTATCTGTAGGTATGAGCTCTGCTGACTTTCAGCGATGTTTTGGCGTTATCGCTTCACTTTTAGACAACCACTAAGCCATATTTAACTAATTATAGCGCCGCTAACATGTGCTTTTTAGCGTCCAATGCTCTTCATTAACCTGATTTAGAGTTCACTATACAGATCATTCAGTGACATGTTGTGAAATATGTTTCTAAGACGCAACTGGGTGTCCATCAAGTTTTGATTGGATATGCAGATTAATAAACGTTGGCTCAAGCAGTTTATGGTTCCTTGAATATCTGCAATAAGTAGACCAAGGATCTTTGCAATGGAGCCGAAAATTGATCAGGCACAATATTGATTAGGAAGAATATTGATAAGGAAGAATATTAATCAGACAGAATATTGAATACTGATAAGGAAGAGTATCGAATCCCAGAATCTTAGAATCCTAGTAAACAAGACTCAATTATACTAGATATATTTTTTACTATTTGACAATTATTGGACATAATAGAATCAAGTTACTAGAGTTTAGGGTTACTAGGAGATACTATCGTCAGTACTAGTCAGTGATTATCTTCTTCAATGAAAACCATAATACCAAATATGTCGACCTGGAGTGGCCAAAGTGATCTTCCAATCCTGACATTATCTACCACTACCTCATTACTGGCTTGGTTGGTAGCTACATCTTGCTGTTAGTCGCTGATGTATAGGAATGGTGAAATTCCCATTGCAATCAATTTTGGTGGTCGCGTCCCTCATCAAATAAACTAAAAACTTTGTACGTGTTGTTCATGGATCACATTTCACACTTCACAATCACTCTACATCCCCAGCTATGTCACTTCCCTTCAAGCTAAACCAAATCGAATTGCCCACCATGGCAACTATTGCCACCTATCCGGCGTTGTCCGTTGGGTTGTGTATTTTCACCTTTCTTGCGTTGTTGGTGGATACTTATTTCGGAACTGCCATCAGTCATGCAGTGTCATTGTATCCTTATGCTCCAGCCCACTTTGATATGAACCGTCTTTCGATGTACCTTTTATTCCACCAAGGCTTGTTCCATTGGTTGTTCAATATCATTGCTCTCTTCACCCCTTTGGCCATGTTTGAAAGAGCGCACGGTACTGTCTACACTGGTATCACCTTGAACTTGTTGGCAGTTGTTGCAGGTTTACAATACTGTATTTTAGGAGTGTTCCTCTATCCTGAAACCCATGTCATAGGTTTGTCTGGTGTTGTCTTTTCGTTCATGAGTTTCTACGCTTATAAGGAACACCAAGTCCAACCTGTTCTCTACACATTCAAGTTCCAAGGAAGAGAACATTCGATTCCTACTTTATACTCTCCTATATTCTTCTTGTTTGTCACTTCCATCTTACTCCCTGGCTCATCTTTCTTCGGTCACTTGGCTGGTATGTCCACTGGTTATCTTTTAGCAATGGACTACTTGAGAATCTTGTATCCACCTTCCAAAGTTGTTTTATTCATTGAGAAGAAACTTTCCACACCAATTTCCTGTTTACAGGGTGTCGTTACATACTACACTGAAGCAGAGGCCGTTGAATTTAGAGGTGTTTCTTACAATCCTATTTTGTCCCAAGGTCCTGAGACTGCTTAATAGAAGATACAAATCTGAGCGAGAAGTATTTAATATTGGTAGAGATACAAATACTGAGCGTAGCAAAGTAATTAGTATTGGTAGAGATTTAAAATCTGAAAAGTGAATATCAGAAGAGACTTAGTAAATCTAAGTCAATATTAGAGGAGATATAATAAATCTAAGCGAATAATGAAGATATAGTGGATCTAAGTGGATATTATAGGAGATTTAGAGGATCTAAATGAATATTAGTGCAATATTCTGAATACTATGCCACAGATTTCTTATCTTGCTCTACTAATGCTGAATATTTTGAAATCGTTCCTTATCATGCTCTACTAACTCTGCATTTAGTGATACCGAATCTTATTGTCCTAGCGGGTCCATCTGATCTGAATTTATTGTCCCATAGGTTCGTTACCACTCATGTCCATATTTTCGTAGTGAAAAACCATCCAACCAGTTCTCTATTCAATCAATAAATTACTCATTTTATGAGTTACCTGTTAAAGTATCAACTTAGATAAACAAAGAGCCACTTAGACTCCTCTTACTTAGACTCTGCTTAGACTCTGCTTAGACTCTGCTTATATGTAGTCTCACAGAGCTGAAGAAACTCCTAGAAGAGCTCCTCGCAGAGCTCCATGTGATACATAACTACTATCATATTTCACCATACAAAAACTGCCGTATCCTTCTAGCCGCATAATGACAACAATCTCTCTACAAGTTGACTATGCACAATTTAATGGGGGCCAATTCATCCCCAGTGTCCCTGCAAACATTTCTCGTTGTCACTATTCCCATTTCACCTCAGTAAAATTACCCACTATTAACAATCATCAATAATCTCCCGGGATCACGTACTTTTCAATTAGTCTAGAACGTAGTATCGCAGACCATCTCTATTATATTGATCATTAACTCTATATGACTGTCATCAACCATATTCTTGTATCTGCTCCACATTGTAAGATCCTTGGGGCTCCTCTCTGGGGCTTCTCTACGGTTTCTACTGTTTCTCTCCGAGCGGTTCTCAACGGTTAAGAATAACAACCGAAAAACAAATTTCGTTCTCTAAATTTATACACTCCTCTAGACTACAATCTTCATGGTACCCCATAGATAAGAACCCGGTTATTAGTAGCATACATGAGCATGGGGATATCCAAGAGAGAATGCGATCGCGTTTTACCGGGAGATTCCATCCACAATGGAAGCCATATAAGAAAACCAGCGTTTACCCCAGAATCTCCCAACAAAAACGAAACCACTACAAACAAAATAACCACTACAAATAAAACAAATAAAAGCACCAATGATGACGCTCCAGTACTATCACAGGTCAAAAGGAAGAAACGTCGAAACAAATCAAAAAACAAAGGAAAGGTTAAATCTGGGGAAACTGATCCTTACAGACTCACTGAGAATATCAATGGAAGTTCTATCGACAGAAACAATGGAGTAAATGAATCAGATGGTGTCAAATTAGACATTTCTGCCGGACCAACTACATTGGGGGCTCCTTATTTGAAACCCCTCGAGATTTTACATGCTCCAACAACTCCATACACCAAAACGTACCCCCTCAGTCCACGAAAACAGGCACTAATGCGTTATAAAAAGAGCGACGAAATGATTAATGACCGGTCATATATTGCCGAAGTCAAGGAGAATCTTAAAACCAAACCAAAAGCGAATAGTCCTGGAGAGAATGGGAAACACGATGTAGAGAGACTCTTGGAACCAACGTTCATCCAGTCCAATATGGATGAGAAAGTGACACTATTCAAATTCAAGTCGTCGAAGATCTTGGTGTATGATGAGCAACTAAGCGAATCCAATACTTCTTCTTCAGGAACATTGTTGGGCCATGGAGCATTTGAGATCTTCCAACTCCATAACGGGGACGTGACGTATCTTTCGTGTGGGCCATCGTTTATATATCCATTGCTTCCGAAACTCAAGATCTTGAGAATCGGTTTCAACCAGTTCATCTTGCCGTTGGTCAATCCAGAACGGTACTGGAAGATTTTTATCGATTCAGAAGAACCAAACGTAATTGAAGTTTTGGGATCGACTTTTGAAAGAATTGTCAAGTATCGCAATTTATTCTTTGGCTCAAAGGTGGATGTGGATAAGGAACTCGGTTTATGCATTGATCACCAAGATAGCATCAATGAAAAGCCCCACGAATTGAAATCTCTCTCCATAATTGACGAAACAGAATCGAACGATGGTGCAATTTCTGGTGCAACATCTGGTGCAATTTCTGCTGGGATTCCTGCTGCAATTTCTGATGGGATTTCTGGGTTTGAGTTTACTGTTCTTGCCGGTGAGATCCCGGAGTCACCTCCCTCTGCACCAATCTCGCCACATCACGAGAATCTTGCAAACATCCACTTGGATATCTCTCCAATAAAGAACCATTTTGACCCTGGCTGGACCTTGGGAAAGAAGGTATCTATGCAATCAATATCCACCAATATGGCATGTCTTGATGTCAATGAAGCGCCAACTAGCTCAAACCCTCTCCCCCAGTTCAGAAAAGAAGTCAAGACAATCCAGCACCCCAAACCAAAAAGACCATTCAATTCCAACCCGTTCCAAGCTCCACAAGTCACTGAAATAGACAACAAATCAGACTCATCCATGGACTCTCTACTCGACGAATACGAGGAGAATATCACGTTTTCCAAATCAATGACATTTTCAAGATCTCGCCCTCCGTCAAGACAACATTCAGTCACATCCACGTCGTTCTTGAAGGCTCCACAATACTCACGAGAACCGTATTTCAAAGGAAATATTGAAAAAGACGAAAAGTCCCAATATGACGAGTTGGAGGATTTCCCTTCAACTTCACTTAGCGAATATAACCGAGTCCACAACTCACATATTGGTGGATTGACACGATCGAGAAGATCTTCCAAAAGTGAATTGTATACATCTGAAAGCAACTGGATGGAACCCAGCTTGGTGGCCAACAATAAGAGACTACCAAAGTCTAGATCCAACTACAGCATCAACAGCAGACCCCACAACATCGATTTGAACAATACATACCATAACATCTACAAATCAATCACCCAGCGGAACTTAAAACAATACTTGGAGGACGATGACTTGTCGGTGAAATCACAACGGTTGCCGACGATTTCTGCCAATACCCAACTCGATTTTAGTAACCTCCACTCTCACAATGGTGAGAGGTCCAAAATTAGTGCTCGCGCAAGCAGCGTTAGAAGCAGCTACACTCCCACAAGTTCTAAGGACAAAACTCGATTGCTGGATACCAAGTTGAATTCGTCTGATGTGTACCAGCTTATCAGCACGAGGAAGTCCCGGAGTAATATTCATGATCTCCGTGAAGCAAAACAGCCCACGCCAGCTGTGAACAAGCCGGGCCTTGCGTCCAGGTTGTTTGGATGGTGATATTATGATTATGGCAAAAAGGAACTTTCCGTTGTACAGTATATTTATTATTTATTCTATTATTTATTGAGAATCTGGGATGGAGATGTAGAGAGAAGTAGAGAGATTTATAGAGAACTAAAGGGTCTAAGAGGAGTAACAAGAACTAACGAGATCTAATGAGTAACGAGAACTCTAAGAATAATGACAACTAACGGGAAATAATGACAGCTCTATATTTCTAGAAACGTAGCTAGTTTTATTGAAAATGTCTGGCAGAGAACAAGAATGTCTTGAGAAGCTATTTAATAGTATTAGATGCCTTAGAAGCTTGTTGGTGGTGTAAATGTGTCTCTAGCTGTTAAGTGAAAATGTCTCAGTGATCAATTTTATCCATATCTTGAGCCATTAGTGAAATTATGTCATTATATCATTAAGCCAGTATATTACTGAACCATCACGTACCACCAATGAGAACATTGGTCACAAGAAAATCATCACAAGCTGAGAATTCGCTACGATGAAGCTGAATTGGCGTCATTGATCGCTGAACTTCACCCAGACCTCATTAAAACAATATCTCATTTGAGAAACGTCCCGTCACGAAGCTCACAGAATCTCCATGAAGCCCCCATAATCTTTATTAAATCACTAGAGTTCTCATACAGCCTCACTAGAGACTCACTAGAGCCTTACTACTCCTCACTATTCCTCACTATTCCTCACTACATTCGACTCTCACGATCGAGCCTCATTAGATATGGCTATATTAAATTGATTAATAAAGAGGCGATATATACAAAGGGTAAATTGTTCCACCATGGAAAAGACAATTTTTAGTATTACTATTTTATACTGGTGTCATTAAGGAACGATGATGTGTGGTCGTAATAAAGCAATATTGAATGATGTGTTCGTGATAAGATTGGATCTTACAGGATGAGAATCTGGTGAGAGATCTAAGCTCAGTTAGGATCTATTGGCGATCGGAAGTGACTGGCTCAACTAATCTAAAGTTGTGGGGCACCTGGGACTGGGTTACCGTTGGCATCGATCATACCTTGTTGCATCATCATGATTTGTTCGTTACCGGCTGATTCGAATTGTAAACCCAAGCCTAATCTAGAGGAGTTCTTGGAGTGGTCGATTTCACCAGAGAATAACAACGAGATGGTTGGCAAGACTCTCTTTTCCATGAAGGCACTGACCTTACCAGTGGAGTCTAACTGACCTCTGAAAACGGCAGAACGGTATTCGTACTTGGCACCGATGGTGGTTTGACCTTCAACAACATGTTCGTAACCGATTGGAGTACCCATTAAGTTGTCGGTGATTGGCTTGATAGCAGCACTGACTTGAGTTTCTAACCCAGCTTCGACTTTGTCGGTGACTCTTCTCCAGAAAGAAGCGATCAAAGCACCTTGGGCTTGTAATTGAGCAGAGGCGATCCAGTTACCGCTGCTGTAACGGGCAACGTAGGAAACAGCACTTTCAGGTAGAACAGGACCAGCTTGTTTGGAGTACATGGCTTCTAAACCGACGGCGAAGTTAGAAGTTAAGGATTGCAAGAGAGAACCGACGGCGACACCAGAGAAACCACCGTACAAGAACGAAGGGTTCAAGGTCTTCAAGTTGATGGAGAAATCAGACGCCTGGTAGTCTTGTTCCAATTGGACCATTGATGGTTGGCCGTTGGCCAATTGTAAGGTCAACTTGGAGATGTTATGCTTGTCCCATCCGTAGTTGACTCTACCACTAAAGGAGTAGTCGTTATCGATGTTACCTTGGACAAAGTAATCGTCGGTGGCGAAAACAGCAGAGAACGCATAGGCTGGTAACACGTTAGAGCCAACAGATAAAGTGTGGGAAGTTTGGAAGGCGGGGGCCATAGAAAAGGCCTTGTTCAAGTCGGCTCTCAACCCGGTGAAGAAGTATTGGTTCAAGAAAACATCACGGCTGACTTCTTTGTTCAAGTTTTCGATGGTACCTGGGTTGGTCAAGCCTAATGATTTACGATGTTCGGCAATGGTGATGTAAACATCGTTCAAGTATGAAAAGACTGGGTTGGAGGACCATAATCCATTTTGCTTTGGTGGAGCTTGAGTAACGCCCGGTAAGGTTGGGATCGATAATCTGGAATAGTCTCCCAATGTGACTGGAGTGGAGGAGGGAACTTGTTCTGACATGTCGTTAATGGATTGTAATGAAGTTGATGTCAAGTTTCGTTGATATTGTCGAGTAGCAAATTTGAAAAATTTTACTGAGGTTAGGCGGTATGAAAATTACTATATGTTACCTTTCGATCTACATACTAGAGTGAGAATCGAGAGTTCTCACGTGTATATATGAGTATGCTAGAATTAAGACTACATATGTAGACGATGTTACTAGATGTATAGATGCTCTACTAGCTATGGTGAACTAGAAATAGTTTATGGTAAGCCAGCTAACTATTAATTGTTAACTTTTAGCGAGTCTTGTGCCGTTCTTCCTAGGATCGACAAAAACAGCTTAATATTTAGTGGTATTCCTGGTAGTTTGTCGTGAGATATCGTAATTTTCTCGTTGTTTCTAGTGTTTCATGGCTGTCCTAAGGTTCTGATTACGTACTGCTATTATCCTACACTAAGTTTGCTTATATGTAGAGTTGTTATCGACTCTTCACGTGGCTTGGTAAGTACACGAATTTTCATATAATTGCAACCATCAACGTTGGAGAGAATATCTTTAGCTATGAATCTTACAAGAAACAACAAACTATGAAATTCAAGAAACTATAGTACCACTACCTTGTGCAATTTATGATGATATCTGTTAGAATGATATGTTTTGGAAAATCGAATTTGATAATCTGATACTCTAGTTGGAGACTGAGAGATGATGGACGAGTGTACAAAAATTCAAGGTATTAGGTTAGAATATTCTGTAGCTCTCGATATGTAGCCGTACTCCACGTTTTTTGACTTACTACGGAGTCTTTGATCTACTGAATATCTGTTCCTCTGGCCAATAGAAAACAGAACGTTATCCATAATGACACAAAACCTCGAAACATCGATGCTGCAGGAAACTCCGGCAATGATGTAATACGTTCCGACTATCTAACAAAAGGATGAAGTCAGACTGAAAGAGAGATGTTAATCTTGCTATAATGGTTCTAGTATAAATTCTTAGAGACCGTTTTTTACAATGTTCTTTCTCCAGTCTCGTTTGAGTTTTAATTCTAGCTTTAATTCTGCTTCTAGCTCTATTCTAGCTTTAATTCCTTTAATTCTAGCCTAGTTCTTGCTTCAGCTCAGTTCTAGCTTTTCTAAATATACTTCTATGTCTTCTTCTATATCGTCTCTTATTAAATCTTTAATTGTTCCCTACAACTATCACAATCCTTCTGTGTCCTCTATCTTCCTCGGAATCTTTTATATTTCGCAATCTAACTCCGAGTCGAGATAATTAGTTTCTGTTAGTTCCACTAATACACCACCAATACTACCAAATCTTGTATTAGTGGTGTATATGTCATTCAACTACTATATTAATTCTAACTTGTTATAACTTCTTGTTGTATGATTAACTCACTTCTATTATCACTTCTAACCTCTCGGCCCGCGCACCTTGAACGATCACTTCAGCTCCGGCCAAGCTACCCACTACTTAGAACTACTCGAGTCTACACGCTTCTACACTATCCTACACTAATCCACACTAGCCTACACTAGCAGCCTATGTAGCCTCGCCAATTCCTTACACCGTCGATCATCTTCCCTTCCACGATTTAGTCACTTTGCGCACTACTCTCACCCGACACCATTTTTCTGGACCACCAGGTGATGAAAAATCATCCCTCCATCACCTTATTCCCTACTACTTATATAAATAGTGGAGTTACAACAATTCTGTTACTTTCATCATATCACTATAAGTACTAAACTATACTATTGAAATGATTCAACCTGTCGTCAATGGTCACTCGTGTGTAGTGCTACATGTGTCGACCAAGGAGTTATTAGATCAAGCGATTAATTTTTATACCAATGTTGTTGGATTGTCCGTCCACTCCGAGAACGTTGGTCTGCTTTTCTTGTCAAACCAAGACAACAAGCTTACTATCCAATTGGTGGTGTCTGAAAAAGGCTCTTCGGCCAAGGAGATTGCCATTAAACAAAAAGAGTACCAGGACCAATTGAATATCCATGATTGGAGAGACATTGAAAGTGGAGTAGTGTTGAAAACAGCGAATCTCAACAAATTGATCTCCACCTTGCAACTTTACAACTTTGTCGTCCAAATCTGTCCAAACGAATTATATCCAACAGAAGTCTACACCATCGATCCTTTGGGCAACTTGGTAGGGTTCACCTCGTCTAAAAACCCGTTGACTTTGGTTCCTCCTATAGATAAGTTCGAAAAAATGGTTCCAGGCTCGACTTCCATGTCCACTTCTGTTAGTGAAGTGTCTCGTCGTGACGAAGGATTCAAGAAAAAGAGAAATATTGCCATTATGACTTCCGGTGGTGATGCTCCAGGGATGAATGCGAATGTCCGTGCTGTGGTCAGAGCTGCCATCTTTAGAGGCTGTAAGGCTTATGCCGTAATGGAAGGTTACGAAGGTTTGGTCAGAGGAGGTCCTAAGTATATCAAGGAAATGTCCTGGCAAGATGTCAGAGGATACCTTTCTGAGGGGGGTACTAACATTGGTACTGCCAGATGTATGGCGTTCAAGGAAAGAAAGGGGAGATTGAGTGGATGTAAACATTTGATCGAAGCTGGTATCGATGCCTTGATTGTCTGTGGTGGTGATGGTTCTTTAACTGGTGCCGATTTGTTCAGAAAGGAATGGCCATCTTTAATTTCAGAATTGAGAGATAACGGCGAAGTTACTCATCAACAATATGAAACTTACAAGCACTTGAATATTTGTGGTACCGTTGGGTCTATTGATAACGATATGGCCACTACCGATGCTACAATTGGTGCATATTCTTCCTTGGATAGAATCTGTAAGGCCATTGATTATATTGATGCTACTGCAAACTCGCATTCTCGTGCCTTTGTAGTCGAAGTTATGGGTAGACACTGTGGTTGGTTGGCTCTTATGGCCGGTATTGCCACCAGTGCCGATTATATCATGATTCCTGAAAAGCCTTCCTCATCTAAGGACTGGGAGGAACAAATGTGTGAGATTGTTTCAAAGCACAGAGCCAAGGGTAAGAGAAAGACCATTGTGATTGTCGCTGAAGGTGCTATCACCAACGAATTGAAACACATTTCTGCTAACGATGTCAAGGATGTGTTGGTGAACCGTTTACATTTGGATACCAGAGTCACTACCTTGGGACACGTGCAAAGAGGTGGTACTGCTGTTGCGTACGATCGTATTTTGGCTACTTTACAAGGTGTTGAAGCAGTCAAGGCTGTTTTGGACTGTACTCCAGACTCGCCATCTCCATTGATCGCCATTGAAGAAAACAAGATTGTCAGAAAATCCTTGGTTGAAGCTGTCAAAATCACCCAATCGGTAGCAACCGCTATTGAAAGCAAAGACTTTGAAAAGGCCATGTCTTTGAGAGACTCTGAATTCACAGAACACTTGGCCAACTTCATCGCCATGAACTCCGCTAACCATAACGAGCCTACCTTGCCTGTTGAAAAGAGAAAGAGAATCGCTATCATTCATATCGGAGCCCCAGCCGGTGGTATGAACAGTGCTGTATACGCCATGGCTACCTACTGTATGTCCCAAGGACACACTCCATATGCAATCCATAATGGGTTCGCTGGTTTGGCTAGACACGAATCGGTGAGATCGATCGACTGGCTCGAAATTGAAGGTTGGAACTCGGTCGGTGGATCTGAGATTGGTACCAACAGACAAACCCCAGATGAAACTGACTTGGGTATGATTGCCCACTACTTTGAGAAGTACCAATTCGATGGTTTGATCATTGTTGGTGGTTTCGAGGCCTTTGTTTCCCTTGACCAGTTGGAAAGGGCAAGAGCCATGTATCCAGCATTTAGAATCCCAATGACTTTGATTCCTGCTACGATTTCTAATAACGTTCCAGGTACTGAGTATTCTTTGGGTGCCGATACATGTTTGAACTCGCTCATGGATTACTGTGACGTCGTGAAACAATCTGCCTCTGCCACCAGAGACCGTGCTTTCGTTATTGAAGTGCAAGGTGGTAACTCTGGATATATTGCAACTTATGCGTCGTTGATCAGTGGTGCTCAAGCCTCGTATGTTCCAGAAGAAGGTATCTCCTTGGACCAATTGGATATGGATATCAAGTCCTTGAAGGAATCTTTTGCTACTGAAAAGGGTATGTGTAAGACTGGTAAGTTGATCTTGAAGAGTACCAATGCCTGTAAGGTGTTGACTACTCAAGTATTGGCTGACATCATCAAGGAAGAATCAAACGGTGAGTTTGATGCCAAAACAGCAGTCCCTGGACATGTGCAACAAGGTGGATTACCATCACCAATCGATAGAACTAGAGGGGCCAGATTTGCTATCAAGGCCGTCCAATTCATTGAAGAAAACTCCGATTTATTCAAGGACTATAAGTACAGCTTGGAATACCCAAGCGATGACAAGAAATTGGGCTCAACTGCAGCCGTCTTGGGAGTCAAGAAGTCCCACTTGAAATTCACCCCAATCAGAAGATTATACGACTTTGAAACTGAATTGGGCAGAAGAATGCCAAAGAAAATTCACTGGGCTGGTACTAGAGACATTGCAGACCAGTTGGTCGGAAGAAACCGTATTTCTAGAGCCTCTAGTTAAATCGATTCTTCGATACTGAGCAAAATATCATCAACATTGCTGAATGTCACTAGAATTACTAGCTGTCTGACAAGATATCCGGCTCAGTGATAGCAGGAATTCTTTTCAGTGATCTCAGGAATTCTTCCACCCCCATTGCATAGAGTTTAATTATATATTGTACTCTCTTAGTTTGTATTTCCGGAATATTACGTACGAAATTTATCCGAATTCTGTAGAATTTTTGTAGAATTTGCGTAAACAAAACAAAATCAAAAGTTCTAGTGGTACAAAGAAGACGATGAACGGATCATTTAATGACACCAGTAAAAGTATGAATAACGTTACAATTAGAAAAGACTGGACGTACTAACATCCAGAATTCCACAAGGATATTGTTGACTGTTCGTCAGCAGAAGAACTAGTGGATATCCAGAGGCAGTTGATCCAATGGAACAAGCTGATCGAGGAAGAAGTCCAGGCTATGACTACGTTTGATAAGAAGAGAGTGATTGGAGTCATTGATTCTTTGTTCAAGTTTATTGATATCAAACAAAGTCAGCTTGGAAATCGTGAACAATTTAGATTTGTTGGCGAACCAATCCCTCAAGAAAGTGTAAATGAAATGAATAACAAACCGAACATGGGGGATATTAAACATATAGGACAGAAATTGTCTGAAGCTGTGCAAGTCAATTCTAAATCGTCTGACGTTCAACAAGCCACTTCTAAATTATCTGGATTAAAGAACGTCAAGGTAACAATTGGTTGGGGAGATGGTGTTGGAGGACATGTATTAATCAGTGATATTTCCAACACAATTGTAACAACGAACCAGACTTCCATACCAACATCAGTACACTTAAAAGGAGTAGAGTCGTCTATTCTACGGATCAATTCTTCGGGACCGGTATTTATTCATGATGTTTCTCATACCGTGCTCGTCCTCTCATGCCACCAACTACGCCTTCATAACATCGTCGATTCGACAATTATCGTTGAAAGTGTGGGAAACAACCGTATAATCATCGAAAACTGCAATGGCCTAAAACTACAGAGCACTAATGAAATTGCGGTAGATGATTTCAACTGGCCAACCACACTAACCACCAACCCTCATTATAAATTTAGTCATGAAATTGATGATTTCGCATGGATAGAAAGTGTCACAGACGGACCAACAAAGGTGATGAAGGACAATACGAAGCATACAGATATAAAGAAAAAATGAGACAGACCATGAAGAATAGGTTCATGAAGAATAGGTTCATGAAGAATAGGTTCATGAAGAATAAGTTCACGAGGAATAAGATTCATGAAGAATAAATCCACGAAGTATTATGAATAAGCAGTTACATGGTCAAGATCTGAGATCCATAGCCTAAGATTAGAGTCAATTCTGCTCTCAGAGGTTAATACTAATAGTTTTGTTTACAATTGGATTTGATTTGTTTACTAACAGTTTAGTTCCACTACTAACAGGTCAAACAGTCTATTGTGGAATTCCTTCTCACCGAATACCGTTGCGTTCGGGCTACTACTTATTGCTTTGTGGCCCGACCATAACCGATATATGACCAAAATCTAATTGTGTACCGTGTACGGAAGTCGCCCTCCATTATATGGTCCTGGGCATCCATACCGTAACACGGCCTCTGTGATCCCCTCTATGAAAACCAAGAGGCAACTCCGAAAACGATACGCGACGCACCCGAAACGACATGGAGATTTATGCGATACCGTTTTGCGACACAGTTTGCGACACAGTTTTGCGACAACAGACTACGGACACGATGTGAGAACGTGCCTTCAACATAGTATAAATTTGTTAGTGATCGTCTGCTAGTAGAAACTGACACCAGATCTCCCCGACTAAACATTTTTCCGCAACCTTGTTTGTGTGGTCAGGCTGGATTATAAGGGGTGACACGGACCAAGACCCTGACCCTAACACTAACTTTTGCGACACAACCAATGGTTTTTTGAGGGGTCTTTCCGTCCATAGCCGCAAATAAGCGAAAGTTCGCGGAAATTGCTGCAAATCATGTAGTGACATATATAAAGTGGTATGATCCAGCAACATCAGGATCTTAAACATCACTATTATTTTCAATGGCACCTATCAAAACAGATTATTCCAACACGAGCACTCCTGATATATCCGGTCCCCGCGACTTGCTGGTGGATGCTGAGATTCCCTTGGGAGAATACTTATTTCTTCGTATATGCCAGGCCAACCCTAAGCTCAAGACTTTGTTTGGGATTCCCGGTGATTTCAATCTTGCCTTAATGGAACACATGTACGCCGACTCGGTAGAGAAACAAAATGGAGTCAAGTTTGTGGGGTTATGTAATGAGTTGAATGGTGCATACACAGTAGACGGCTATTCAAGAGCTATTGGCGGCTTAGGAGTATTGATCACAACATTTGGAGTCGGAGAATTGAGTGCACTAAACGGGGTGTCACTTTCTTACTCTGAATTCAATCCCGTTTTGCACATCGTTGGAACTAGTTCCCAAACATACCGTGATTACGCTCAGAAAGGCGAGGGAATTCCTCACAACTATCACCACTTAATCCAAAATATCGACTCTCGTAAACATCCAAATCATGACATATATAAGACCATGAGTAAGGCAGTTTCCGTTATCCAAGAATCTTTGGAAGCCACTGACGATACCGTTTTGGATCAGATTGACAAGGTTTTGACAACGATTATCCAGGAATCTCGTCCGGGATATTTGTTTATTCCAGTTGACTTGCCAGATAGAAAGGTTAGCTCACGTCGTTTGTTTGAGCAGCCATTGGACTTTAGTGCTGCAGGAATCAACACCACTTCTGGAAAGCAAATGTTGAACAAGGTAACAAGAGAGATCTTAGCTCATTTATGTTCAGCTCACCAGCCTTCGTTTGTATCGGATCTCTTGATGAGTCGGTACCAACTTCATCCTTTGGTTGACACATTGATTGGAAAATTGCCAGAAAACCATATCAAATTATTCAACAGCAATATGGCACGTGGAATGGACGAAACTCGTCTGGATTATGTTGGTGTGTACCAGGGTTGGGGATCGTCTTCTCCCGAAACTCGTCTTGCCATGGAGAAGAATACCGACTTGTTGATCAGGTTTGGATACTTCAACGCAGAGACAAATTGCGCCAATTACACGGATGATTTGCTGGAAATTCAAACGCTTATTGATATTCACCCGGACTACGTGCGTATCAACGACACCTTCCACGAAATTAAAGATTTCTCCACCGGAGAACGTCTCTTTTCCATGTCTGATTTGATGAATGAGTTGATTAACCAAGTAGATGCGGCCAAGTTGCAGCCATCGCAGAAATTCAGATATCAATACACTCCTGCCGAAAAGCACCATTCAGATGATCCTTTGGCTCTCAAATTTGTAACGCAGAAGAAGCTTTACGATTATCTTAATACTAAATTACAACCAAATGATATTCTTATCGTCGAGACTACTGCGTTTCTCTTTGGATTACCCGATATTCGTTTACCTTCAGGAGCGAAAATAATTGCTGGTCAATACTACGGTTCAATTGGCTATGCGTTACCTTCGCTGGTGGGTGTTACTTTTGCAATCAATGACTTGGGACCCGAATGTCGCCATAAACGTATTTTGCTCATTGAAGGAGACGGTTCGGCACAAATGACTATTCAAGAACTTACTGCTTATATCAAGTACCACCATATGCTTCCTATCAAACCCACGATTTTGCTTATGAATAACGATGGCTACACCATCGAGCGGTGGATCAAGGGTCCAACAAGACCATACAATGATATCGCACCATGCTGGAACTGGACTCAACTCTTGGAGACTTTTGGTGATAGGCAGAAAAAGTGGCACACTACAGCCACAATCAAGAATGTCGCCGAATTCGAAGAATACTATTCTTCTCACGAGAAAGATCCCTCTAAGTTAGAACTTGTTGAGTTGATTATGGATAAACTTGACGTTCCTCATAAACTTAATGTTCTTGTAGGAAGAGGAGAACATTAGAGAATCGGGATCATTAGAATCGGGAGATCATTAAGAAGATCTGGATCATTAGAGATGATTTGGAGTTCAAATATCTTTCGGGATATCCTTGTAGATCTCCATAATGAAGAATTTGATAAGATCTTAAATCTCCATAAGGAAGAATTTGCTAAGATCATTAATCTCATGGCTTACTATACTAATTTATGTCCATATGAAAAGTTTTAATATAAATCGATGTTAGATTATTTCTATGTAGCCATGGTACTCTTCTGCCTTAGTTAGGCATCGAGTATTACTCGATTATTGGATTGCTCGGAATGATTCTCAATCTCGGTAAGAATAAATCCGAACCATCTCCATCCCGAGGAACTTCACCTCATCGCCTGTTGTCCCTTTTGTATCGATTTACGCCGAATTGCGCCCCATCAGGATTACAGACCTAAACCCCACTCAAACGCGCGCCGGTTGGAACTGGCCCCGTCGGCTAAGCTCTTTAGAGGAGTTTCGGGAATTCGTATTTTGCTGCCCTTTCTCACGTCTATATACAGGAAAAACAATAATTCCCCACATTTGGCAACCGAAGTATAAGTACACAAATGGATCCGAAATATTCCACTTACCACCAAAATATCGATCAAAATGTCGCTACCATCCATCGTCAGCAAGGGCAGTAGCCCATATCTCGCATCAGATGATTCTCCATATGTGTTCGAAATCCCGGACCATACAAACCTTTCAAAGGTGATGAAGGAAATGTTACCCTTGCCACAGGAGCTGTGGAAAGTTTCGGTACCTTTGCCGGGATCTGCCATTGAAGGATATTCATCGATCTATAGAAACGGAGCGTTCCCCAACCGGTTGAAGGAAGCGCTCCATCCTGATCTTAACACTCTCCATGCCCTATTCATGAACACCGTGTCTGCCAGCGGAAACAGTCCCTATTTGTCGTATCGTAAATATGACTACGATACCAAAGTTTCCGAAACTACTCCTACGACAATTTCTTATAACGAAGTACAACGCCGCAAGCTCAACTATGGTTCAGGATTGCTCTACTTGCTCCAAAACAACCCTTATCGCCAGCCTGACGTGTATCCTTCCCACGGCAAGATCGATAATCACTTGAGAGACTACGCCACTTATGACAAGGACAACATATCATTTATCATCTCGATTCTTTCTCCTAACAGGTACGAATGGGTTCTTACCGATGTGATGTCGTCGTCGTATTCAATCACAAACACTGCTCTCTACGATACGTTGGGACCCGAGTCGTCCAAATATATCTTGGAGTTGACCGAGTCTCCCGTGACCGTTGCTTCTAAGGATCAGATCAAGGATATCATTTTGTTGAAGCAAAAAAATCCTCAAGTCCTTGGAACGTTGATCTCCATCATCTCGTTCGATCCATTGTTTGATACTTTTGAAGATATTGAGTTGAAAGGTTTGGCTACTAAAAACAATATCGCCTTATATGATCTTGACCAGGTCATGAAGATCGGAGAGATCTTCCCTCTCAAGGAGTTGCCTCCAAACCCAGATACCATTCATACAATTTCATTCACTTCGGGAACTACGGGAGCTAACCCTAAGGGTGTGGTTCTCTCTCAGAGAACTTCGTGTGCTGGCATTACGTTTTGTTTGGCTCAGATCCCTCAGCAAGAGAATTCCAAGATGTTTTGCTTCTTACCACTTACCCACATTTACGAGAGACAGACTTCGTGGACTGGTACGTCTTTTGGTGCTTGTGTGTGCTTTCCTCAGCAGAATGGATCTCCACTTACTCTTGTTGAAGATTTGAAGATCTTCAAACCTACATCCATGAGCAATGTTCCAAGAGTTTACACCAAGTTTGAGGCAGCTTTGAAAGCTGCCACGGTGGACTCACACTCTGTAGTCACGGCAGCAATCACTAAGAAAGCCATTGCGGCCAAAATCGCCCGTCAATCGGTCAGAGACGGTGATCCTGGAGCCCACCTTCTCTACGACAACACTCTCATCAGCAAGTTGCGTAGTAGTTTGGGATTCGACGAAATGGCTTACTGTATCACTGGATCGGCGCCTATTTCTCCATCTACAATCAAATTCATGAAGGCTGCTTTGAATATTGGGATTTGCCAAGGTTATGGATTAACCGAATCTTTTGCTGGAATGTCCATGACTATTCCTTATGAAGCCAACCCAGGTTCTTGTGGCTCTACAGGTATTTGCGTTGAAATGAGAGTTCGTGAATTGCCTGAAATGGGCTACCACTTAAAAGACAAGGACGGGCCTCGAGGAGAACTTCAATTGAGAGGTCCTCAAATCTTCACTTGTTATTTCAAAAACGAAGAAGAGACCAAGAAGGCTTTGGATCAAGACGGCTGGTTCTCCACTGGAGATGTGGCCCAAATCTCTAGCTCCAACGGTCAATTAAAGATTATTGATCGTGTCAAGAACTTCTTCAAACTTTCCCAAGGTGAATATGTCACCCCAGAAAAGGTCGAAAACATCTACTTATCCAACAACTCTCTCATGACGCAATGTTATGCTCACGGAGACTCTTTCAAGTCTTTCTTGGTGGGTATTATTGGCGTGGACCCTGTTGGTATCAAGAGGTTTTTGACCAAACAATGTAATGTCAGTCCACTGAAACTCAGTACCAACGAAGATATCTTGAAGGCTATCAATAGACCCCAAAACAAATCTAAGTTGTTGAATTTCTTGAACTCCAACGTCAATAAGAAGGTACAAGGGTACGAGAAGCTCCAGAACATTCATATCGAATTTGAACCGTTGACTATTGCCAGAAATGTCGTCACTCCGACCCAGAAGTTGAAGAGACCAATTGCATCCAAATTCTTTGCTGAACAATTTACTGCTATGTATGACGAGGGGTCTTTGATCAAGAGATCCAAATTATAGATCCAGTTTTGTTTGATGTAGTTTGACAATTTTCAATATTTATATGTGTATTAATATACTATAGAACTATTTTAGCCCCTAGATATGATCTGGATTTAATCCCTAAATAAGAACTAGATTTAGCCCCTAGACATCTATGAAACATCAACATTGTGGAACAGTATTTCATGAAATTATCACCAAATGTCGCGTGTCTTAAAATGTCGCGGAAAATGAATTTTTTCTCGACCTAAACTGAGTGAAGACTTGACTATAAACAAAACACTCTTCAGTACCGTTAAACTATCGTTGATCATGGTATGTATTAGAGGAAAATTCTGGTGAAGATTAAGGCTATTAAGGGGTTGAGCGCTCTTGATATATTATATTTGTGGATGGGTCCCGAAACCTGGCTGTAAAAGTGAACCGTGGTCAAACTAGCGAGGTAAATGGAAATGGAAAATGGAAATGGAAAATGGAAAACTTCGAATAAGCTGGTTGTGACTAGTATTGCTCAGTGGGGGTCTTCAAGGGGTCTTTTTCACGGAATTCAAGAGGGACCACATAAGCAACTTCGCTTCGCTCAGTTACTTATAGCTCAGTTGCTTATACTCAGTTACTTATACTAACATCTAGTCATTGCCTACTATCAGTACCAAGGTTGAAACCAATTCATTAAATGGGTTGTCATTAATTGCAGCTCACTCACATATCTCCGGGTTAGGGTTGGATGAAAACTTGAAACCTAAAGAATCCGCCCAAGGAATGGTGGGACAATTGAAAGCACGTAAAGCAGCAGGTGTGATCTTGAAAATGATCGAGGCCGGCAAAATCGCAGGTAGAGGAGTATTAATCGCCGGGCCACCATCCACCGGAAAAACCGCCATTGCAATGGGTTTGTCACAAAGTTTAGGAAGTGAAGTGCCATTCACCGCCATTGCCGGGTCCGAAATATTCTCGCTTGAATTATCCAAAACCGAAGCTTTAACTCAAGTGTTCCGTAAATCCATAGGAATAAGAATCAAGGAAGAATCGGAGATTATCGAAGGGGAAGTTGTTGAAATTCAAATCGATAGATCCATCACCGGTGGACACAAGCAAGGAAAATTGACTATCAAAACAACAGACATGGAAACCATCTATGAATTGGGTAACAAGATGATCGAAGGGTTGACTAAGGAAAAGATTTTGGCCGGAGACGTTATTTCCATCGACAAGTCGACAGGAAAAATCACAAAGTTGGGTAAATCCTTCACTAGAGCCAGAGACTACGATGCAATGGGACCAGAAACCAAATTCATCCAATGTCCAGAGGGAGAATTACAAAAAAGAAAGGAAGTCGTACATACCGTGTCATTACACGAAATCGATGTTATAAATTCCAGACAACAGGGATTTTTGGCGTTGTTTTCCGGAGACACTGGTGAAATCAGATCAGAAGTGAGAGACCAAATCAACATCAAAGTGGCTGAATGGAAAGAAGAAGGAAAGGCAGAAATCATCCCGGGTGTCTTGTTCATCGATGAGGTCCACATTTTAGATATTGAATGTTTCTCGTTTATAAATCGTGCCTTGGAAGACGACTTTGCTCCAATTGTGTTTATGGCCACCAACAGAGGAATCTCCAACATTCGTGGTACAAACTATAAATCTCCCCATGGTTTACCAATCGATTTATTAGACAGATCCATTATTATCCACACAAGCTCTTACAACTCCGACGAGATCAGAACTATTCTCTCTATAAGAGCAAATGAAGAAGAAGTTGAATTATCCACGGACGCTTTGGCTTTGTTGACCAAGATCGGTCAAGAAACAAGTTTAAGATACGCTTCCAATTTGATCTCGGTCTCGCAGCAAATCTGCTTAAAGAGAAGAAGCAATATTATTGATCTTGTTGATATAAAGAGAGCTTACATGCTCTTTTTGGATTCAGACAGATCTGTCCAATATTTGGAGGAGAACTCGACCCAGTTTATTGATGATAATGGAAAGGTTACAATTGGACAAGGAAAGGATGATGATAAGATGGAAATAAGCAACTAAACAAGCAACTGAGCGAAGCGAATTTTCTTGAGCGGTCTGTATCAATTCCTGAGTGAGTGAATTATGTTGAATTCATAAACATTGTTGAAATTATTAGGACAGTGTGTATGGAAGCGTAGCGAGAGGTCAATAGAGCTGACAGATCGTCACTAAAAGCTGGAATCTCGTCACTAAGGGCTGGAATCTCGTCACTAGGAGCAAGATAATGCCACTATGAGCTGATATATCGTCACTAGGTCGCTACGCTCCTTAGTACGCTACACTTTCTATACCTACTTCTCCAATTTTGTGTCATTTATCAGTTTCTCAGGAAAGTCTCGTGTTACCCTGCCAGCCCTTCATCAGTATCTGCAAGTTGTCAGAACAATCGCTACCGATAGATATCTGTAGCATTATTAAATGTACTTTATTCTTAATTCAAGTAGCACGAGGTCACTGCTACGCTTGTAAGTATAAAATCGTCTAATAAATCGTCTAATAGTATCAGCTACTAGTTATATAAAAATTATGACAATAATGTATAATATGTAACATCAACAGAAGTAAAATATGAAGTAGCAGCACTACTTAGGAGCACTACTTAGGAGCACTACTTAGGAGCATTTCTTAGGAGCAGTGATTAGGATCATAGTAACTTAGTGATTAAGGAAAACCAGTAACCGGAGATTGTCATTAAAAAGCATCAGTTCAGTAACTTTGAATAATCACAAACGTTAACAACAAAACTCTAATAGTGAATAAGTCTCACGAATATTCACTAATTTCACTAAACCTCACTATAAATGCTTCGCTTCGTTCAGCATTCACTAATCGTCACTAACTTCACAAACCTCACTACATTAAATACTTCGCTGTGCTCAGCATTTAATAAGTCACTAACACTCACTATATTGAATGCTTCGTTGCGCTCAGCATTTAACCACTTCCCTTCGTATTCAAAATCAAAGCAATAATCATACCGTACAATCCCAACACTTCAGCGAAAATTAAAATCAACACAATCCCCACAAACAATCTTGGTTGATGCATAAATTGTCTAACCCCCTCGTCACCAACAATACCAATGGCGTAACCCGAGGCTAAACAAGCAAACCCGACAGATAACCCACACGCTAAATGCATAATTCCATTGAAGAGCGAGTAGTCTTTAGTCGGAGACAAGCCTCCAGCAATCAAAACGGCAACAACCAATCCGTAGACAGATAAGATACCCGACATAACGACGGGAATCAACGACTTCATGATCAATTCAGGCTTGAAGGTACCAATCCCTGCGATACCCACGCCCGACTTGGCTGTTCCGATAGCAGCTCCGGTACATGATAAAATCATGGCCGAGGCACAACCTGCAAAACCTAGAAATGGAGCAAATGCTGGTGAATATTCATCACCCAAAAGTCCCGACATTATTGAGCTAATAGTTAGTGATAGATTAGACTGAACAATTTTATTGAGGGTGGAAGATAATTATATGAGCGACATATTTCCGCGACATGGCAAACTGAGTGTCTCAGTGCGACATTTTATACCTACCACAAATGTAAACAAACAGATAAAATAAGAGAGATAAATTGAACAGAGGTGAGATAATTCTAAGGGATAATTCTAAAGAGATAATTCTAAAGAGATAATTCTAAAGAGATAATTTAGATCAAGAAAGAGATTAGGACGACTTTTCTTCCATCATTCTCCAGGGACTGCTTACTTAGATCATAGTATTTATATATATAAAAGATTTAAGTGGTTACTCATTTATCCACAAATCAAAAAATTCACGTATAGATCAGATAATTCACTCATAGATCAGATAATTCGCTCATAGATCAGATTATTCACTCATTGATCAGATAATTCGCTCATAGATCAAATTTCTCTTTCGTTCAATCGCTACTTCACTCTTCAATATGGATGACTATGAAAAAATCACACTCTCGAAACAAGACTTGCGATACATTTATGGACAAATCCTTAACCAAACTACGTCGAAACTCGATCTCCATCTCCCGTCGTTACGAAGCGATCCTTTAAAGAATAAAGTCGCCAATGTTTTGGATGAGTTTCTAATGGAAACATTTGATCTTGCCAAATCCTCCCTTGTGATAGATGGCCAGGACATTACATTCGAGGGTACACACCAGTACATCAAAGACTTGTTGACCTTGAAACCTCGAGAAAAGGTCGAACCCTTTGACTTGGCGATCAACAGCAAATTGAGAGACATTCTCCTACAAGTAGAAGAGGAAACCACAGCATTAACCAGACTAAGAAGAGAATTGCCCATACGAGTCAAGGATGCGTATCAGAACCTAGTCAAGAAAACAGACTCTGAAATATCCACACTATTGGCAGAGTTGGATGAACAAAATGTCACCTCCGATCCTGAAGTGACCATCCCGGATAATATGGACGAAATCGCCAATGAATACGAAAAACATATACTCATACTAAATGATTTGAACAAGACCATTCCAGCAAGAAAGGCGGAACTTAATAGATACGATGATACCATACTGTTCTTGGAAGTAGCGTATCAACAACAGAGTAACTGATCAAGCAGCTGAGCGAAGCGAAGGTGCTTGAGCCGTCCGTGATTACTTCCCAGAGAGACTTGTATCAAGGTTCCTTCCCCGATCTGAGGTTAATCTAAAATCATTCTCCGTATCATTCTTATACTAGCGAGCTCCATGGTCGCAATGATGTTTGAAAACTTCGTGACAACAACCGCAAGTTCATTTTAGAAACAATATATTACGAGATGAACACCGAACAAGTCACTTCTGCTTCCGATTACAGAGTGTGCTCCATAAAAGAACTGTTGGTTCAATTATGCCAATCATCAACTTTAGAGATAAATGGGTATGGAATTACTTGGATAACCAACTATTTGGGTATGAAACTACTTAAGGTATACGATTTATCAAAGAATCACATCACCATATCATTTACTAGTCTTTATGTCCCATTTCTCGTCTGAAACTCTCAGACATTCAACGATTAACGATTAATATTAATACACATTCATTATGTATGGATGCACCTTTCAGATCCTCCTTAGTGAGGATTCTCTATAGTGATGATCTCCGTAAACTACTGCTCATGTGTAGATTCATGACCAACATATCTGGAATCTGTAATCTGTGGCCTTGCGTGATAAAATTGGTTTTCGCACGAAAACAATAGCTGCAAATTATACATCATTTAACTGGTAGTCCACTACAGAAGTATCAAGATTAACAGCTTGCATAGTTAAACTAACAAATGCACGAATATATCCGATGATATATATACTTACAAAGAATTCAGATTTTACGTTCAAATCATCTCTCAAATCACCATCTACCCTCTACCATCTAGATCAAATGTTTCTAGATCTGACAAACCCGGAACGGAATTGTACACTACCTACACTACCCTATATCACTCCCGAGCTCACTATTACTAACATCTCCTCACTTAAGCCAATTCTACGCTCTCTAAGCCTTTTCTTCTATACCTATGCGATAGTTGCCGGAGTTTTCAATCTTTTTATATATTTACAAATTCGCCCAATTGGGAATCTTACATACAACTTTAAAACTACAATAAAACATCTAAAATTCTAAACAAACCTTTATCCGATTGAACTCGACTAGACGTCTTAACTATGTCGTCGCCTACAAGGAATAATATAACGTCGAGATATTTGGAGTCTATTGATGGAAGCATACTGCCTTTGCAGCCAAGTCTCAAATACAATTCTTCACCCCTAAGAACAGCCCCGCTGAAAACACATACCAATGAAGATCTTGACTCGTTGGCCAGGCAGTTGAACATCGTGCCTTCGACCAGCCCATCCAAAACAGCATTATTGAGAACGAGATTCGAATCTCCTTCTGCCACTGTTTCGTCCTTCAAGACTCCATCCAAATTATCAAACCTGGCGAAATCGTCGGCCAACGGGTCGCCAGTCAGTCGAAACTTCGATATCGTAACTAAAGAGAGAAAAGACTCAACGCCTTTCCAAAACACGCCTAATTTTCAATCCACTGACGAACCAACCTGGGCTAAGAAGAATTATAAAGATGTTTTGAACGGATCACCAAAGAAAAACACATCCTCCAATATGACACCTTCTAGGACCAGACTTTCTCCTATGAAAATGGATACACCTTCGTTCACCCCAAAATCTAGACCATACCTCTCATCTCCAAGTAATAGTACATCCAAAGACTCGCCAGGATACGAGTATTTATGCAGAATCCAAGCTATCAAAGACTGGTTAGAGAAAGTCTTGCAAGAAGAGATTTCACAAGGCCCAGCCGATCTCATATCGTACATCAGAAATGGGATTCATTTGGCAAAATTAGCAAATATCATTCTTCCAAGGAAAAGAAACGTATTCACCAACGACTCAAAATTACAGTTCAAACATACTGAAAATATAAACCGATTCTTCCATCTACTCGACTACATGAATGTTCCAGATTTGTTCCGATTCGAATTGACCGATTTGTATGATGCAAAGAATGTTCCAAAAGTATGGTTCTGTTTGCATGCCATGAGTTATATGTTGAATAAAACAGATACAAGCTTTCCAAAAATCGAAAACTTGGTTGATTTATTAGACTTTTCCGACGAAGAAATTAGAACAGCAAACAGAGCATTGGTTGGTTCAGGACTTCCAAACTTTGCCAGCGCAGATACTGGTGATAACTCCTCTTGTGACAATACTTATATGGAGAAGATGGTGTCGTCCAGAAATGTTTCTCCTATGAAGCAGTCTATAGACTCACAGAATGCGTCGATTTCAAACCTTACAAGACTGATTGTCGTTCAGCCTCATTCATATTCTCCGACAAAGGTTTTTGTTGAAAGTGCAATTCAAACAGATCCATTTAGAGAAACTTCGGTTTCAACCATACAGGGATTCAATGTTGGTTCTAGCACTAACTTAAATCCTGCTTATAAATTGTCGACCACTACACCAATTCAAACAATCCCCAAACCAGCACAACCAGTACGCAACCAACTCTATGAAAGTTCGAACAAAAATCTGGACTATTATACCCCAGAGCTTGAAAATCATGTCTCAAATATCATCAAAATCCAATCTTTATCTCGTGGTGCAAATTATCGTTATAGCATGTTTGTGGATAGAATTATGTTGAAGTCGTATGGTGATGAATTGACTTACTTTGCATCAATTATTCGTGGTAATACTTCGCGGAGTAAGACGGTTCATAGAAATCGTAAACAGTTGCTTGTATTTAAGGATGAAATAATTACTTTGCAATCGATAGCGAGACAAAGATTACTGCAGACTAATAACAGCAGAGATTTCAGCACCTCAAATATTGAGTTTTCAATGTTGCAGAATATTATTCGTGGACAGACATTAAGGAAACAACAAAAGAACTTACAAATGGATTTGGCATGCCATCGACCTTCTATTGTCAATTTACAATCTATGATCAGAACGAAGCAAGTCTATAGCAAATCGCTGATCATTCTCAAGTTCAAATACGTCATACAAGACTCAATACTTGACTTGCAATCGATAATCCGTCGTCGTCTCTTCGAAAGACATAGAAATAACAAAATCCTTGGAAATCTTACCAATAACGATACAGTGGCAAGATTGCAAGCCGTTGTTCGAGGAAACGAGGTTAGAGAAGGCATTTACAAGAAGCGGGCAACGATTTGCAGATATTTGACTCCATTATACGAACTTCAAAGTATTGCAAGAGGAGGAATTTCAAGATCCAAATTATGTAACAATGTTTTGGTAACGTTGATTTACGAGGATATCGTGTTGAACCAGTTGTACGCCAAAGTGAGAGGAAATAATATTAGAACCGAAATATCCGTCAAGAAAGCTAAATTGAAACGGTTTGAAAAGAGTTCGATTTTACCAATTCAATCAAGATTCAGAGGTATTCTTAGAAGATTCGACAAGGAAATCAAGCTAGGTGATATTTATCAAGATGTTGAAAGTGTCATTGACTTACAATCCTTGATTAGAGGTTATAACGTTCGTCTGAACGTAAACAATATAGACATTTACTATCATCAACGGATTTTACAAGTGATCAAGGCACAATCGGTTATAAAGAGTAGGTTAACACAAAGTGCATATCGTTCGTTAATCTCCATGAGAAATGCTCCATTATCAGTTATCTCCAGATTTGCCTATCTTCTCACAGATAACAATTCAGATTATCAAGAAGAAATGGAACTTTCCGATGCAAAAGATGAGATTATTCAATTCTCCAAAAGTAATGAAGAGATCGAGAATCAAATTGAAAACTTGGACATCAAATTGAGTCTTCTAGATAAAAACAAAATCACCATCGAAGAGTTTATCAAACACAAGAATAAGTATAAAACTGCAGCCAAAACTCCAATGAACGTCAAACACTTGGAGAGATTGAACAAGTCATCAAGAGAAAGAATCGAGCTTTATCAATCGATGTTCTACTTTCTTCAAACAAAACCCATCTACTTTACAAGACTCTACAATTCCTTTTCGGTGGAGGACAAAGAATCCAAATTGTGTAAGGATTTGCAATCTTTCATAGTGCTGCTTTTCCCCATTCAAAACTCTTCAATCACTCATCATTCAAGAGAGGAATACTTCTATGTCAAATTCATCCTTGATATGATGAAGAATGATATCCAACACAATTCTCAGAATATAAGTGACTTGACCAAATCACAATCAGGATTCTGGATCGAATATCTCTTACATTTCAACAACCATACATATCAAAGACAACATTTGAAGGGAATTTTAGGAAAAATCGTGGGGCATATAGTTGAAAGTGACGATCTCGACTTTGAATCGAACCCTTCGGAAATCTACTATCGTATTGCTGATAGAGAAAGAAAAGTCAATGGATATACTGAAAAGAGTGACGACGTTCCACCTCAGGTAGCCATCAAAGAACCAGAAGTTTCCAGTAAATTTGTGGAAAACTTGATGAGTCTCAGGGAATTTGCAACAGATATTCTCAATACACTTGAGAACTCAATCGAAAAGATCCCTCTTCATATGAGATTAATCTGTAACCATGCTTATGAGTTGTCACAACTCCAATTTCCAGACCGAACCGACCAGCAACATTTAGCGGTCGCTGGAGTCATTTTCATCAAGCATTATATCGCAACCATCTTGCAATACCCCGAGAACTTCGGATTACTCGTTGAAGATCCTTTCAATCCTGTATTATTCAACGTTGGTGCGAAGGATAACTTGAAACATTTGAGTAGAGTGATGTTGCAGGTGTTTTCCATGAAACCATTCAACGACAACTTCTTGAAACCATTGAATGAATATGTAACTTCTTCAATTGATATGACCAGAAATATTATTGTTGAATTGATCAGCGTAAAGGACTTGGAAAAGGAATATGACTTGAACGATTATAACGATATAATCGCCGACGAAAGACCAAAATTGTCCATGAAGGTTAGTACCATGATTCTGATTGAAAAATGTGTCTGCAAGAATATTGATATCATGGCTCCAAGTTCCGACGACCAGTTATATTCTATATGTACAAGATTGGACGACGTGGTTAATTCTGCTGATGACTATGTGACCTTATCAGAACTTGGTACTATCACCTTGAACTTGAACCCTACTAACAAAGAAGACTCTTTGGCAGATTCTAAGGTCAGTTCACTCATCAACCAAGCCAAAAGATGTATTTTGTATATCATGAGGATCCAAGAGGGTGAAGGACTTTTGGAATTGCTCATTTCAGGTATCAAACCATCCGATGAAGAACGATTTAAAGAAATCGTCTGCACCGAATCTCAAGAATCCACCAGTATTGAAAAGAGAAGACCTTACTACAAAACATCCTTGGGTGATTTAACGAAAGTTTCGTATCGTGACATGAAGAAAATGGCTCTTGAAATGTTATTGCAGCTTGAATCTATGGGCCATTTGACGAGAAAGAACTCGTTCCAAGAGATCTTGAACCAGATCGCTATTGATATCAAAACCAAGGACACCCAAAGATCCAGCCGCAAGAAACAATTACAAATTGCTTCGTTGACGGTGGATAAATTGACTGACAAGGCAAAGTTCTTGAGAAGACAATTGTCGGACTATAACAAACATATCGAATCGATTCTTGCCCAACTACAACTGAAACCAAAAGACAAAAAGTTGTTCAACATCATTCCCGTCTTCAGCAAACAATATTTCTACCATCGTGAGTTGAGGAAGAGAAATAGACTTCCAAAATTCGGTTCTTATAAGTACGCAGCTAAGAAGTTGATGGACCAAGGTGTCCTTGGAGACTTTGGAGGACTTGTTAACAAGGCATACTCGTCGTCTTCGAAGTTGGATTTCATGTTTAGTTGTCACGAGGTCGGAATCTTCACTATCGAAGCGGCTACAGGATCCGTCAATATTCCAGGTGCCTACAATAAGATTACTTTGGACCAATTGTTAAACTATCAGTACGAAAATCAAGAAAAAATCGAGTTGTTTGACGGAATGGTGATCTTCAACACCCACAACTTGACGGCCCTTATTTTCAGAAAGTTCTACGAACTCAAGAGAGATTAATAAGATGTTAGAGATAAAAATTTAGAACTATTTATGAATGTATGGCCTATTCAATGTAACGATTAATATCAAAAATTTGATAAGAGCATTGACCTGTAGCTTGTAGATCTATTGGCTAGCTTAACTTGTAACTTGTCGACCATTTTGGACTAACTTTAACTTGCAGTCTCTTTCTTGTTGACTCGTGATCTTCGTCTCGTGACTTTTGACTCGTGATCCATGACTTCTAGTCTCTAACCTGACTCGAGATCTTTTGACTACTTGCTCAACAACTCGTCGATCTTTTTCTCCAACGAGGCCAATCTTTCGTCCTTCTCTTCGTTAGATTCAGTGAGTTTGGAGATTTGTGATTCTAATTGAACTACAAGACCAGCCAACTTCTCAACTGTGGCTTTTAATGTTGGAGCACCAGCTCCACTTGCCTTGGTTGGGGAAGAAATTGGTGCTGGAGAAGGTGCTGGAGAAAGCGCAGGTGCTGGAGACAGTGCAGGTGCTGGAGAAGCAGACTTTTCCGTCACTGGATTAATATCTTTTTTAGTTTCGACTTTCTTGGATTCAACCTTTGGTTCAACTGGTTCTTCCTTCTTAGGTTCAACTGGTTCCTCCTTCTTTGTTTCAACCTTTTCCTCCTTCTTAGTTGGTTCTTTCTTTTCTTCCTTTGGCTTCTCCTCTAATATATCCTTAGATACTTTAGCTTCTGGTTTCTTGACCTCTTCCCAGTCATCGTCCTTGTAAGTATCTTGAGGCGTGTCTTCATCATCAGACTGGTCAACGACCTTACTCAACAAACTGTTGACTTCACTAGATGAGTTCAACAATTCATTGACATCTTTTGGTGCTGGACTAGATTCCTTGACCGGTTCTGGCTTTGGTTCGGCCTTTTTCTTCTCGGCTTCCTTGATTTCTTGTTGCTTAGCCTCTTCCTTTTTCTTTTCGCTTTCCTTCTTAGCGTCGGAAATAGCAATCACAGGAGAAGATTCTCTAATAGAAGGTTCAGAGCCATCGTACAATGCTTCCATACTCATCAACAATGGACCGTTGACCTCTTTTCCGCCAAACCAGTCAGCTGCTGACAACGCAGGTTGATCTGTAGGACAGTCTGGGAAAATATCCTCCTGGAACAATTCCGATCTTCTTGGTACAATAAAGGAAATTGGTTCAATGGACGAATCGTTGACAGTCTTGAACGATTTCAATACTTCGTTCTCCTTGACATTCACCGATGCCTTTGGAGCTACGGCAAATCCTCTTTGTGGGTCGATAGAGGCGAATTGTGATAATTCATAGAGATAATCGTTATCAAATTCGTAGTAACGAATGTTACCATCACCTTTACCAGCTAAGTACAAAATCGAGGTGGCTTCGTCGAAAAATGGGATCAAGACACCAGAGGAGGCATCGATAACCAAGAACCCGTCGATTGGACCCTTTTCGATATTCTTGACGTCCCAGATACCAACTTGACGGTCGGAGAGTCTTGAGAACCCGGTGGTAGCAATTCGGTCGGTGTTACCTAACCAAACCACTCTCGAAGGTTTAGCACCAGTATGGCCAGCACCTTCGGAGATAACTTCACCAGTTCTAACATCCCAAATACGCAATTTCTTGTCTCTAGAGGTGGTAGCCAACAAAGAACCGTTGTAATTGAACGAGAATGAAGTCACCAAATCCTTATGTTGCAAGGTGATTTCGTCCTTGCCTGTTTCCAAGTTCCAAATCTTGACACTATAGTCCAAGGAGCACGACGCCAACACGTTTTCTGCACACGGATGGAATTCAACGTGCCCGACCTTTCTAGTATGGCCCGACAACACCTTGATTGGCTGGGTTATATCCTTAATGTTGTCATTTTCGTCCACATACTTACGGAACGAATAATCCAGAGGAATCTCCCACACACAAATCTTCCCGTCATCTGAACAACTCACCACCTGCTGCGAGTTGAACGGGTTGAAAGCTGTATCCAAAACTGGTCCCTTGTGACCTCTAAACAAAGGCACGGTGTCTGGAGCCTTTCCCACTTCGTTCAATGGAATCACTGCAAACGCACCACCTCCAGAAGCATCCCAGTTCACCGACAAGTACTTTCCATTAGAATGGATGATGTTGGAGTCCCAGGCATTTTTGGTGATTTTCAAGTTCTCATAACTCAATTCTCTTTTGGCGGCCTGTCCGAAAACATGACGATATTTAGAAGCTCTTACAAATTTTCCACTAGACCTGTTAGTACCGTCACAGTTGCTTTATTTCAAGCCATACTTACCTCATTATTCATTCAATTGCTAAACAATGTTGGAGTTAGTTTTGTTTGTTGTGTTGAAATTCAGTTTTTCGGGAGTGTTGGAGAATCCGAAACACGTAAATAGTCACACTGAGCACACTGAGCATACTGAGCGTAGCGAAGTATTTAGAAGTAAATCTTTAGTAAGCCACTAAGTCTCAGTAGCATTAGCTAGTGAGAGCAGGGAAGTGCTTAATATTCACTATGTCAGCGATGGATTTATAAGTTTTTTGTCTAGTAAGTCACTAATCTCAGTAGCATTAGTTACTTATCGCAAGGAAGTACTTAATTATCACGTATTTTACGAGAGATTTCTTTTATAAGTTACTAAATCACAGTGGCATTAGATACTGAGCGCAAGTAAGTACTTAATTATCACTATTTCAACCCACTAATCACAAATACTTCGCTTATCTCAGGATACAATAGCCCATGGCCAGCATATGCTGGTGCGAGCGATAAATTTGATAGTGGAAGATTACGTAATCTACACTCCAGGCTGAATATTGAGGGTAATAGTAGTTTAATAGTACTGTAAATTCGTATACAATATAGTGGGACTATTCCAAGTTGTTTTAGTTGCTAACTTAGTTATTAGAGACAATTTTGGTCATTATTCCTCTAGCTGAATCCACCGGTTTTCGTGTACTGCATATAATGTAGAATATAGAAACTCTCAAGATTATATTTTTTGCAGCTTTTTAATACTGATTAGTTCCTAATAGCTCGCCCATTGTTCTCTCGACTATATTATTACTAAAGGGATAATAATATATTCGTATTCAGTAATTTATTGAATAGCCCTCTATTTCTGTTCTTGGTATACTAAAAATGTGGAATCTCTAATGATTTTAGTAGTACAATTCTCAATTGTAGAATTGGAACTATGAAGAATACTATATGTATGCAATCTTCTTCTAGAGAGACTTTAAGATATACTTTTTATGGATCTTCTTATAGAACGAATAATGTGAACTTTATATTTCTATTAGTAGCGATTATTCTTCATCTGGGACATTTGGATAATATTTCAGTCTGGAAATAATGCTGGGAACAGTATGGGAGAGTGAGCTCTGTCACCTCTGCTTGTTTCGATCTTGATGGCTCATTAAGCGTTAACAACTATAATTGATATTGATCATACCCCAAAATCCTACGATGAATAGGCTGGTAATAAAATATGTGAATGGTGGTACTATTAGTATATTTCGGAGTCAGATCTCAAAAGAATCGTAAGATATCTAATGGTAATGATTGAGTGTGTATTTTTCAGTAAATATACATTAATTGATTCATCATTTAATCCAAAATGAGATTCTTATTCTTGGTGGTTGTTCGTCTGTCAGACTTATTATATTCAACTCATTATCACCAATCTAAAAGCACACATAGAAGCAAATATAGGAGCAGCTTTCCAGCTCAGAACTGAATAAATGTTGTTTCAATTATTAGCACCTCTTCAGCAACTCCCTAACACCTCCTTACAATTCCCGTATACCTCCCCTAGATATTCTGAAGAAACGTATTAAATTCATCAACGTTTTTGGGTTCATCCACTTGTACTTTATCGAAACCATGATTCAAATATCCATCAAGGTTATCTTGGGTACAAATATCTTGAAATGTCTCCTTTTCTTTCCTGGCAATATATTCTTTGACATTGTGTAAATCTACAAGACAAATGTTTCCTATTGTAGCAGAGATTGCATTGTACGATTCAGTTTTCCATATCTGTTCTCTTCGAGTCGTCTCTAAAGATTTCCATTCTTCAAAACTCGTTTCCAACTTGTGTTTGTCGAGATTTCTGGTTTCCATACATGACATTACAAGGTCATAACTACTGGAATCTGGGATTATGGGCCAAAGTTTGACTGGTAAGTATAAGCTCACAAACCGGGCAAAACTCGACTTTTCTGACACGATTTCCTTGCCCACAAATTGTTCAATAAACCATTGACTCGTCATCAATTTGGACTTGATATGTCTATCCCTTAGTTTGCGTCTGATTTTGTTCTTCTCTTTGATGTTTTCAGATACGATATTTGAACTAGCCATAATTTTGCTCTTCTCTTTGATAGTTATGTTTGAATTCGGCACTTTCTTGTGTCGCCTGTTGTTTCTTTCTCCTCTCCGTGAAACCGTGCTTCGTATCACATTGATCTGCTCCAATGGATGTAACGAGTCTCCTTTTTTAAGATCCAAATGTCTTCCAAACGATCCTTTGTGTGAAAAATGTTTACCACAGTACTTACACGTATTGTCCTTGTTGATTGAGCTTGAAAAGTCCTTGTCGTAAACACTCTTTTCTACTAAGTCTTTCTCTTTACTCTTACTCTTATTCTCCGTCTGTTTGGGTATGGATTGGTTGGCGAAATTGGCGATTTCTATGGCTTCTTTGGGTTCGCCATTTATGTTCAAATATTCCCCGTTGTAGTATGCCTGCACTTCACCATTCATAAGTTACAGATCAGTTGCAATTGATAAGTCTACCATTCCTGTATGTAGTTCCACGCTAATAATCCTAAATATTACATTAGATACTGCATATAACTACTTGCTCTAAATCTCTACTTATTCATACTAATCTCTAGATATCCATCTTTCCAACGATCTCATGCAACTCGCTATAGTACCGGTCGACAATCGAATCTCCCTCTCCTGCAGCAACTCTCAAAATTAGCTCGTTCAACTCAGCACTTCCTAGAATATCGACATGGTCAGCCGTTTTGGCACCTCCTCTGATATCGAATCTGTCTGGTTCGTCTTTGATTTCGACGATTTTCACGGCAATGTTGGCGGGGTTGAATCTAGATTCACTTCCCTTCTTCCATTCATGACAAATGGAGTGGGTCAATAATGAGACTGTACCATCTCCATCTCCCAACGCTACTGCGTTATTCATTTCGGAATCGATAGTCATGTTCAATCTTGAAAGCTCGTCGGCATCAGTGTATTTATATGCTCTTTCGGTGGGCTTTCCTACTCCGTAGAAACAGAACACTTTCATGTCTGGAGCGTATGGTAACGATGCTTCTAACGGGTTGGACCATTTGGAAGAGTCGTGGTCGTTGGCACGGAGCTCCTTCGCTGTTTTTGCGATCCCAAACGAGTATTGTTCGTTCACTCTCTTGGAATACCATTCAGGTGATTCCTTCAACAAATAATCGATAGCAGAGGTGATAGTGAAGTTTTCTGGCTTACCACTTTTTGGGTTGTACTGGATAAACGTACCAAAACTCTCATTTTTGGGCCCTGAAATCACTACGTCAGGCTCATCAGTGAGCAAAGTGTTGGTTGGATCGTCTGGTGCATGCGTCATATTACCCCAAATCACATCTCCACCCTTTGGAAGCATAGATGCAATCCCACCAAACGTTCTGAGCATATCGACTCTTTCTCTTCTACTAAAGAATTTTTCTAATCCGTAGATCGCCAATGCATTCAATTGTACGGTATCTTTCATTTCTCCCGAAATCAATGCTGGAATCGTCTTGGGAGTACCCAAAGAAGACCCACTAATGTCAACAAATGCTTCGATGTGGTCGTTACACCAGCTAGTCCCACCATTTCCGAAAAACTCGCCTTTGGCTTCTGCCCATTTCATGAAGTAGAAAATCACTTGAGATCCCATGGAGTGGCCAACGAGAATGGATTTCTGACCCGTCATTTTCTTGGTCAATTCTACTTGTGACTTCAATTTCGAAAAGTATCCGTCCCTCTTTTCCAAATCTAAATATGCTAATCTCCAATCATAGGCGGCACTTATCATATTGTTAGGTCCATAGCCAATAACAGCCAAATTTTGTAAGATCTTGTTCCAGATCCAGTATCCAGCCATGAAGAAATCAGCAGCCTCAAACCCTTGTGCTGCTCTCAATTGAACGTTTGGAGGATCCAACCCTGTTTCTTCGTCTAACATGATATGTTTCAACCAACATGTTTTGTCGAGAACCATGGTTCTCAACATATAGAATGATCCCCATAAACGTTTACGGAAATGTGGAAGCGAAGGACAATCTCCTACTGACTTGGTACCCCAAGACTCTATTCCAGTGGAAATTACTCCAGGAACTAACACCACATTGTATTGGGCAGTCAAGTTATGATTCAATGCCATTCTCTTCCCTACAGAAAACGATTCGGCAGATCCATGTAAAGGATCGTCTTGTTTCTTGAAGAAATCCATATTCAAATCATTGAATAACGGAGGAATTCCACTGGGCAATATATCTTTCCAGTCCTTCCAGTCATCAAACAATAGATTTACTGAATCAAAGTTGACAAATTTATCTAATTCCGTTTTCAAAGTCGGGTGGGAATATGCTGAGAACACTGCTGTGAGTACCAATCCTAAAACGGTTCCTAGTATGAACACTACTCTTCTTGATTCATGGAGTTTTTTCTTCAATTCCTTAGAAGTTTTAGTATGTTTGGTGTGTTTCTTCTTGAGGTGGGGTTCTTCCAAGTCAGTACCGGAGTTTCCAACACTTGGAGTCTCGCCGGATTCAAGCCCAGAGTCTATCGCAGAAGAAGCTCCAGAATCTGGAGCAACTGACCTTTTTTTGCCCTTTTGTTTACGATTGGTAACCATTCGATACAGTGACGCGTCAGATATATAATTGATAAGATGTAATTAATACCACGGAAGGATGCCCTAAGAACCTTGTAGCTAAAGAATGGTCAAAGGAAGAAACGGAAGCAGTAAAGCAAAGGAGCAATCTGATCCGTGGTGTTTTCGATAGCTCTCTTTCGTATCTTTCTCTCTTTTCGAATGCAAAATGGAACACGTGATGACATGTGAATTATTTGGCTGCTATCTATATACGAACTGATGTATACGAGATGATGCTACGGTGGTTTTAGGAGTTATTTATACGATTAGTATCAGATTGGATATCCAGTACCCATATAGATTCTATAGTGTGATTAGGATATGTAAGTAGATCGAAAATCGTCATTACGAACGGAATCCCGATTGAGTACGGGACAGGGGCCAATTGGTTCACTTAGTGTCGATTTATTTCCTGTATTCTGAATTTGGGGCCCTCGTCATTGGAATGGTCATTAGGTAGGTGCAATTCCGAGAGTGGATTATAATTGGACAGAAAGACTACCAAAATTATTAAGATCTCCGCGGAAATATCGGAACAGTCTAAAGGGCATCCATCGTGTAATCGTATTCAATTCCTGGAGTAACACTCGCGATGAACTTCAAAAATATAACTAGATATTGGTCAACTCTAATTCCGTCGTCTTCCATTGTGAGGTTTTCAAATTCTTGTTCTACTCCCTCAGTCTTTGGTTCATTTTCTGTGGTTTTGTTTCTTCTTCTCTTTGAATGTTGCATTAGCACTTTCATCACCGACGAATGTTTGCAAGGATGGATCGACACGGACGTTGTATTATGGGCCACCGGCAAGGTTTCAATGGTTGCAGTTTTGTCCTTATAGTCTGCGTTTATATCTTCAAACATTTGGTTGGGTAAAAGTGGGATACCGTTTGAATTGAAACCAACCAAATAGAGTTTGGGAACTCTATAGGACGTTGAATACGTGATATAGAGATCGTATTTGCGTAGCTTATTATCGGAATTGTTTATCATTTCGAGATCATCAAAAGAATCTCGAAGCTCATCATCTTCGTCATCGTCAATAATTTCTTCGATAACTTCAGGTTCTACCACCTTCGAAACAATAGGAATATTTGACGTGACCCATTCGTCGCCAGCATCCTCATCGAAGTTAAAGCCGCCATTACCGTCCACATCTCCGCTTAAATAATCAGAAGCTCTCTGGTAGCTAGGGACATGCTTGGTTATAAGGAATTGTTTATCTTCAGGTAAAAATGACTTTTGCAATGGTTTTGCACACGATGACCACTGCCAGGTGGGAAACTTGTACACAAGATAATCTCCTGCCTGAACGAATTCTTCGGGGCTAATTTCTCCTGTAGTTGAGAAATTCGAGCTGTGATTTATAGGCGTGAGGTATTCACGAAGTGATGACAATTTAGATCTTAACATGATTATGGATAAAGAAGAGTTGTGTTGATGTTAGCGCCCCTCACTTTTAGATAAGATACCGGGTCGTGTGGGTTATAACTTTGCGGAGTGTACCTAAGTCGGACGGGGCTCGCACTGATATGACTAAAAACTCAGACTAGTTCCATTCCCCAGATGAATTCTCAGCATGAGCCTTCTGTATGAATTGGAGACCAATAGTTTGATGAAATTATCAAGTGATTGCCGTCCCGCTTATTCCTTTTGTTTTCACAAACAATCTTAGACCAAGACAAGGATTCTATAGAGGAAAGTCACTAATAAGTACAATGATGTAGCAACTATACATATCCGTAATTGTAAATATATCTCAATATGTAATCTTCAAAAACTCTGATATTCAAGAGGTTCAGTATTTAGCATGATTTAATGATATTAGATGGTCTCTATAGCTGTAAATTATGGTGTGAATCTATTTGGTGCATGGGTGCAAAATCTATGAATGATGCAAAAAATGAGTAATCTTAATGACAATTTTCCATGACTGATAACCAAAATTGATCATGCTGCTGCTATAAATTCTCAAGCTATATAATTTCTCTAGATTTATCTAGCTGTATATATTCTCAAACTATATATATTCTCAAACTATACATATTCTCAAACTATACATATTCTCAAACTATACAAATGGCCAAACTCCAATCTAAGTAGACACTTTAGATCAAGGTCATTGTACCTTTGAGCGGTCAACGACCTTCCAGCAAGATCTCAATAATATTTTGCTGAATCTCTTTATGTGTTGGCTACATTAGTGTGATGTGTATCTCATATTACGAAGCTCATCTCATTTTTAGTATATTAATATGATTTTCATCTCACTGCTTGTCATTGAATTACTAAAGATACAGTAGAAGATTACTGATTATTCCTGCTTGGCTTACTCGTTAGATGCGTCTAACTTTTCATCATATACTTCAGGTTAGGCTTACGTATTCGATACTTGTATTAATTTAGTCACTTTTCTAATGCTACTTTCCTATCGTAATTTAATGGTTGTAGTCCATTTCGAACAAATAGCCCTATATTAGAGGTTAGTGTTTCTGGAACACATCGAGTCATGATCTACCATAGTGCTATTTCGTGGAGCTTATCAAATCTTGATTAATCATAGTGATTTCTTAGAACTTACAACTAGTAAACTGATTACAATTAAACCACCATTTTCCACTATTTTTCAAATAGATTTGATCCCAATAGATATCATAGTAGCTAATACGTAGTTTGTAGACTTCAGTGTTACATATTTTTTATTACTACAGACTTGAAATAGGTATCCCCAAGATCTGTCTATGTCTCTTCAAATCCCTATTCTTGGCCCAGCAAATATAAAATTAACTAACATTCGTCATGACTGGAACTAGATTCCATATGAGTCATGTCAGTTATCATTGGATCTCTTGTGTACCAATGTTTTTGACCTTCTCGTGACTCATTCGTTTATATATATAAATCATGAATTCGGTGCGCTTAGACCTGGAAATACGAGAATCTAACAAAGAGATTAATCTAATGGAGGATATAACTAAAAAAGAAGATAATCTCACTGTCGAGTCTAAGAACGATATTATTGATGAAGTTGCCTTCTCAAAGTTAAATGGTATAATTGTTGATGATGTTCCTGATACAGAGGCTGCTTATAATCCTAAGGTGGTGACTTTCGCAAAGGAAATGGAAGGCCTTGGATATAGGGTTTCGTTGAAGTTATATTTGTATCTATGTAATATGGATAGTACTGGCATTGTAATCAAGTGTACGGATATCTTGAGTATGGCGAGAAAGAATGTTGGCGCCCATGTCAGATGGGAACCTATGTATCCTAATTTTCCAACCCAAGTGATGGAGGCTAGCGAGGGTGAATTGTTTTTCAATCTGATAATACATTATATGACGGGATACTTGCCTGTTTATGCTAAGGATACGCGGCCAGAGATGGACGAGGAACATCCTATTACAACCATTTCAATTATACATACCAACCACGTCAAACAATATTTCTTTACTTTACTTTCGTCAAAATCAAGCATTCCTAACTCCTTGGTTGCGTTCGTAAACGAAGCAATTGAGTTGGGATGGAATCTTGAGTACTCGGGAGATATTTCGTTTAAAGAAACTCTCTGTATGGTAGCTACAAATCAGTTGAAGAAGGGAGAGTCTATCACTAACGTGGTTAAGACAAGTACAGATATACTTAGGGTCATGGCAGCAATGTCTTACGGGCATATTGGGTTGTTGGCACCTGTGAAATTCAAATCGTTGAATCGTAAAACTCGTCGTTTGATCGTAACAGCGTTGGAAGAGGTCATCAGTGAATCGGACGTAAAGCCATATAGTGGATTATGGAAGATTGCGTTCCATTCGCTTCATGTGGGTGAATATGGAGGAAGAGTGGCTAGCGTTGCTAAACGGTTCAGAAATGAACGGAACGTGGCAACTTCTGAAACTATAATTTGTGAAGCGATAAAAACGGGAAATGTAAGATTGGCTGTGGATCAGTTGGTCGCTAAACCATCAGTGTTTGCACGTAATTTGGACAAATTGTTGAGAGAAACCAATGAAGACGTTGACTACGTGATTCTGCAATTTGAACGTGTTATTGATCGAACTAGTTCGAAGGTATTGTTGCAGTTACTTGGTCATTTCAAGGGCCGAAAACTTCATGAGTCGCAAAAACGGTTGGTGGTTACACTGGGAAGTAAGGGAAGGGTGCTTTTGGCAGGTACATTGAAACCTCTCTCTCAAGATACAGTTGCAAGGGTAATAGAAGTTATTACATGTGGATTGAAGAATATGTTTGCTGGAAAAGAATTGTTGAAAGGAAAGAAAGTATTTATCCAACCAGCAGCAATGAACGTATTGTTGCCACTTCAAATGAGTTCTGCTTCTGAAACCAAGAGATCGGTTTCCAGAGGTAGTAGGATTCCCTTGGACCTCATACCTGAAGATAAGGATAAGAACTTTCTACGTATGTTTATCCATTGGATAGGTGAAGACCAGGATTTGAGTGCATGTTTTATTGATGAGTCTTTTAGCAAGGTTGCACATGTAGCATATACTAATATGGTTCTTCCGTATTCATGGCACTCTGGGGATATTACGGGGGCACCAGCTCCAAACGGAGCCTCAGAGTTTATTGATTTGGACATGCAAAAGGCTTTGGGTGCAGGTATTCGTTATGTGTTGATGGACGTAAGGGTTTATACTGCTCAGGTTTTCCTGCATCACTCTGTCAGTTTTTCAGGGTACATGATGCTAAAGGATCACACTTCTGGGGAGGTGTTTGAGCCCAGGTCAGTTCGATCAAAGTTCGATATGACTTCTGATACTAGATCGGTTGTTTCTTGTGCTTTCGATTTGAAAGAAAGGTGTATGATTTGGATGGACTGTCCGTTGGACACTGGTGCATTCAAAAATGATGTCGCTTCCAACTTCAAGCAAGTCATGGAAACGTTAAGATTATTCATTTCTTTGCACAACTCAAAAGTCAGTGTAGCTGAACTTGTGAAAATCCATGCTGCTGCGGGTATGGCTATATTTGTGGACAATATTGAAGAAGCAGATTTCACAGTAGGACTAGGAGAAGGGGAACTAGATGTATACGACTTCACAAAAATCAATTCAAAGTGGATATAGGATGAAAGAAATAGAAGGTTACTCAACGGGCACTAATAAACATGGTGAATAAAACCTCACTTTATGCAAAACTACATAATCTTTAGTTAATAGGTTCACAATAGGCTATTCTCAAACCAGTCAATAAAATTCGAACCACAATAGTCTGTATTGTAGGGAAGACTCAACTGCGTTGATTTGTTCTATTGAATCTATAGAGATATACCACAGTACTCTATTCCGTATATGTTGCTACAGAATTTCGTACAATTTCTTCTAGTTGTACTATTTCTAGAAGATTTCAATTATCAGATGATATATAATTAGTCTAGGCACATAGTATTTAACATTCCTTTCAGTATATTTTAAGTTGTTTGAATTACATTACCTCGTATGTTTCTACAACGGAACACTCAATGGTTGCAAAAAACGTTTATATGCAGTATGTGAAATAAGGTAGCCACGATGAGGACGCGCATAATCCCAAACACAATAGTTCAAAGTTGGAATTAACTATTCACGATAACATTTCTATGGAATTCATAGTCTACAAGCAAAGTTTTCAGTTTAGATGCAATTTAGATAAACCCGCTGGTTCAGAAACTGCTGAATATTAAATCAACGACTTAGAAATCTAGTGATGAGCATTACTTAGATAGAAAACGTTCGATGAGCATTACAATAAAATTTAGAAGGTGTGAACACCGAGGACACCTCGAGGGTACAAAACAATCAAATTCTGTATTCATATTTTAAACGACAGGGTGCTGCATCTGTCCTACATAAATTTGCAAGCGTGTCTCTATCACCCAAAGCAGTTTTTCGTTTCTGACGTTTGGTCGTAAAATATTGAGAGTCTCGCGTGAACAAAAAATACGTCGACTCTGGGACGCGACTAAGCATCGATGAATGAGATCCAACAAGGATGTTTTCTACAGCTGTTCTCGAGTCGTAATCCATGAGATCTTATTATGAGACAAGCCGTTTTTCTTTAAAGGCTACTTCGTTTGCTGGCTATAAATACTCGGGATTCGCAGAGGCGCGACTTGCAACTATTATGCGAAATTCGGCACGTAATTAATTGGTAATAACACGTCCTTGTCTAATTCTTTTTCAACTTCTTTAAACACTATTAAGGTAAGATTCTAGCTCAATTAAGATTCTCTCTCTGTTAACATTCTCCCTCTATTAATATTCTTCCTCGGTTAAGATTCCCACTTCCATAATTAGCCAATATTCACACATACTGGGAAGAGACATTCGACCTAATCTGATAGTACGATGCCATAATAGTAAGGTCCAAAGCTTCCATGCCGGCTCGCGAAATTCGCACATACCCAAACATCCATAATTGGAAATGAAAACAATTGGAATGAATGCAGCTTCCAGTAGCTAAGCACCATGTTATAAGTATTTAGTCATCTAATTACGCGATCACCTCTGTAGACAATTGAACGTCCCTATACTTGCAGTTGGAACAATTGGTACGCCTCCTCACACGACTCTACAGCCCTTCCATCATAAAAGACGTGTCGTAACCGATTACCTTGTGCGTCATTTGTCAACATCAACATCAAAACAAAAACAACACGAAACGCACAAATACGAGATTCCCATCGATCCAACTAATCAGGGAATACCATAATATAGTCCCACACGCCTCCTATACATATTCCAATATTTTAATAGTTCCCCAATTGAGATTTTGTTTATTGTTATGAATCCATTTTAACGCGATTTATTTGACTCTCACTCTGTAAAAGTTACCGACGGTTTTTCAATTGACATATATACCCGTTCTTCATCCAACAGATACTTAGAAAGTATATCTTATTGTTATGTCGTTAATGTCGAATAGAATAGCCTTGGCTCCTATTCGCGACTCTCACTTGAACTCTCCTTTGAATGAACGCAAGTCCAAGGGGAAGATTGGCAAAGGTGGGAGTAAAATGATAGGCAAGTTATCCAACGAGAAGTTAAGCTCATCTTTGACCAAATCATTCAGCACTTCCAAGACATTGTCAAGAAACACGTTCCCTTACTCTCCAAAATCCATTAGCTTCTCAGATTACAGGTCCACTTCATCAACCTCGTCGTCACCTCAAAAGAATGATATGGCGGGTTTGGCGGCTACAAAGTTGAAATTGAAATTGCAATTGGCCCTTTATAAGTTACAGCAGAACAGAGTAAGTAAGGGCGAATTCGCCAGCTCTTCAACACAAGTTGAAGAAGTTAAAAACGTCAATTCTGCTTTGTCCACTTCGTCATCTTCTACTTCACCTTCAACTTCCCAAACACCACTTCTGACCCCAAGCTACCAAACATTCCTTCCAACTCCACAAACCGAACCATCGCGTACTGAATCAAAATACTCCTCTTCGATCAACATCAATTTACAAACAAAATCGTCTCTTCTTCTGAAAAAAACACATCCGTCATTATCAAACATTGCATCCAACAAACAATTCAAAAAGTCCCAGAGGTTAAGGTTATTCCAAATCAAAAAGAATTCAATATTTTACTCGTCACATCATGATTTGCCACTTTCTGTGAATCAAATCAAATTACCGAAGCCAATGATTCAAGAACATCTCAACATTAATATGGGCCATTCAATGGACTCGATGTCTCAAAATATGGGACAATCGATGAATTCTATGTCTCAAAACTCGTTTATCTTACCCTATGCTGCTGCCGCTGCTGCCAAAACTCCTTCAATTTTAATCAACTCCTCAAACTCGGTATACAATTTGCCTCCCATAAACAAGATTTTGAAAACTCCAATAAAAAACGGAAACCGTGGCTTAAAGACTGATTCAAATTCTCGGAAATTAAAAACTCCTATAAACCCATCCACTAGGAACTTGAAAACCCCAATGAAACCAGCAAACTCGACCCGCAGCTTAATTATCAACAACATTAATCTTCCAGCAACAACATGTCAATCCACTGACGATACCACCATTGATGAAGACTATGATGCAACCATCCTTCACACTGCAAATAACACTACAATCTCAAAAAATGTAAATAACACTCCTGCTGATAGCAAGAAATTGGATCCATCAAAGAGAAGTCATTCTTCAAATAACATTCTCACCTCGTCCCCAACCAATAATCAATTTGGCACACCAAATAGTTTCAGTGTAGCGAAATCATTGTTGCAGTTGGGTGGCTATAACGTATAACTACCGATTCTGAATTTCTGCCTGTGGCAGTTAATTACTCTGCGCCATCATATGGGTGGCAGGATACTGAAATTACGTTTCAAATAGATGTTATTGATGCTAATTCCAATTGGCTTAAAATAATAGTATTATATTTTGTTCGGTCAAGAGTTGGTTTCCTTGGTTATTGCCCTATATCATCAGAGTCTCTGAGACCACAAATGAAAAATTTTAAGTCTGCATCAGCATTTCAAGATCTTTCACTATTGTTAGTTTTTACCTTCAACTATCGGTAATTTGTGTCCCCGTATTTGCTTTCTTCTCATTGTTTTATCTATTAGTTCTTTATCCTTATGACATCATAATACAGCATTCTTCATTTTCTTAATCATAGTTGTTAAAACTAATTCATAACTAATTACTTGTACAATTAATGATATATCCTTTATTAATTATAATACTATCAGGAGCTGAATCATCTATTGGTTTCAGATTTAATCAATAAAGGTAATAATCTTGATATTACTTTGTTAGCCATTAAATAGCTCATACTTTAGGTGAATTTCGGAAGGCTGCAATTGTGTGTGGTGTACCTGTCTAATTGTAAATAGTCGACCTCCAGTGTCGTCATGAGTGAATACACCTATAACGCACTGAATATATGAGTCTTGTCTCATTTTCGCTCTTCTTTTGGACCCAAGTTGTAACTTTCACGATTTTCTTACCAGTGTTCTTAGCTGTTTGAGTAGGTATGGGTCGGAAATTATAGACGAGATTTCAATATATATTCCACAATACCAACCTTGCAACGAGTATCAGTTACGAGAATACTCGCTTGCTCTAATGATTCTACTTGTTTTTCGCAGCCAAAAGTTCCGACTACGGAAATTGGTGACAAAACTACACTCTTAGGGATCTTTGGAGATTCTTCAGTTATACAATGAGTCAATACATAAACAGGCATCTGTATTTCTGATGGTAACAGGCAGATATTACTGAGAGTGTTTAGTTTCTATTCTACCAACTTATGTATCTAGTCTAAAATCTATAGTGAATGGTTGATTTATAAATACTAAACTCCAAGGTAACATTTGTGAATAGATTCCATGTCGACAGTTGGATCCCGATAAGTTTGAAATTTCCTGCTAAGACTTTTCTATTAAAACTTTCCTCTAATCAAGTTTCTAATCATATCCTTTCCAGTAAAGTAAACAGTTCTGTATAACGAAATGAAATCCATAGTGGAAGTGAAGGTATCCAAAAATCCAAATGGCAACATGGCAGGAATCCAACCTTGGGCTAATTCTAAAGCAAACGAGCCACTTGGCATAGCATATTGCTTGTAAGTACCCTTTTGTAAATGATGAACATCACCTGGTAAGTAGACTTCTGGGGTCAAGCTACCTTCGCTAGCAGCAAGTTGCTTACCGGCCAAAATAGTGAAGTAATCATCGGCGAAATGCAATCCAGTGTGTCCTTCGGTACCAACAGCAGATCCAAAAAAGATCAAATATTCAGAAATGGAAGCATGAAGAATGAACATGGTTCCCATGGCACCACCAGCATTGTTGAACACCCAGTCATTGAAGTTGAGTTCGTTGATAATGCCAGGATATTCAGCTTGGAGCTTTGGTGCCAATTCCATCATGATAGCGGTGGCATTACCATCTGGATGATTAGCGATCACTTCGTTAGACAACCTCGCCAATACATCTTTGTCAAGACGGTAGTTTCTAGGCAACCAAGTGTAGAATAAATGGTTAAAGATATTGTAGAGTACAAACGGGACTATCGCGAAGTAGAGTAATTTCATGTTAAAGAATGACGGCGGTGGGCGTGGTGTGGGCTGAAGGAGAGTTTATAAGTGAAAAATTACATCGTTCCGGATTGCGAAGTATACGAAGTGATGGTGCGTTGCGGTTCGGATGTTTTATCTTCTAAACGACAGGTGATAACTCTCCGGTATGTAACTTTCTGATGAACCCCCTGAACTACTGGATATATAGAACATTTACGAGCTAATCTAACTAAGAAGAGAATTATAGAATTCTACGGAGGTTAGTTTCTGATTTACATCACGGGAGAAGAATACGATTCAATGCTCGTATATCTAACAGTCCTTCCAAAAGTCAAATTTTGCAACCAGTAAACTTCATACTACAAAGACACTACTACAAAGTCTGTTTCTACTTTGTATCTTCCCCGTAGTATCTCTTCCCTCTACTAAGCCTCCACTCTTTTAGTATACATATTTTTCGATGGAGAATTATAACACCTTCCATAGTTCCTGCATATATAATACATATATTCACCTCCAATCTGATGAAACAATCTCCAACACTCCAGCAAAATGCCAACCGAAGTGAAAAGGATAATACTACTGGGAGAAGATGACTATCAAATAATTGAGAAATTGCAAGCCACAATCGGTAGAGATGATAATATCATTGAAATAATCGAATCGATAAGTGATATCCCCGACAAGAGTTTTGAAGTGTTGGTGTACCTAATCAAATTGGAATTGATTTTGAGATACAATACAGATTACAGTGGCGTTGATTCGATAGTGAAGGCAATCCAAGCCGCTCCTGTATTCAAAATGTTGTCTTCAAGCAATTGGAAAGCCACGAGATCAAGGGATATATATATGAAGGCAAAGTATACCGATTTGATCACAGATTACCAATATTTGATCGTGGACACAGATTACAGGAAGTTTGTGGATTTGATCAACAAAAAGATCCTTATTATAAATGGAATTGTGAGCTTGCAAGAAATTCTGGGAGAAACGTTTTCTTTACAACTTGATCAACTGGAAACAGGTTTCCTGGGTTTGATCAATTCCCTCTACTATAAAATCCTACAGCTTTTCATAATATCGGATTATGATTTTAGAAAATATAATGTCCTACACTTTCTTGAAGCCAATTTCAAACTAAATAGTGTGGACGCTGATTTCAAGTTGACTTCGGACATTTTCCACCTATATGAATCTAACAAGTTGATTCCAATAAAACTTTTTCAAGATTTCATCTTTCAGAGGGATTATAGTTTGAAATTTGGCTATAATTTGATATTCACTAACCATCTCGTTCAAAAATCTTTGCTCCATAACATTATGGAAAACAACTTAGCAGAATTGGCAAAGTACTACAAATCTGTAAAGATCTCGAAGGTTTATAAGATATTCAATATAACACCAGAAACGATTGATATTGAGGCCATTGTTCTTGATATGATAATCAAGAACAAGTTGCCTCCGAAGACTCAGATTGATCAGATAAATAACATGATTTTATTTGGAAATGCCGTGAATGAACTTGACCCACATACATTAAACCAATTCGTTCAAGATGTTGGCAAATTGGTAAATGAAATTTGTTTAAAGATATGAGGAAGAATTCTAATTAGTCGTTAGTCATTATTGTGGCTTTTGGTTTTAGATTGAAAAGTCTCTTGAGGGCTTCTTGTTAGAATACCATTACTTTTGATAGAAAAATAGTAAATTGCGTCGAATCTTTTGAGAATACGGACAGAGTCACTATATTTCGACGAGTTTTAAGTACCTCACTGTAGGTCTCAATTCTATACATAAGATTCCTGGTTCAACGAAAATTAACTCTTGTCCTCACAGTGAAACTTTTCAGGCACGAGGACCTGCTGGATTTGGCCCGTAAGTTGAACCATTCTAGAAGAGAATATTATTTTTTATGTGGACACACACATTATACACCTGTATCGTTTTTGTGACGACGTGAATGCAAAGCATGAAGCTGTATGAAATGCAAAATGGATGTCATCATCAAAGTCGATTTTGTGGCTGTTATTTTGAGCGATTGTTCGAAACTTTATATTGTGTCTAATTCCAGTAGTACGATAAGCGAAATATTTATTATTCGATCGGTGTTATTGATGGTTCCAAGCATCACCAAATAACTCCTCTAGTTTGTTTAGTGAAGTTTTTGATGCTTTAAATATTGAAATGACTTATGGTTATGCTTTACTTTTTGCTGAGCATGTTTTATTCTCGTCAGTAATGCAATAGAATCTTGTACATCCTCCTTGGCTACTACTTGGCTACTAGATTGGGCGGATATCAAGAAAATCTAATAAAATATCATGGTCTAGAATTTATAAAACATATTGTCTAATCTAGGGCCCACACCTATCTCTTCCAGGTGTAGACGAATTAGGATTAGACTACTCTGACCATTTTATTGAGATTTTGTGCCTATTTGTATTGTCTTGTGGTCCTTTTGAGTACAAGCTTACATTTCTACTATAGTATAACGAGTCTGCAAGAACTTTGAAGTCTTGAATTCTGGGAATTGGTAAATCTGCGATTTATCATGTCTGGAACGATTTGGGTGAGCAGATTTATATTAACTATTGTTTTAGCTTGAGCCACGTTATTTCAAATTTTGATTGTAGTTTTTGTACTATATCCCGTCCCTTTAGATCCTCCTTATACCATCTGATCACTTCAGTAATACTAGAAACTTTTGGGTGCAAAAATTAGAAGGTCGTGCAATAGACAGTTATTATACATTAGATATGAAAATAATATGTCTATAGTGTATCTCGGACAGTTTCACACTTTGTAATAGATCGCATGCTCAATGTTATTAGTCACTATCTATAGTTTTATCCTGATAAAGAAAAATATTACAATATCTAATTGCGGACATCTTTCACTAAAATATATCTATAGAGAACCATTTCAACTCCTAACTCAATATATCGTTCTTGATGTTCCTAAAACCATATATACAAAATACATGGAAGATCTTTGCAATATAAGAATTGCTAATCTTTGCAATTCAAGAATTGCTCAGCAATCGCTTTAGTTGAAGATATTCTTCTCAATTTGATTTGTACCGTATCCTCGAAATATCAGGATCAGTAGTCAATTATATCCCCATCATGTTTTCTCATTAGTTGAATTCTTCGAAGAACTGTCTCAACTTCTTTTGAACACCAACCTTTGTAATTTCCGCCACGTCTTCGGAATCCAATTCAAAATCAAAGATATCCAAATAAGCCTTGACTCTTTCTCTATTACTGGACGTAGTGATTGGTAAGACTCCGTTCTGTAAGACCCATCTCAACAAAATCTGTCCTTCGTTTTTGTTGTACTTGGAGGTTAATTTCGTCAACACCTCATCTAAGGGCCCACCCTTACCCTTAGTTAACGGACCTAACGGACCATAGGCTTCGACCAAAATCCCATTCTTCTGCGCAAACTCAACGATCCCAGGAGTTTGGTTTTGCAAATAAGCACTAAACTCAATTTGGTTAACAACTGGTTTGATTCTTGAATCAATGATAGTCTTCAAGTTTTCAACCGTGAAGTTGGAGACTCCGATATTCTTGGCCAACCCTTCATCAACTGCTTGTTCGAGATATTTCCACGCTTGAGCCAAATCGAACCCATGAGTTTCCTTATTAACATAAGGAGTATGGATCAAGTATAAGTCAACGTAATCCAATTGAAACCTGGCCAACGACTTTTTTAAAGCTTCGTATGGATTGATCTGACTCACATTTTTGCCATCATGGGTACCAGGGAAGTATTTATCAGTGAGAAACACCTTATCACGAGGAAGATCTAAATTCTTTAATGCTTGACCGATTTCTTGGTCTGTATTATATACTTGTGCACCATCAACATGTGTAAAGCCTTCCTTGACTGCCAATTCAACATTATTGATCAAATTGGTGTCTATTTGACTCTGGCCGGCTTTGAACCATTTGGAACCTGTTCCATAACCAATTGCAGGAATCGAGTTACCGTTCGCTAATTTGAAGAAGTTTCCACTCAAAGACATTGTTGTTAAATAATCGAGGGTCAACTGTTGGATTGGTTAGTATTTATAAAGAAAGTATAGTGCGCGATTGCCGGCCAAGCGGAATACTGTGGTTACATTGCTGAGTAATTAGAAGCAGAACGTTAATATTTGACCATTGCTGAGTAATTTGAAGCAAAAGGTTTATTTGACCAGAGCGACAACATATACGCTACTATGATTATCTCTTCATTCTCTATATGCTTTTGTTTTGATGTTTTGGATACGGTCTAAAAGTCAGATGACAAATATTCAGTAATATTCTATATTATATATTCTATATTCAAATTCTCTTGGTTAAGTATAATATCTTGCAAGTGATTGCTATGGATCGAGTGGCTAACTATGCTGATGACATGAGCCCTATGACGCAATTTGAGTTGACGGGAGATGACTCCTGTATCTGGTAAATTGATTTAGATCTATTAGGATCCAAGATCGGTATTTACTTACATTGGAGGCCACCACCAATTCCCTTAGTTTGCCTGGAAATTACTCACATTATGGATACAATCCCCTAATGACGGCTATTTCTACGGCGATCCTGCTATGAAATCCATGTCTCCTCTAGTTACAAATGTAAATTTCTCCTAAAGCTGTCAATTACCGATAAACAAAACTCTATCAAGGTTTTGTGCCTATTGAACTCATCATCGTCGGTCTTCTCTATCCCGGAGCTCATATCCTTGTTGTTCACCACGATGATAATCGCATTGGCTTCCGGATTGGGAATCTAATAAATTTTCGCGTCTCAGATCTTACATAACGTGCCTCTTCGCAAAAGATAAAGGAAATTAGACCTGGAAAGAGTTTAGGTTTGACCACTAGCATTGAGAACAATAGTAATAGTCGTTCCTAGTCATTGATTGATATAAAGTTTAGAATTCCATCGTATTGGATTGGAAAATACTGTATATCAAGTATCCTGAATCCCTCGTACAATTTTGTCATATTAGAGAGCCAATTTATCAATCTGTTTCTTATCAATGCCTTCAGAAACAACTCCGTTTTTGCCACATTTAGGCGATGCCTCGCTTCATGATATTAGTGACAATGAGGTTGTCAACTATATTCAAACTAGAAGAGCATCGATTGCGTCAATCGCCAGTACTGTCATACCTGAAGCTTATCATGTCACGCACGGTGGGATGCATGAGAGATTGATTCCAAGCAAGTCTCATACATCTTCACAACATGGTGCTGTTACCGATATCTCTGAGATCTTATCTACGCACTCGATGGTCCAAGAACCGGAGACGGATGTCATAAAGGAGAGTAAGGCGTTGTTGAAGTATTCGGTGCCTATTATTATCACGTTTCTCTTGAAATACTCCTTGACAGTTGCTTCAGTGTTTTCTGTTGGTCGCTTGGGTTCAAAGGAATTGGCTGCCGTCAGTTTGAGTTCCATGACAGCAAATATTACTGGTTTTGCTATTATTCAAGGTGTATCAACTTGTCTCGATACTCTTTGTGCTCAGGCTTTTGGAAGAAAAGATTACAATTCCGTTGGGATCCACTTCATAAGATGTAACATTCTTTTGTTGCTCTGTTGTATTCCTATGTGCATTCTCTGGATCTTTGGTGCCAGACCGATTTTGACGTCCCTCGTGGGTGCCGACCAATCTGACTTGTGTGATTTGGCTGCAAGATATTTGGAAATCTTGAGTGTTGGGTTGCCTGCCAATGTATTGTTTGAGAACGCAACTCATTTCTTGCAATGTCAAGGAATTTTCCATGCATCCACGTATGTATTATTTGTTTGTGCCCCAGTGAACGCTGTATTGAACTACTTTTTGGTGTGGGACCCGACGATTGGAATGGGGTTTATCGGCGCTCCATTGTCAGTTGTCATTACCAATTGGTTGATGTGTATTTCGATTTATTCGTATATTTTCTTTGTTAGAGGCTCAGAATGTTTACCTAAAGAATCCATTTGGCACCCCATATACTTGCAAAACTGGCAAAGAATGATTGATCTCTCTGTCCCTGGTGTTTTGATGGTTGTTGCCGAATGGTTGGCGTTCGAAATCATCACTTTCACGTCTGCAAGATTTGGAACCGAGGTATTGGCTGCCCAGTCTATTCTTACTACGACCTGTGGTCTCTTGTATCAAATTCCAATGTCGCTTTCCATCAACACATCTACTAGAATTGCTTGGTACATTGGAGCTGCTTCCAAAAAATCGGCTACGATTGCTGCAAAAGCTGCAAATATCACATGTGCTATCATGGGTGTTGTCAACGGTACGTTCATATTCACCTTTAGACGTCCCTTGGCATCTTTGTATACCAACGACCAGCAAGTTATCGATTTGGCTTCTAAAGTGTTGATTATTGCAGCCATTTACCAGATTAATGAATTTTTGTCCTGCTCTACTGCAGGAATTTTAAGAGGGCAAGGCAGACAAAAGATAGGTGGTTACACCAACTTGATCAGTTATTACCTAATCGCGTTACCTTCTGCATTCACTTTTGCATTCTATTTTAAGATGGAATTGATTGGACTTTGGCTCGGGATGATTATCGCATTATTCATAGGTTCCGTCGTACAATTGTACTTTGTCGCTACCAGTGACTGGGACCATATCATCAATAAATGTATTGTCGACGCCATCGCTGACGAGACGAATTGCTGAACCTGTACCAACCATACATGATTTCTTATCGGTAAAGCATGATGTCTTATCAGTAAAACAATCTCTGACGAGTGTAATTAGTTTTCCTATATGTCGTTTAGCCACACCATGTCCTATTGTTCCAGAGTCAAGGCATTTCATGGCTTTCTTGCAGAAGAGAACACCCCATTTTCCATTTATTTATTTCCTTAATAACAAATATTTCCATGCCATTGCCGTCAGACCCCCGATATATGCATTCTTTGTCATCTACTCTGGTTTATTCTTTGTCAATTTTTTAATGCCAAACAAGCTAAATATACGAAGTTATCGTCTGGGAGTGTCGGTCTCGCAAATTCATATTGTTGATGTATAAGCACGCCTGAAATATATGTATAAATTCGGAAAAGATACCTCCTGGTGATTCAGTCTTCTACGCGTTGGTAAGCCCTGATAATTCTGTAATTTAACGCCAGAGACGCTGGTTGCCTCGAAATCGCAGGGATGGTTGCTTGCTCCCATCAGAGCGAGTTACGGTACCCATGCATTTCACACCATTTATCTCAAAATCGATCTCATTATTCCTTTTTGATTAGTGCGGTAAAGAACTTTTAATAGAGCCCCCGATAGTGTAATAGTATTCTAAATTGTCTCTTCGTCGAAGCTCGCAAACGTAAGTCGATTCTGGAATAGTTGCACATGTTGCAGGTATTTACTCCATGTGACGTTTTCATGCTAATAGCAGTTTTACTTATAGGGCGAAATCGCGATTTGCTTATGAGCCTTTTGGGTGGAGTTCCAAAAGCCTGATTTTTTGGTTTGCAGCGTCCAACTCGTTTTGTAACCTCGTTATGGTCGCGTCTTTGTTCTCCAATTGTTCTATTTCATGGAGAATATTGGAACAAATTAATTTGATCTGTTCTTGGGTGGTTTTGGACTTTATCAATCTTATTTTTTCCTTTATTGAAAATGCAGATTTGTTGGTATTGGAGGTTGGCTTCTTCCTCAAATTTCGATATTTGAGAATCAACTTGTAGTATCCTTGATAAAGCGCCTGGGATCCCTTTAACTCATTGATGTAATCCTTTTTTAATTCATTGAACTTTTGTAGTAGATTTGATGGTACTTGGTTCTCGCTGTGATTTATATCAACTAGCTGGTTCAAGTATTCGAGAAATTCATTCTGCTCTCGTATCTTTACAAGAACAGAATTGATCCGTAACTTCTTTGGTTGGTACTTTTTGGAATTGATTTCTCGGTTAATTTCCTGTTGTAACTTATCCATTTCTTGGTTTATCTTGACATCGTATAAATTCTCGATTGAGTTAGGTTTGTTGTTCATAGATTTGAACAGGTCAATCGAGCCGTTTCTTGTATGTTTCATATTGAATTTTCCAGGGTAGTTGCTTGGTAATGAAAATTCGCTGTCTACTAGTTTCTTGCTTGGTCTGGTGAAGTTATCAACCAATATATTATAATCTCGAGTCAATTCTTGATCGGAATCTAGTTCATCATCGGAGAAATCTATAATGTTGGCACGTCCTCTAGAACTTTCTGTACCTCTAATTCCTTCATTTGCTGTGCCAATTCTCGAATCTAAGGTCTCGTTTTCCCGTCCCATATTCCATCTTCTTCGTGGTAAATCTGGGGAAGGCTCTCGCGCCGACACTCTCGAAGTTTGTGAATATAGTGTGTTGTTATAATCTATGGTAGGTTCATTTATGAGAGATGTGGTGTCATCGTTTGAGCCGAAGAGATATCGTATCATTCTAGTTAGAATTATGTTCTTCGCTCTCCCTCAACTACGTGATCTTTTGTAAACAAACATCTCAGCGGTATTGTGGTACTGCATATATATGGATTATTGCAAAAAAAGGTTTAAATAAATTAACTAACTTATTAGTAGTGCTTTTGTTTACATAGTATGGTGGGAGAAGGAACATAACAACGTGGTTTGGTGTGGTACTGCTGTAGTAAGAATTTAAATTTTTCGACATAATTTTGAAGAATTTAATGTCTCAGTGTATTAGTATATCTACAATTACATACAATTTGAAGATCGTGGAAGGGTTTATTATATATTCAAAGTAGACCAATCACTTGTTATGACATTCCCAATATTTACCTTCCTGTTATACAGCTAGACAACACACGAAAAGTTGGATAAGTTAGAATAGCACAATTAAAAGGCCGTTGCTTTATTCTTCCGGCTCTTGGAAAGAAACTGAGTTTTGGTATCGTCTATAACGTTCTTTTGAAAAAAGTAAATATTCCAAACCAATTGTTCAGAAACGTTTAGACTGAAGATTGTTCTTAAAAGAGGTTCGAGCCGTATACCGTCATGGTCCAATAATAAGTCCGAGAGATTTTCGTAGAACGGTCGCTTAACTCAATATCGGAAATAAATGACGTTCGAAGTTAATCGCTTGGAACTTAATTACAAGACCTTCTCCTATCGTGTTTTCGGAATAATTTAACGCAAATGAGGCGACATATTATTTCTTCTTATATTTTCTATTCAACACTTTAGATGTTCTTAGTTTGGATGAAATCTCAATTCATTTGTCGATCTTTTAACGAGAACATTAATTACTAATAATTGATAATATTGATGAAACTTACTCAGCTTATTTTGAATATTATTTGTTAGATTACAAAACCGGTGGCATAAAATAGTAGTAGACCAGAGCTTTGCGTCCATGACGGAGGTAGCATCTATCTAGCTATTCACCATCTAACGTAGGTACAAAGCACCAAGGCTCCAAGTACTGATAATATTGTAGATAATATTGAAGATAATACCAATAACCCAGTATTGCTTGCTTGACGAATACGAAATAATTGCCACCAGCGGGGTGAGGTCTGCCTAGCAATCGTGCCTCACCCTTTTTTGGCACTCTACCAACCAGCCTGATGGTGCCGTGAATATGCGCGCCATGAGTTTCGCTTGCCTATCTGTCGTTGGAGTCAACTAAATGCCTTGCGAGATAGATAAACGAGATATAATCAAACAAAGTTCACAAACGTAATTGGAGGATAAACCCGAATAGAAAGTTGCCTAGTGGAAATGCTCATACAAAAACTGTAGCGAGAAATCTCTGATTTACCAAACCTTAGGAAAACGTTCCTTTTGGCCAACCCAACTCAACTAACAACTAAATTGTATTGATCAGTGGTTTATGACACAGCCCATATAATCCAAACTTGTTAATTATATACGTTTAAACCTACATATAATTCATATTCTTTCTCGTATACTCTTGAGTATCTCTATATTCGGCAAAACAAAAATATCCCCACCTATTATTCAAGAATACTAATATTATTTATTCTCTTATTATTAGAGGCTAAAATAATTACCTGCACTATGATGTGCATTGGTATTTCGACGGTTGAATGTTGTTTCAAAGTTTGGTTTATTTTGCAATCTGGTCCTTTTAGTTCCTGTTAGTTGTCACCATAATTGAAGTTATTCGTTTTAGTGCATGACATTCAATGGATAATCAGCGATATCACTCAGTTTTTCCGAACGATACGTAGGGGCTCCACCTTCGATACGGTCACCCAGACATCCCTAATTATGGCTCAATTCCTAAACACCTGAATAGAAATAGAAAGAAATTCCACCCTACTCGATGAATAGCGTACACGATCAATAACATTGTTTGTATTGTTGTATTCGCTTCACGTCGTCATGAAGCGATCCTGACGCTACTACAATAAGATATTATTAAAGTACAACTTTTGCATGTATACACGCTTAAACTAAGCATCTCGACTCTTTCATCAGCCCCTTCGTTCCATACAAAAATCAAAAAATATCTTTTGGCGACGCAAACTCCATCTCACAAGTCCGACATGGATCACCTATTCGATTTTTATACAAAAATTCGCAGAGTAGCTAATTTTAGCTAATTTTGGCTAATAACCACCCAATATAATTACAATTGCTCTATAGGCACAATTCTCCATAATTACAATTCTCCATAATTACAATTCTCCATAATTACAATTCTCTATATTTTGATCTCAGTCCATGAACTCTCTATTCGTAATTCAAATCTACAATTACAACAAATTCGACAATACCATAATCCTTTGACATTAAATTAATAAAATGCTAACCGTCATACCTTCATGTCAGGGGAGCGCCTGAATGGGGTAGTTCTGTGTATAGTCACATCGGAGGGCATTACTAAATTATTTGATTTTTGCCAAAAACGGTTTTCGTTAGATTTTGAATTGCGAACCTTTTTGAACCTGGCAAGTATTGCATATGGGTTCATAATATGATGCGAAATAGCTTAGTATATGCGAAAAACATAAAAAATACTGTATATCTGGTTCCATATGCTTAAAGATAATCCCGCTCGTCTAATTAATTTGACTTTTAGGTTCTATAGACGGTACACCACATTCATAGTCAATTGGGAATGATTATCAAAAGAAGGAACCTAATCAAATGTAAGAAGGTTGTGAATTGAGTGACCAAATTTACAAATCTAGATGTTGAAAACTGTACATCTATGAAAATTGTACATCTACTAACAGATATTCGAGAACTTCGTAAAAGGGACCAATTCGATAAGCTTCTGCCCTCCATTTTGCCTCACCTGATTTAAATATTTGAACCACTCTCATTTTTCGGCTAATCAATCATATTGATCGTCAATCCGAAAAAGTACACATACAAAAATAATTAAATTTTTGTTCCTATAATGCGTGAAATCTGATAACGACAAGATATTCTACAGATAGCCTAAGGTTAGTTCTAGGTTACCCAAAGTGAGTACTTGTTGAAAATTACCAATGAATGTCACATTCTATCCAACAATATCCCATTTGGGGCTCATGTACCTGCGGTGAAAAAGAAAATAATTGGATAAAATCGTCTCAACTTGACGAGAAAAATAAAAGATGTTCATCAACGGGGCATGGGGTTAGGAGCATTCGCGTTCAAATGAACCCCTGGACGCTTGACGGTAAATGTATAGACTTCGAATTGAAACACTATACAGGAAATGTACTTCGAGCAAATGATTATATCTTCCCTATCTAGCCTAAGGAATTATCTAGACTTGTGCAACATATATGTGAAATTCTGATAAACCGGATATAAAGGATCCTTTTTTTTAACCGATATGCGGTTAACTTATAGGTGTGTAACGCCCTTTTGAAACATTGAAAGAAATAACTTTCACTGTTTAGAGAATTACAGCTGTGGATTTGGCGGAATTGAACGTAAACGGCAAAAAGTTGCAGTAGAAGTCATTAGGTTCTCAATCAGTACATTGGGGCAGTAGTGATGTTGGTGTCTGTTTTGTGATGCAGCACTCTAATTTTTTATGCGCATCATTTTCATAACCATATATTATAGTATTTTTTTATGTTAAAAATTAAATCGACTTTTTGTTTTTATCCTCCACAAAACTTAAACTAAAAATATTAGGATCCTCTTTCGTTCATTATTTATATATTTGATTTTCTCCTATAATATATATTTCAAATAAGTTTATAAGTCTGACCAATTGACTATTCAATTCTATAAGTCGAGCATATAGATCTACTACGATTTCTTCGATCATTTCAACTAATATTCCTTTTCTTTGATTCTTTTATTTTCATTCTCATTTTTCACAGCCATTTATTCAATTCTCCTAATGCTTATTATATCAAATCCGTTTGCTTTAACTCCTGGTCATGGTCATGGAATAGTTGGTGGATCTACTACCGAATGTGTCAATGGATCTATTGAGGAAAATTCAAGATCTGGTTCATTTTTTCAATTTGAATATCCACCACAACTCTACAAGTCAGAATTATCTCAACACGCTACATCCTTGTCAGAATACAATGAAGATGTTTACGACGTGATGGTAGATCTTCTTGATGCCAATCGCCCCTGCTTAGATTTATACAAGCAACAACCGTACCTCACCTTCCCTATAAGATTGAAATTAATTGACTTTTTATTAAAAATGTCTATACGATTAAAGATTTTACCATTTGTCTTCTTCAAAGCTGTCAAGATCTTTGATAGATATTGTTCGAAGAGAATTGTCTTATTAGACCAATCACAACTTATTATAACTACTTGCTTGTGGATTGCTAGTAAGTTTCAAGGTGGAAACAATCACTTCGTTAATCTCAGCAATTTAGAAAAATTGTCAACCATTAAAACCATAAATGATTTGGGCTATGGTTCAGGAGGAAAATATTTGGGTCCTACTGAAAGATTCAGACTACCGAAATTACATGAGCTTGTCAAACTTTGTGGAGCAAAGTGTAAGTATGATCAAGGTATGTTTAAACAAATGGAGTTGCATGTGTTAACAACTTTAGATTGGTCTTTAAACGATCCATCTATTGAAGAATTTGTTATCTCAGGATCAGAATTTCTGATTCTCGAGAACAGTCAACCTCTTCATGAATTATTTAAAGTCAAGGAGTATTTGAGTTATGTTTCTTTATATTCATCCGAATTGATCGATTGCAATTTGATGGACTTGGGCCAAGTAATTTTGGATCTTATAACTGAAACATTTCATTTAAATTCTAACGACGAAATCTACCAAAGTTTAGTACCCGAACCCGCAAAGATAGACATGTTGATTTACAAAAATATCAAGAAGAATCTTATTAAATCAATACTTGATTCTTCAGAATTTATGTTGAAGTTGTTCAATTCCAGAGGACCAATGTATTTATATCAACAAATCTGTGAGAATTATAGTCCAGGTTCCAGTGCCTTATGCGCTGGCGCTGGCGCCGGAATTGCGGGAATGGGAACTGGAGTATCAGGTGTTGTTTCTGGTGCTGTCTTGCCTGCCACAGTTGCTCCTCGCAAGAGAAATATTCCGTTGTCACCTTCTACTACAGCATCGTCTGTCACGAGTCCTATGATGATGAAAAAACCTAATCAAACGTCTCCACAATGTCACTATGCCCAAATCAATACGCCTCCATCTACCAGAATACCACCTCCACATCAGATTTCCAACAAGTATCATTTCTCGCCTCAACACATGGGATTGGGGTCACATAAAAGTATCTACAAACCAGCATACATTATGAATGGAAGCACGACTCGTTCCTTATATAAATTGTCCAACATTGTCACCCAGGCTCCTCCAGCACATCAGGTAGCTGCACATCAATACAATTCGCTGGCAAGTCTCCATTCAAGCACAAGTCAGGGATCTCGAGGTGATGGCCACGATGATAGTGGTGTTGCTGATATCTTCGAATATGATTATTCTAGAAAAAACGGCATTAGTACTCCATTGAGTGAAAATGAATCTCCAAACTACTCCAACATGAAAGCATCAACGGCCTTCTGAGTAGCGAGAATCACATTCTCATCATGAATTAGCAAATCCCTAACTATTGGTTGCATTATCTCCTACGGCACATTCTCTAGTCAGTAGTTGTATTTTCAATGGGAGCCTATATTCTCTTGAGGTTATCGGTGTTCGTGGCTCTGTGCTCAGCTCGTAACCGATCAATGAGAGTACTCTTGCATATATGCATAGGGACTTACAAAGTCCATAATTTAACAATAAAAGTCTGCCTTTCCGAGATATCCTTATTTTGTACAATAACTTAAATACTACTGGTTGAACGGTGAAATTGTCTCTTGCAACACTTACAATAGAACACAAAAACGCCACTTAAGATCTGGGTAGGATCTGAGAATTATATGGGCCGTTATTGTCTGGTATATTGTTTTGGGTTTTGTAAAGTTAGAGTAGTGTGATTTTCATTACCCCTTCCAGTATGTTCAAAGTATAAATAGCACCACCTTCAGAGTAAATTGGTTAATGGTGCAACATTTCTTTCTTCAACTATTCAACTAATAATGTTGTTTAGTTCTATTGTAGAAGTGAGGTCTTCAAATGTATAGAGGTAAAAATGTCCTCATCAATAATGGTGAATATTATCAAATCAATATTATCAAATCAATGGCCTCATATATTCACTTCAACTCCCGCGGATTATTTAAAGTACTACATCTTCCGATAAACTAATATTTTATGGCTTTTCTTGATCCGTTTACAATATGGTTATAACTGTAACATAGTAGTATAGTAGAATAATATCTCGTTAAACTAACGAATACAACACTGAACAAAAAGATCAAAAGATCAATATATCACGTGACATATCATTGATCACATGATCCGTGTTGTAGTCACGTGAGTTTGTTAGAATTAACAATTTCCTAGCCTTGGATACTTTTATAATTCGATGGACTACTCAAGATGTATCTACCTAATCTCATATATTTCTCACATCCTATACATATACCTTTGTTTACTTTTGGTATCTAAGTTTGGATTGAGGCTGTTCATTTCTTTGTGTCGTTTTCTGCATCTAGGCGCGAAGTTTGCTGGGAAATTTGAAGATCATGAAACAACACACCAAGGAAAACTACGAACTAACTATCGACTACTCTAGCATCGAAAGTCAGAGTTGAATATCCGAATATATTGGCTAGCGGAAGTGAATATTAAGAATCTTGAAATAGAAGTTTTGTTAAGTCTCGTTGAATATTAGTAGTTACCATGCTTTCGTCATACTTGGTGCTATTCTCTTTAATCTGTTCTTTAGTTGGAGCAGACCCTAACATGGAAGAATTAGAAGGAACTTGGTCTTCCAAATCAAATACCGTATTCACAGGTCCCGGATTTTATGATCCAGTTGATGAACTTTTAATCGAGCCTGATTTACCAGGTATATCATATTCTTTCACAGCAGATGGACATTATGAAGAAGCTTTATATCGTGTTTCATCAAATGCTAAAAATCATTCATGCGCTGTGGCGTCTGTATCGTACCAACATGGTTCATATGAGTTGTTAGCAAACGGGACGTTGGTCTTGACTCCTATTGCAGTTGATGGAAGACAATTATTAAGTAATCCTTGTGGTGGGGTTTCCGATGCTTCTACTTATTCTAGATATGTTCAACCTACATTCTTCCAGAAGTATCAAGTGTTTATTTCAGACTATCACGGAAGATATACATTACAAATCTATCAATTTGATGGTTCAAAGATGCAACCGTTATACTTGGCTTACAAACCACCATTGATGTTGCCTACTCATGCTTTGAATCCAACTAATGCGGCTTCCGAAACCAAGAGTACCTTGAACCGTGTAAAAAGATCCTTGGAAAACCAATACAGAACTACCGCAGTTAGATCACTGGTTTCTGACAGTTTTGACTATTACTGGTGGTTAGCTGTCGGCTCTTTGGGTGTCGCATCCTGTGCTGTATTCATGCGGTCATAGATAAGAATACGAAGTGAAGGAAATAGTTCTCACATAGAAGTCAATAACCGATAAAATCACTAATCTGCTTCACTCCAGAATTAACAGAATTATGTTTCCAAGCATGGCTTATCGTGTGATATTACTATTGTTTGGATATTTTCATGGAAGTTTCATTATCTTTATGCTTTCAATATTCTTTCACGTATATCTTCATCATGATGCTAATCTTCTCTGGGGTATGCTATTCATAGCTTCCACTATATTATTTTTATGTTGTGGCGAGTTCTAGCGTCTTCTGTGAATTTCTCCACACATCCTGCTTGTACAGAAATTCGCTCTTGGTAATCGCTATGGTAAATGCTACCCCCTGTAACATAATCTTTCATTTAAACATTTTATTGAGTTCCATATAGTTCATATACGTAAATTTTCCTTATCACCTATAGTTTACATTTGAGCCGCGCACGCACAGTCACGGATGGCGCTCCTATATAAGGAGCAGTTCATACAATTACACAACCTTCTTTTGCCACTTATATTGACAAAAACAGTATATATCGGTATATCTTGAGTATTTAACATCCTAACAGTAGTATGTCCTGGTTCAGTGGTACCAACGTCTCGACGGTTGAGCTAGATAATAAGATTTCTGAGGCCACTTCAGAATCAATACCAAATGGAGAATTAGAACTTTCAGTGGCCTTGGAGATAACCGATTTGATTAGAAGCAAAAAGATACCCGCCAAACAATGTATGCGTGCGTTGAAGAAACGATTGACCCTCATCTATACCAACCCTAACCTCTTATCTTCAACCGTTAAGTTAACGGACTTGTGTGTGAAGAACAGTGGGTACCATTTTTTGGTGGAGATTGCATCCAAGGAGTTTATGGATTATCTTGTGGATTTCATTTTTAAGGTACATTACAACACCAAGGATTACCTGGTGATAAACAACGAGTCAAAGTTTGATGTTGGCCGGCTTATTTTATCACTCGTTAAGGAGTGGGCTATAGTGTTTGAAAACCAACTCCAATTACTGTATGTTGATAAATGTTACAAGCAACTTCTTAATGAAGGCTATGACTTTCCAGAAACTGCCATCCCTTCACACCAGCTCAATACTAGATTTGTTGACACTGAAGTTGCACCAGATTGGGTGGATAATGACAGTTGTATGATCTGCTATAACGCATTTTCTGTTATGAACCGTAAACATCATTGTCGTGCATGTGGGGGAGTCTTCTGTCAAACACATTCCAACAATTACATGCCCCTATTTGCATTGGGAATCAAGGATCCAGTAAGAGTCTGTGACAACTGCTCTGCCAAATATAAACTGAAGCATGGTAAATCACTTTCAACTAATTCTATCCCCAAGGATGTCAATACAGGTAACGACGAAGATGAAGAGTTGAAGCGTGCCATCGCATTGAGTTTACAAGAAACAGGGATCCGTGAATCTGGGGCCCTTCATCCCTCACAATATCAGCGCCCAGCATCTCCTCCCCCAGCAATTGTTCAAAACAACGAGGAAGAAGAGGATGAAGACTTGAAAGCAGCCATTGCTGCAAGTTTGCTGGAATTTAAGCAGCTGGAACAGGTTTTCAAAAATGATTCTTATCAAGACCAAAATTCACAAACAACGCAGCCTGTGCAACCACAGTCCGATTTCTATAACAATATACTTCCGTTTGATCCCTCACAACAACCATTCCAAGATCAACAACCACCACAGCAAGCATTCACTCCTGCTCAGCACATTGAACATCACAAGCCTCAGGCTGAAGATTTATCACCACAGGAAGAAGAACAAATCAACTTGTTCATCACACTTATGAATGGAGTAAAGAGTGATCCTAAGAAGCAAGCAAATGTAATGTACGACTCTAACTTGAGCGACCTCCATACGCAAGTAATTAGGCTCAAGCCGAAGGTGAACAAGTCGTTGCGAGCCTCCATTGAAAAGTACGAATGTTTCTTAGAGATGAACAACAAAATATCTACAATCACGAGATTGTATGATCAGTACTTGGAGGCAAAGTTGAACGTAGCATATGGGAATCATCAGATTTCATCTCCAGGAAATGGTCAATCTAACTACTTTTATCCTCAAAACTCGGGTGGGTATGTTTCCCAACAACCTACAGGTACCTTTAGTCCGCATCAAACGGGTGGTTATAATCAACAAACTACTGGTGGCTATGCTTCTCAACAAATAGGAGAATACAGTCAGGGTTCGGGCTTTAATCCTCAAAGAACGGGAGGTTACGATACTTCAAATCCAGGTGGTTTGGACCCTGTGGCAAGACAATCAACTGGATACCCTACAGAAAATGCATACGTGACAGACGATGGTTCAAGAAGGTATTCCAACGAAAATCAAGGATATAAAAATACCCCTACGAAGAATCCCACCGAATTTAGAGAAGAAGCACCGCCCTCTATTTCTGCCCAAGGAACTGGATATCCATCACAACCAGAATATCCAACGTATCCACAAGAACCACAAAGCAATACTGGTGATATGTATGGAGGTCCTTCGGAGCCGGCTTTTGGAGATGAAGAAGACGAAGAGGTATCCAAACAACAAGATCAGGGCCCTCCACCTACAACATTCTCGTATCCTCCTTCTACGGGGTTTACACAACAAGCAGCATATCCTATTGACTCACCTGCCAGCACCGATAATGAAGCAGACAGGACTGAAGTAACGACTCAGGCATATCCTGATAATGGCCCAATCAGTCGTACCAACACAGAAGTTCAAGAGGCTAGTGTAAAATTCCCAACCATTGAAAGCGTTGAACAGAAATATGCAACTAATGAAAACAATCAGAAATATGCCACAGAATTTAACAACATGCCTGATCTACCATCGTTGCCGACATTTGATCTTGAAGAAGAGTCCGATAAGAAGAAATATATTTCCGAACCGGAGCCGTTAATTGAACTCTAATAAAAACCGTTATATTTATGAATCCATTGATTCTCTGATGAAAAAACATCAATACTGGATTCTGTGACTTGTTTATTAGGCTACTTCAGCATGATTTCTATGAATTATATATCGATTTATATATATAATCTTCATTATACATAATGTCCCGAACCTCTGCGATCTTTGTAACATTTCTGTCTGCAAAAAATAACGGTTATTTGCCCCAAACGGCTATGACTCAAAAATGAGATGCGAAATTTTCACTCACGATTTTTAGCAATCGCAAATTTATTCCTACTTCTTCCCTTCCTTGTTTACAGAAATACGAGATCATACTGAAGTCTAAATTGTCCACCAATTGTCACATCTACTTCTTTTAGTTTGTTATATTCAATCAGTCTTTTAACTTGAGACTAGAATTAACTGCCTGCCCTCTTGAAAGTTACTATTTTCCCCAACGAGAGCTGCCGCTTGAAGTCTAACTACTATCTATAACTCGCCATCAAAGTGAGTCACTGCGTTCTAGTTAGAAAAAGTACCCTCCATCACTGTTAGTCCCCCAGTGAGGAAGCGAAGAAGAAAAGTATTGGTATTAAACCAAATCATCAACGTCATTAATTGCCCTTAGAAGTCAAGTCATGGCCCCACCACCCGCTATTTATCAAAATGATCAATCTTATTCGGAATCGTGTTTACACGAGACGTATCAAGAATCATTGAAAAAGAGCTCTCATTATGAGATCGTTCTGTCCACATCCAGTGGAGCTTCCGATTCCAGATCGTTAATCAACGAAGCCCTCATCAACCGTACTTCTGATATTGATCACGAGTCCTGTGATGCTGGCGAAGAAGATTCGTTCTTTGTGTGTGATCTAGGTGAAGTTTCCAGATCATTGGATTTATGGAAACAGAAATTGCCTCAAGTCCAACCATTTTATGCTGTCAAATGCAATACTAATTTAGAAATCATCAAGCTTTTGGCTTCGTCGGGATGCAATTTCGACTGTGCCTCCAAAAGTGAAATCGATACCGTTTTGTCTCTTGGGGTTTCGCCTGACAGGATTGTCTACGCCAACCCATGCAAGACCAACTCGTTTATTAGACATTCGGCCAATAGGCAAATTAGTTTGACTACAGTTGACAATGCTCAAGAGTTGTATAAGTTGCAAAAGTTCCATCCAACATGTGGAATCTTGATTAGAATTGCTACGGACGACTCCACTGCTCAATGTCAACTTTCGTCCAAGTTCGGATGTTCCTTGGATGCAGCTGTAAATGAATTGTTGCCTTTAGCTCACGATCTTGGTTTGAACGTGAGAGGAGTCGCCTTTCATGTTGGATCTGGAGCAAAAGACTTTACTGCCATCCATCGTGCTGTCAGAGAAGCCCGTCAAATTTTTGACACTGCCATTAGCCAATATGGTTATGGCGAATCCATGAATGTGTTGGATATTGGAGGAGGTTTCGAAAGAAGCTCTTTCCATGAATCGTCGTTTGAAGTCAATATGGCTTTGAGAGAGTATTTCCCAGCCGAATACTCTCGTAAACAAAAAGTCCGCTTTATTGCTGAACCAGGAAGATTCATGGTCTCAAAAGCGTTTACCTTAGCCACTCACGTTATTGCACGTAGAGACAACTTCAAGGCCGAGGCGGACCAAGTCCCTGCCATGCTCTACATCAACGATGGAGTGTACGGTAACTTGAACTGTATTTTGTTTGACCACTATAATCCAAAACCATTTGTTTTATGCCACAACAACAAGTTTTTCTATCTTGACCAAGAAAACGAGATTGAGATCGATGCCAATGCAAACGGCACGCACCTTTTTTCAATCTGGGGACCCACTTGTGATGGTTTGGATTGTGTTTCCAAGCAAACAAACTTCGTTTCCGACGTACACGTTGGAGACTGGTTGTATTTTCCAGAAGTAGGAGCTTACACTCTGGCTGCCACCACTTCCTTCAATGGATTCAGTGGTAATGCCGAAATTGTGTACGTCTGCTCTGAATAGAGAATCTACCAAATTGTGTTTGTTCGGAGTATCTGAAAATGTATACGTTTCTGAAGAGGAATCTATGAGACTGTGTACGTACAAGAGTATCTGAAATTGTATATGTTTACTCTGAAGTGGAATCTTTGAAACTGTGTACATTTCCTCCTTTAAGGAAATGTATTCTGTTGCAGATATTTCATAAGTAAGTATTGCGAAGCTAGTACATTTCTTATGTACTACTACTATATTGAATATAATTAATATAACCACAAATCTAAAACCATTTTTTGCACCCATTTTAATATCCGTACCGCTATACTAAAGCCTGGTGAACATATAAATGTATCACGAAAGAGAGGTATATTTCCAGATACTAAAGTAATTAAACGATGATAAGAAACAATTATCGATCTTTCTTGCAGCCACCTGTGATCTAGGATATTTTGTCCTCACAAGCTCTCAATGGTGCCAATAAGAAACCATCACTTATCTAACCTACAATTAGAACAACTGGTGGCGCCTCCGCCACACCCAATGAGCTCATACGAAAACAATTATAGGTCACATTAATTTTCTAGGATCTAAATAATATCTATGTTTATTCAGGTACGCTAACTGACAAATCATGCAGGGTCTCGATGTTTAAAAGTGTCTCAATTTATAATAATTGCGGTCATGAAGTGGCTAGAGGATGCTTAGATCGTGTATTGTGACAGAACCAACGACTCAGCTCATTAATCCTCTTGAACCATTTTCACGGGAAGAAACATCGATACTGATCGCACAAGCAACTTCGCTTCGCTCAGTTATTGGGTCCAACAGGATTTAAATATTTGGAAGAAGTTAGCCTATGACTTTTAATAAAGCACTATCATTATAACATTTAAAGCACCACCTGCTTTTAATACGGGTCTTATTTTTATATCATTCACTAATAGTAGACATTTGTATCATAATAACTATATTCGTTTGATTTTTTAGTATCTAATCTCTGCGATATTAAGCTCGATTATGCCAAAACCCCAACCAGCAAGAGAAGGATCATTTTTCGACATAGTTCACAACTTGTGGCTTACATAATTGAACAATTGTGCTAATAAAATAATTATCTCTGAACTTATTTCGATTAACTAACACTAATTAGACATCTTTTGAATACGAAATACGTATCCCCACCCTAATATGGATCAAATGTCGTTACTGAATCTGTCCTGCATATAAACGTTATTTTGGTCCACATCTTTAAAGACACCATATTGAAGGACAAGCAAAAATATCAAGAGTTTATGTTTTCAGAAGTTTATGGTATGAGGAGTTAGCTGGTATTATTATGATAAGTTCTACCAAGTCCGGGAATATTTCAGCTTAGCGATCTTGTTCTACTGACCAAAGGACCCTCTGCTTATATCATCTCCATCAAATAAAGGTTGCGCAGTAAACAGTCGAAAAATGCGTCAGCAAATTCTAGACTCCATCCTTTCTTAACCTTACCAAAGACCAATTATCACTGGGTCTCACTAAAGTAGTCATCATCAAATCGCCTACAACTCTACTCAAACATTCTCTGGATTATATACCTCACAATTATCTATCATGTCCAGGGACGTTGTTCATAACGCTACGCAAATCAATAACGCTCTAAATGCGTTGAAGCAAAAGTCTGGCAAACCCCAAGACATCACGGTATACACAACAGATGAAGGCGAAAACTTTTCAACCGTAGATCGTGCCGTCACTAGCGTTGAGCCGCCGGCCACTTTCAAACCCACCGAAGAACAATTGTTCTTACCAAACGGATTACCCAACTGTGCCTTCTTGAAGGAGCATTTCATACGTGAAGGAAGATTACACGAAGAACATGCAATTCGAATCTTACACGATGCCACAGAGTTGTTGGCAAGCGAACCCAATATGTTGGAAGTGCCGGCTCCCGTAACGATATGTGGTGATGTCCACGGACAGTTTTACGATTTAATGAAATTATTCGAAGTTGGTGGAAGTCCGGCAACAACATCATATTTATTTCTTGGAGATTATGTGGACCGTGGATCGTTCTCGATTGAATGCTTGCTTTATTTATATTCGTTGAAACTTAACTATCCCGACACTTTTTGGATGTTACGAGGGAACCATGAATGCAAACACTTAACTGAATATTTCACCTTCAAGTCGGAATGTTTACACAAATATTCGTCGGTGTTATATGAAGAAAGTTTGCGCTCGTTCAATGCTCTTCCATTGGCTGCCGTTATGAACAAACAGTTCTTCTGCGTGCACGGTGGATTATCACCAGAGTTGAAATCTCTTGACGATTTAGCCAAACTTGATAGATTCAGGGAACCCCCAACAAAAGGTTTGATGTGTGATTTATTGTGGGCAGATCCAATTGAAGATTATGATGAGGATAATATGGACCAGACTTATGTGAGGAATACGGTGAGAGGATGTTCATACGCTTTTACGTATAAAGCTTCGTGTCAATTTTTGGAACGAACAGGTTTATTGAGTATTATCAGGGCCCATGAAGCCCAGGATGCAGGTTATAGAATGTATAAACGGACAAAGACTATGGGCTTCCCTTCATTATTGACGATGTTTAGTGCTCCAAACTACTTGGATACCTACAACAATAAAGCAGCTGTCTTGAAGTATGAAAATAACGTTATGAATATCAGACAATTCAATGCGTCGCCACATCCTTACTGGTTACCACATTTCATGGATGTCTTTACTTGGTCTTTACCGTTTGTGGGCGAGAAAATCACAGATATGTTGGTTTCAATCTTGAATATTTGTACTGAAGAAGAATTGGACGAAGAAACGCCCTTGGCTGCTGAACAAATTAATGAAAACTATGAAAAGCCACTTCCTTTGATTCAAAATCCAGCTCCACAAAGGACACCAGCCGAAATTAACTCATTGGAAGCAAAGAGACTTGCTTTACGTAATAAGATTATTGCCATTGGTAGAGTCTCGAGAATGTACCAGGTTTTGAGACAAGAATCTGAAAATATCGCCCAATTGAAAGAATTGAATAGCGGAACGTTGCCAAAGGGTTCATTGATGCACGGTTCGGAGGGTTTGAGAAATACATTATTGAGCTTTGAGGAAGCCAGAAAGGCTGACTTGGCCAACGAAGCAATGCCTCCTTCTAGTGAAGTACTCCAACAACGTGAAGTTGAAAGAAACGAACGCGTTAAGAGAGAAATCGATGGAGAAAACCATAGCCCTGTCTTCCAACGTCTAATCAGAAAATTGTCTCAAAGTTAGGTCTGTAGGTATATCATACCATCAACTTTCTTTAGCATATACGTATATAGTTGACAAATGAAATTTTTGACTAGTATCTGTATAGACTCGCTCTGAGTATTGTCTCTTTACAGGGCTATTGTATCTAAGTATATCACTGTTTCATTCCTTACTTGCATCACTTGATAGCATAACTGTTCCAGGGCTGAAACATCCATGCCGCAAACCGATGAAACACGTGAATACATCGAAACTCAAATTATGCCAAATTGGAGGGACCACAATAAATCACACCTAAGACTTGAACCGACGGGAAAGAAATAAGAAAGCAACAACAACCAGAAAAGGATCAGGTCCCAGCCTCACATAATATATCATTTTCACTCCTTCAGTGCTCAAATCGTAAACCATGTCACCCCCAATCAAAATAATACACGAACAACCAAATGTCGAAAACACTATCCCTCTGTCGGTATACCAAACGTCGTTTCCAGAGCGGTTCTCGCTCGAAGACGATGATAAATTTGTGATTTACAGTGGAGCCAGGTCAGTTTCGTTAAGGATTTTGAACAACGACCCTACCGTTGACGTGGATGTATGCTCACAACTCCAGAATGTTGACTACTCCAACATATCACTCTTCGTGTTAAACACTGCATTTATAATATGGTTTACTGGCAATGGGTTTGGGTTAGAAATCCCATACCAAAGCATCGTGTTACACGCGGTCCAGGAAGCAACAGCCACAACTTCCACATCGTTGTACTTGCAACTTACATCCAGCGAGTACATAACGGCACAATTCAAAGAAGAATCTGAATATGTCCCCAGCATAGAAGTCCAAATAAACCTCACTGACGATAACACCAACGCAAATGTCAACCCTTTTTTAAATGATTCTAGCATTCAAAGCATTTACGAAGCATTATCCAAGTGTTCAGCATTTCATTATGATTCCGAAGACGAGGAAGAGCCTGAGTTTTCCGGAGAATCCCAGCCAGCACTCGATATTCCCAGCTCCTGGCTAAACCAAGAACATATTTTGAGAAACTCTGGAGATGCAGATGATTTGGAACTCGACGAGAACTCTCAGGATCACGAAAATTATATAGCGGGAATGAGTGTTAATATTGGATTTGCACCCATAGCAGGAAGTGTTCGAAAAAGAGATGAAGAGGAATTTGTTACAAACAAGAGACCTTAGTTAGATATTGGTTGATAACACTAATAATTAGAACAATGTCATGACAAATGATCCGGATCCTGAGGTATTACTGGTGATCCATATAGATTGATTATATGCTAACCTTTGAGTGGATACATCTTTCTATTCTATGGAGACCTCGAGTTGCAATATTCCTCCAGTTTTGTATGCTTCATGCATATAATTAGAGTTAGTTATATCTAATACCTTCTAATATCTATAAAAGAAGTAATAATAGGTGGGTGAAATTGTTCTGCGAACCGCACGAACTAGCACCTAACTTGTCGGTTATATATATGAAATATCTTCCTAGTTCCCACCACTCCGTAAAACTTTGTTGGTACACTACAAGTCCAAGTATTAAATCTCACCACGAAAATCTAATCTTCCATCGCCATATACACTTCTCGGATATTCATCACCGATGAAGACGACAGAGGATAAATTGAGGTTCAAGAACCATTTCTTCAAGCTTGGGCAGAGCCGAATAATCCCTTCGCATAAAACCGAATTCTACCAAGTATTTTGGACAGACCCCGAATCCTCAAACGATATCTATGAACTATTAACACCGTACGATATCAAGACTATTAGAGATCAGAATAGAATAAACTTCATAATATTGATACGGGTGCTATGTTATAAGATCATTGAAATTAGCGAGGTTCCTGCTTTCAACCAGCAAGAGTTACTTAACTGTGTTCGGTTTCTTACTAAATTATTACCCATCCTCTATGAAACTCCAAATTATCATGAGTTGGAGAGCAAGATATTCTGGGATCCAAGCTTTGATCCGCTTCAATTTATAAAACCCACTACAATCTTGAAGAGAATAGACGAATCTCAGGCTTCTGAAGGTTCTGATGTGATACTTGGATCTGCTCTCTTGAATGGTCTAGTGTCGCTACTTTTCGTCAAGGACTTCACTATAGCATCCAACTCGGCGATCTGGGAACCGGGTATTGGCTCTTCATCCAAATATTCTCCTCCAAATACCATCCATGATTCCAACAGAGCAGAAATTTTGAAATTACTCTTGACGTTGATATCAACTACATTCTATAAACCGCCCTCACAGATTATAGCGTCAGGCTCAAGATTCGTGACTGTTTTGGTGACGTGTATCCCTCGAGTAAAGTTGTTGACATTGGTGTGTTCATTATTAAATCTAGTTTGCAGAACATCCAGAGATGAAAAATCGTTAATATTCCCAAATTCAAAGTTCACTGAAGTCAGATACTTGTCCATAACATATGCCATCCAACTAATCTCTATCATGATAGCATATCCCATCCCAAGCAATGAAAATGTCAAGTTCTTGACGGACTTAAACTTAATATCTTCAAAGCCACACAATCTCGTCAGACTCTACATGGGCAAATTACACAAGGAAGCAGAGTTGTCATTCGTTACAAGCTCGTTGTTGAATATTTTGAAGTCACCCTTATCAACGGCAAACGAAGGCTCTTTCTTTAAATCAAATAACCAACCGTCCCTATGGTCAATAGAAGTCGTAATCTTGATATGGGAACTTCTACAGTGCAACAAGAACTTCAGGAAAGTCATTCACCAGACATACATAAACGAGCTCACCATTCTGTTGATCTATTATATTGAAACATATCAAGAAGTGCCAAAGTACAAGAATTTGGTCCAGATCTGTTGCTACCTTCTACTCTACATCTCGTCAGACTTGTCTCAGGCAAACCTTCTATTTGAACCTATTCCAAAGTTTTATGAGACCTTGCCAACCACATTCAAACTCAACCCCGGCCCAATAACCACGCGAGATTTTCTTGTCACGGTGATATGCAACATGTTGAGTAATAATATCACCACGAAATCACGAGTCTCGTCCACTCTAGTGGAAATCTTGTATAACCTAATTCCAGCAGTCTCGTCCACAAATTTGGACTTACCTCAGGATCCAACAAAGAAATTAAATAACCACAATCCAAGTGGTGGTTTATCATATTCCACATGTTTTGCGATCACATCGTTACTTTCACAATTCTCTTCAAGAACGTTTTTGCTAGAGAATTCGTTCAATTTGGATTTGTTGGCCTTGATCTTCACGGCCCTAGCCACTGCTATCATCAAACATCCAAAACCTTCAAGAATGTTGTTATTTTCGATCTTGAAGAATGAAAAGATATATAATGAACTTTGGACAATAATTTACAGTTTTGATTCTGAATATTTCTGTGGTGATACTTTGAAATTCGGTGAAAAGGTCAATGGTGATGGCAAAGATGGTGAAGAAGACGCAAGTGAAGACGATTTGGTCTCTCCAACACCATCTAATGATACAGAGGCACCTTCTAAACCAGAATCTTCAGTAGATTCTGAAGAAATCAAAGCCATTGAGGATGCTTTACGTCCAAAACTACCAACAGGCATGACTGAACGAAAACGCGAAAAGTTCCTCAAAGAAAGCCCTTTAAACCGGACCTGGGGTGGGAACCAATCCTTACGAGTCATATTGACTATAATTATTCCCCATTTAAAAGTCTCTCTAAAATATCTCTGGTCCTCCAGAAATGGTTCAAATATCGACAGTTTGGTGTTGGTGAAACATATAGAACAAATCGATTTTGATCCTATTGTTTCCGAACACAAGGGCCAGATCAACTACGATTTCCTCCCAACTACTCCGTTTGAATCGTTAAAGTTCACCTGGACCTATTTGTCCTTGGGCTGGTACATGTCGATTTTGTATGGCGAAGTCTATAACAGTGTGGATAATGTCAAGGTGTTTACGGGGAACAACAATAAGATCATGAGGAATATTTCGACGTCCATTGCTTCTGTGAGCAAATTCACCTCCGGCTGGACGAGCTTCATCAACAAGGGTGTGTCACAACCAGAAGCAAACGAGGCCTCGGTGGATTACGTTGAAAACTCCTTGACCAACATTAATGTCTGGGCGCAAACTTCCATTAAGTTGTTTAGGATTGAAGCCAGTCCTGGAGAAGGCTTTTTTGGCTCCATCAATAAAATCGCCAACCAAGACACTCCAGGAATACCAGGTGGTGTCAACGATATGGCAAATACATTAGTCAGAAGGATAAGTGACTTCCGCCTCAACAATAATAGCAGAGCAAGTTTATCATCAGGTTTGAGTACTCCGGTCGAAGAGCAGGAATCGATGTTTGGAAAGAACAAGCCCCGGAACTCAGTCACCAGTCTTCAATCGTTCAATACCTTGAACAGAACTAGAAGCAACACGCCCAGAAACTCCATCAGTGTTGAACGACAACCTATAGATGAAGCTAAGGAGAAACCAGTGTTGAACAGCATTATGTCAGAGACTAATACTGAAATCATGACACCCGAAAGCAAAAGAACGAACTTAGTGAACTAGATCTTTAGTGACTAAACAAATAGAGAGGACCAAACATAAAGAGGACCAACCTTAGTAGTTAACTTATCAGTGCATGGCTACAAATATTCAATAAACATATACGGAAGGGATATGACATTTAGTGAAGATGAACTCTTCGTGAGCTACTAGAAGGTATATGAGTACCCGTAAATTCTCTAGATTTTTCTGTGATTGACTCTAGATTTACTTCTTGTAAATGTGTCTATATCGTCGTATTCTCTAGATTTATAATATTCTATTATTTTACATCTATTTCAGATTATGATCAACGTCTTCTGCCCTTTTTTTGTACCAATTCGAAGCCGTCGTCATCAACAACTGGTCCTTGAGGTTGGTCATCAATTTCCATAGCGTCGTCTTCTAATTCTGGAACATCGTCCTCATCGTCGTCACTGTCGTCACTGTCGTCAGCATCTGGATTATTAGGATCGGCACCGACTTCAACCTTATTCACAACTCGCGACGATTGCTTCTCCTGCCATCTGGCGTATAAAGCATCAATTCCGCTAGCGTTGCCCATAGCGACTTCCTTGTAGAACTTCATCACCAAGGCCGCGATCTCAAGGGCCGAGTCGTTGTCGATTTCGGTATCAAACTCGTCCACCATGGCGTATAAAAGCGTCTCCTCGATCAACTGTATGTCCACAATCTTCTCGTCAAACAAGTCAATGACAATCCCGGAGATCCAGTCTCTCTTGTCGGCAGACTTGGGTCCTCCCCACGAGTTGTCCACTGCTGTAGTTAACTCTTCCCATTTGTATACCGCCATGCAAACTCCAAGCTCGAACTTGGCCTGTTGTTTTGCGTTGGCAAACTTAAGCGACTCAACGCCCTCCACTACCTCAACGTAGTCTGTAGGATCTATACTGGTCATCTTGGTGTATAAAGAGTGTTGGTTTTTACATCATTTTTTGCGATGAGTTTGAAGACCGCGACATTTGCAGCCATTGATGCTGATGTAATAGATCGAGATTAAAAATCTTTAGAATCTTTGGATGTTAAACTTTGTAAAGCTCAAGTAATTTCACAAATTTAAGTACTATCGCAGTGAAGTATTCAAGAGGACACTACGTCTCACTACGTCTCACTACGATTCACTAAGTCTCCACTCATATAAATATTTGAGCGCAACCCGTAGCTTATCAAGGTATGCCTGTGCGAGCCATGGATTTTTTAAAATCGCTTACGTAATCTACAATATATGTTGAATATCGTGGGTAATTACTGGTTTATACTAGTGGGAATTTGTATGAGATGTAGTGGGGCCTATTTCAAGTAATTCTAGATATTCATTTAGTTAGTAGAGGCAATTTTGGTGTGTATTTTACAAGCTGAATCTACTGATATTCGTGTACTGCATATACGATATATGTAGAAGACCCTCTGACCTTTAAAGCTAGATTATTTGCAGCTCTTTTAATACAAAGAGAACTATTCGCTTGTTTCATAGTCCTCTTAGGTATCTGATTACTATGGAGAGGTTGGATTCCTAGTACTCAGTTTGAATAGTCCACAATTACTATTCTTAACTATTTTCGCAGTAAATGGTCAAATTTCTTATTATATACTTCAAGAACAGGACAGGAGGGTCTTCAATAAGTCGATAAAGCTCTCAAACATTCACTAGGACTCATTGATATCACTAGATCTCCACGAATATTATCTTATATTAAAGAGCTTTGAAATCACTTAACTATATAAATCTGCTCACCATACGGTCTATTCAACTGAAACTCCTGCTTATATATAACTATTAGAGTATAAATCAAAATGTCAGTAAAATTCAACTTATCTTCTGGTATACAACCAACAATATCTTTCTGATCTACCATAAAGTCTGACCCACACGTATTTCTGATCTATTAAGTATGTTCCTAGAATTAATTTGCAACCATAATTTGCTACCAGAATTTACTAACTATATAAATCTACCATACGCTATATTTAGTGTATAATATCTGCTAAATATTTAATATGAGGATAATTATTTCAATTTATTACTACTAACTATACAACTTCTACTATATAATTTATTAACTCTGAGAATAGAACTTCTACCAACTATAGAAGTCTACTAATGTATAAATCAGCAAGATCTAGGTCTACTTGTATGAATTCTACTACAATTTCTACTATAATTTCAACTATATGGCCTCTTCTTAGTCTAAGTAACAGGTACTAAGTTAATCCTTTCTACGATGAAATATAATATAATCTGACCTAAATTATTAATCTACTGGAATAGTTCAACTAGCCTCATGGGTACTAGCAAATTCGAGAGTAGTACTTGTACAAAAATCTCATCATTAGTATATTATTTGTGATTAGAATATCAAGATTTTCAGGTACGGTCTCGAGTATATATATAGTATTCTTGGTGATCTATGGTCTACTCTATAAACCAGTGAGTTCTTTGTCTCTTTTCAAGGCTGCCGACACTTCCTCCTCGGAAATGTTGAGCTGAATGAGTCTGTACCTCTCCCCGGGGATATTCTGTTGCATCAAGATCCCGTTTTCAACGAGTTCGTTGACGATGTTTTTGAACTTCATGATTCTGATATTCTTTTTGTTGTTGGAGGAGTCGATTAGACCACTACCATAGAGAAAATCGTAAAACGTGGCCTTTTCGTCGAGCTGGTGGAGGGCGCTGCTTGATTCTTTGGATGTAAGCATTAGAAGTGAGTTTTTCATCTCGTCAATCACATCACCCAAGGAGTTCTCTGCTAGTCCGGAACGTTTCATCCGGAGTATGATGGCATGGAGCACCAATTTCGATGCAAACGGCAATGCCGCTAAGAACTGCGAGACGGGTGAATTGATGGTTTCATTGATTGCTCGGGAAATGTGACTGATTTGTACATGGAACTTCTCGTTCTCGATATTCTCGTCGCCTTGGTACTGTGATAAGAATTCCTTTTCGGCGATTTCCACCGCCCGTCGACAAATGGTAAGCGCTCTACGGGCATCTCCACTTACACTGGCCACTTTTCTTGAAGCAAACCCAATTGCATCTGGATCTATCACTACCTCCATCTTGTACTGCTTGGTAAGCATGCTCAACCGATGCTTGATGATTTCTCCTAGCTGTTCAAAGGTATAACCGATGAATTGGATTCTGTTGAGCCCCAATCTCGACGAGATCTTGTTCGACAATACACGTTCAGGAAGATCCATTGTGTTTGCCACAGCAATCACCACCAACTTGGAGTTGGCATAGGTGGGCCAGTTGAAGAAATTGTACATGACATTCTGTTTCTTGGTGACGATCTGGTCCAACTCGTCCATCAACACCACCAACGGCTTCTTGTCGTCCTGCTCGCTGAAATACTTTTCAAGCACGATCGCAGCATTGGACGCACTCATTTTGTAGCCACTGATTTTCTCCCATAACACTTCGTATGCGACGTTGGGGGATAGTAACTTTAAGCCGTTGATTTCAAGATAGTCAAATGCTTTAAAATCTCCGTCGTTCGATAATTCTTGCAATTGAGAAAGAACGTCTCTGATAGTTGCGGTTTTTCCTACTCCTGGTGTCCCACTAACATAAATACAGCAGCCAGTCTCTGTTTCTATGGCCGTAGCCAACTTCGCCATAATTTGGCCAGATTCCTCCTCTCTTCCGGGCAATGTAGTGAGTCGAGCAGACGTATGTAATTTGGCTTTGATTTGCTTGAAGATTTCCGAAGTAGTATCGACGCCCATATTTCCAGGAACTATCCCTTTCTTGGGAGAAATTGAAAGGGATGGCTTGGGAAGATCCGATTTAAGTTTAAATCTCTTCTTATGAGGAGAAAGAGCTGAAGACATATATTCCAAAGTCTTTCCACTAGGTGAAGAGTTTGTGGCGGATCGCTTTGGAGACTCGTCCTGCTTCGTTTTGGTGTATTTCCTTGGTGACACTTTTAGTGTTTTGGCTTGTTTCCGTGGAGACCCTTCCAATTGTTGATCTGTTCGTTTTCTAGGGCCTTTAGGACCCCGTTTCTTGGTGGGAGTACTTGGTTCAGCGACATCGGGGTCATCACTCAGATCTTCGTCCGATATTTCGGCATCATCAGAACTCTCTATTGAATCAACGTCACTATCGGGCGCTTCGCGAGGACTGGAGGAACCTATCTTGACATCTTTCTGTTTCAGATCCTTCTTTTCCACCCTCGGTTTCCTGCTTTTGTCCAACTTTAATTTATCTTTGCTCTCCTTCAATTGCTTCACTTTCGAAGTGGTGGCCTTGTATGCGGTAGGGACTGTTGCTGAACGAATATACTCAACAAACTCATTCTGGTTCTCAGTAAACATTTTCAAAAGCTCCCTATAATCAAAGGTCTCGGAAAATATGTCTGCTGCGGAGTTACATGCTCTTCTGGTCATGAATGTATTGGAAGAGTTGGAGTCATCGATCACTATATCTTCCGAAAACTCCTTTACCGACACGACGTTGACCTTGTCGACAATTTCCGTCACCAAGATCTCGTCAAGGTATGCAGTGATGAATATTTCGTTTGGATTGAGTGATTTGGCATCCTTGTACTCGTCAACCTTAGGAAGATCATCATAGTTGACGTCGTGTATTCGGACGTACCAAACCACCACCATATCGATGAAGTTGTCGTTCCCAAACTTGATTTCCTTTATCATGGCCACTTCTGGTTTGTTTCCCGCCTGTTGTACTAAGTAGGTGTCACCAACTTTGACCTCAAGATCATCACTGTCACGCTTGAACGTGATTATTTCGTCAATTGGGGTTTGTCCTCTTCGGCTTCTTCGTGATGAAGTATGTAGTATCGAGTCGCCATCCTCCTCTACGCCGAGGCTGTATTGCCAGCCATTCAATTTCTGAGTTTTAGCCATGACTTGGTGGAGATATGAAACTTTGGATTGAAAGTCTCTATTTACATTTGATTTGGTACTGTATATAGTACAAGTAAATACTGCAAGTTACAATAGACTCGAGGTTGAAGTGGTACATGCTGGAGAGAGATAATAGAAAAGACTAGACTATATTAATTGGATTGATTAGATTAGTTAGAGTATATTAGTGAGAGTATATTATTTAGAGTAAGCTAGAGTTAGCTAGAGTTCGTTAGATTTAGCTTAGGATTGGATCACGGGAGTTTGCATCGCGAGAGTTATCGTAGTCTAAATAGAATCAATAGATTATGGTAGTCCTCGAGAATTATCCTCGTTTGGAAGGATATGGATTAACATTGCTCTGTAGAATATCGCCGCTTTCTAGATCGAAGCTCTGCTAACGCATCGCTAGCTCGAAAAGCTCTTTGAAGAATTGAATATGCGTTAGGACATAGCAGTTATTGCTTGTAAATTAATAGTGGCTCGCCGACATTGACGATTTCATCCAAGTTTAACCGTAAATCAAATGCCTTGGATAGAATGATCTTGAATATCTTTTGAACGTTGATTGAATGACTGGTTGAACAAAAGATCACGGGCGCCTTCATGGCGGTACCGAACTTCTTTGCCTGCTGGGAGATTTCCAATTGGTCTTGGTATGAAAGATCGATGAACTGATCGTATTTGGTTCCTATAAGAAACGGAATGGCCGTCTTGTTGAACCCCCTCACCTGTCGATACCATTCCTTGATGGAATTGAGCGTGGATTTCCTCGTGAGATCAAACATAAATAGTATCGCTACCGCATCGTTGGATACAAGTGGTAGCATGTTGATAAATTCCTTCTGTCCACCAAGATCCCAGATCGAAAACGTGATGGTTGTGTTTCTGATCTGGATCTTTTTATCCATAAAATTCACTCCTAGAGTCTGGATATAGTCTTCGTCGAATGAGCCCTCCACGTACTTCACCATGAGCGAAGTTTTACCGATCTGAGAGTCTCCGATCAATCCAATCTTCAATGCCACCCTGGTTGTTAGTAAGTTCTTGACGAATTGTGGGAGTTTCTTAATATGAATTCTCGTGGTTGTGTTGCTAATATTTCTCGTGGTCGTTACTTACTGGTTATTCTGTTCATTATGAGACTCCATGTTTGTAGTTGTCTCTGGCCTCGTGTGGTTGTTATAGTGTTAAATTCTCTGTATGTTGACGTGGGTCTGTTGACATTTTTTGTAACCTGCACTTTGCAACCTGCACTTGACAACTGGATTTCCTGGGCTTGTAACCTGCACTATTTATATGGCCGGGCACATACCCATGATATAACTCGATGATGGTATTGGTTTCCCCAGTTTTATGCTAATAGTAGATGTTACAATTGCGAGTGGAATCCACAGTTTAGAGTTTGTCACTCTATTCCAAAACTCGCCTTTTTAAATTGCTAAAAAGAACACCAAGATATTTTGCAGTTCAACAATAGAGATATTTCTTTCATTATAGAGCTTTAATAGCCTCCTAGGGTTTAGAGACTCCTTAACGTATTATTCAAAAACAGGACAGCTTTTTAGATCAAGGCACGAAAGTATAGATTACGTAGATATATATAGGGTAGCCAACTTAGGTTCTTGTTGGACACTCTACTCAATCCCACAGGTAGTTATTATATTTCAGAAAGCTTACTATATCTCAGACTAGATAGCTCAGATATCATGATAGAAATTACTATGAAATCACAAGTAGCCCCGCGTCGCAATTAACTCCACTGTTGGAATTATACATATTACGCCGTCTCTAGTACATCAAATATGGATTCGATTTTGCAGCCAAAAAATGTGAAAGGTTGAAATCTCCGGGCTAGGAATGATGAACCTATAAAATGGAGCCTGGCTTAAATACAGACCTAAGCCGATAAGTACCTTTCTTTGGAGGGGCCAATCTACACCTCCATGATTTTAGACATATAATTCATAAAACAGCGTAGTTGTAAAGAGATCTCGTGAAAGGACGTCTAGTGGGCAGAGGATTACAGTGGTCTCAAGACAATATGGCGTTAGCTTTTGACAATTTGTTCAATAGATATTTCTTCGGTAATATAAAATCACTTTCATGCCACCTGTAATTATACTACATAAATCTCATGAATATTAACCCAGGGAGCTGTAAAATCCTAGTAGAGTGAATATTTATGGATTCTGAGTAAGTAGAGGGTATATAGCTATGAAATATTCCACTTTGTGGGTAGATTATCGTCCAATGCATATAGTCACATTTCCATATCGGAAGGGCTTCTGCCCTAAACACTTATGTCACATGACTTATTACGGTGCAAATTTCTTGCATCTCATCCTGCACAGCAAGATCTTAACTATTGCGTTGCTGATGTTTTTCCCAAGTTTGTATGGGAACGAAAATTCTTTCCGCACCCACCAACTTATAGATGAAAAAAAGTGAAAAAAAAACTAGGAGCTAACTTTTCTAGTACTTATTGTAATACCTATACTACAAACATGGCTGTTGGTAAGAATAAGAGATTGTCCAAGGGTAAGAAAGGATTGAAGAAGAAGGTCGTCGACCCTTTCACCAGAAAGGATTGGTTTGACATCAAAGCCCCATCTACTTTTGAAAACAGAGCCGTTGGTAAGACTTTGATCAACAAGTCCACTGGTTTAAAGAACGCCGCCGATGGATTAAAGGGCCGTGTTGTCGAAGTCTGTCTTGCTGACTTACAAGGTTCTGAAGACCACTCTTACAGAAAGATCAAGTTGAGAGTCGACGAAGTCCAAGGTAAGAACTTGTTAACCAACTTCCACGGTTTAGATTTCACCACTGACAAATTAAGATCTTTGGTTAGAAAATGGCAATCTTTAGTTGAAGCCAATGTCACTGTCAAGACCGCTGACGATTACGTCTTGAGAATCTTTGCCATTGCCTTCACTAAGAGACAAGCCAACCAAGTCAAGAAGACCACTTATGCTCAATCCTCTAAGTTGAGAGAAGTCAGAAAAAAGATGATTGAAATCATGCAAAGAGAAGTCTCCTCTGTCACCTTGGCCCAATTAACCTCCAAGTTGATTCCAGAAGTCATTGGCCGTGAAATCGAAAAGTCCACTCAAGTCATCTTCCCATTACAGAACGTCCACATCAGAAAAGTCAAGTTATTGAAACAACCAAAATTCGACTTGGGTTCTTTATTAGCCTTACACGGTGAATCCTCTTCTGAAGAAAAGGGTAAGAAAGTCAATGCCGGTTTCAAAGATGTTGTTTTAGAAGCTGTTTAATAGTATCGTTAATAACATTCGAAATTAAATACAAAACCAATTATTATACTCCCTAGAATAGCAATTGCTATAGTAGTACAATGTAGTCAAAAGAATTCAAACTAGAATTTTATTATAGATAAATTGATCTACAACTATAAACATTGTTAGTACTGAAGTGATGTATAGACTTGGTATATTATACAATTTTTTAGTGTTACAATAAATTTCACCTACTTTATAACTTATCTATCAAGTTTTTGCAATAATTTGTTCAATTTTTATATTTTGCAATCAATTATTTACAATATAGTTAAAATATGTGAAAAATACATTATCCAAGGTCATGGCCGAGGAAATAGCCCGTCTGATGAATGATATATATATATAAGGTGCGTTTTTAGCAGTCTATTCATAATTTTTACTATTCTAACGATCGTGTGGTGAAGTGACTACAGCAACTAAGCCCAGTTACTGACGATTCTACTTAATTACGAGTCAAGTTACTGACAATTCATTATATCGACACTGAGTCGTCAGTAATACTTCGAATTGTTCATTAACATTCACAATATCATTAGCTATTACGTTTCTCGCCTATTTATACTTATCTTCAATTGCTTCGGTGCCTGTCAGTTGCGCGTGGCCAGATTCGCATCCGATGACATTTTCCAGTACACAGCCGTTTTCCGCAACCAAGAATGTCCAACTCTAGCTTCAATTCCTACCTAATATCAAGCTAGATATGGAGAGCTATACGAAGATGGCTCACGATACTGACGTGATATCAATTGTGGAGGTGATTCTATTTTTTAGCCGGCAATTATAGAGATGAAATGACTTGCTGTTCCTTCGTAACCTGCAAAATGCGATTTGTTCTTTTGCAGGTTCAGGTAAATTGCAATGTTTATTTGAAATTCGAAGTGTAGTCAACTGCTCTATAAATTTTAAGGGTATTCTTCTTATTATTGGCACCTAAGCAATGAGTAGTGTATGTATAATATATTGGTGGTGAGTGGCAAAGCGTTAACGAGGCACAATGCGTCGTCTGAGATTTGATAACGTCAACGTACCAGTGGAGTGACATGGTGCAATTTCAGGCTCGTTTGGCGCTTTAGCAATACTGGGTCAATCTTTCAGCTATAAGACAAAATACGAGGAAATCTTACTCAATTCGAATGGAGTCATATTACGCAACATAGCGATTGTTTGATTCTTCATCAAGCGAGTCATTAATAGTATGGCCCGTTATTATCTCTGCGCATACTAACAATTCCAGCAAAGAGTAGCTCAAGGGAAAGGTCCGAACGTTGTTAACGTTCAGGACTATAATAAGGAAGTTACAAGTGATTTAAACAATCGACAAGCACCCGTCGATGGCTCCAAAAATAAGGGGGAGAAAATCCAACCTCCAGCCAAGGTCCGGATCCGGGACCTGACCCGATTTTCCTGGGCCAATATCGGAGGCTGGGAGTCTCAAGGGTCAATGGATAAAGTCGCTGCTTTAAAAGTAATCAAAGCCATTGAGACTTATGTTATCAATCACTTTTATGGTGATTGGTACTGGAACAGTGCGATTATGATTGGAACCTGTTTCTTTGCGTGGCTTGCTGCAAGATTGGGCGGAGGAATCCTTTCTTTTGTTTTTATCTTGTTGTTCACCAACTCAGTCTACAGATTGGAATACAGAAGGTTCAACAGAGATATCAGAGATGACTTGACCAGAATCCATGCCAGTAACAGATTGGAAAACGAATTGGAATCAATGGAATGGTTGAACTCTTTTATGGATAAGTTCTGGGTTATCTACATGCCTGCATTGTCTGAGCAAGTGTTATTTATTGCCAGCGAAGTTTTGAAAGACCAGGCCCCTGGCTTTGGTATTGATAAGTTAAGTTTGGACGAATTCACCTTGGGTTCTAAGGCTCCAAGAGTAGACTCTATCAAGTCTTACACCAAAAAAGGTCACGATCACATCGAAATGGACTGGGATTTCTCGTTCGCTCCTAACGACACAGATGACATGACCAAAAAGGAAATCCAAAAGAAAATCAACCCCAAGGTTGCCTTGGGTGTCACTGTTGGTAAGGCATTCATCTCTAAATCTTTACCAATCTTGGTTGAAGATATGTCCTTTACCGGTAGAATGAATATCAAATTGAAGCTTACGGAAAACTTCCCCCACGTTAAAATGGTTTCCATTCAGTTCTTGGAAGCTCCTACCATTGACTACGCATTGAAACCTATTGGTGGTGATACTTTGGGTCTTGACATTATGTCCTTTATTCCCGGATTGTCCTCATTTGTTAATGGTTTGATTCATTCGAACTTGAGACCAATATTGTATGCACCAAACTCTTTGGACATTGACGTGGAAGAAATTATGGCTCAACAATCCAACGACTCAATTGGTGTAGTGGCTGTCACCATCACGAAGTGTACCAAATTGAAGACGGGTAACCCTACCAAGCCAAACAGCATCAATCCTTATGTTCAATTGAAAACTTCAGGGAACGCTGATATTGATGAGAGAACTTCCGTCAAGGATTCGATTAATGATCCTGTATTTTTGGAAACCAAGTACATTTTGGTCAATACGTTAGAAGGTAACCATTTGAACCTCAATGTGTTCCATCTTTTGAAGGACAAGGCTGATGACCAATTGATTGGTACCACAGAATTCTCTTTGGCAGAATTGTTACAAGAACAACATCACACTGGCGTAGTTAAGAGCATTACTGAGGGAGGCAAGACTGTTGGTAAAATTGAATTTGATATCACCTACTTCCCCCAATTGGAACCGTTTGTATTGGAAGATGGCACCAAAGAACCAGTCACTGATTGTGAAGTTGGTATTATGAAATTGAACTTACATGCTGCCAAAGACTTGGACATTTCTGATTCTATTATTGGTTTGTTGAACCCATACGCCGAGATTTATGTCAACGACGAATTGGTCAAAACGTGCCGTAAATTGAGACAAAATAACAATCCATCTTGGGAGCAAGCGTTCGAATCTTTGATTACTCAACAGTCGAAAACCAGAATTCAAGTTTTGGTAAAGGATACTGTGGAAGACAACATTGTTGCAAAGCTCGACGCAAACTTGCAAGATTTAATTTTCGAAACTAGCAGAGGTAACCTGTGGATCTCTTGTCCACCAATAAAACCAGACGGAAATCCATGCAAGATCAAAATCTCTGCAGGATGGAAGGCTTTGGCCATGGACGACGACACTGTAATCCAAAGTTACTACAATGCCCCAATTGGTGGTGTAAGAATTCATTTGCGTTCTGCAACTGGCCTTAAGAACTTGGAGACTGTCGGTAAGGTCGATCCTTATGCCAGAATTTTATTGAATGGTAAAGTCAGAGCAAGAACAAACACTATTGCCAACACACTTGATCCAAACTTTAACAATGTCTACATTTTGCCAGTCGCAAACGAGCACCAACATTTCCTTATTGATATTGTTGACGAAGAAGCAGAACAAAAGGATAGATCGTTGGGTTCTGGAGCAATCAATGTCGAAGATTTCTTGAAGAAAAATGACGCCGGTTATTATTTGGCTTATGACGGTTCTAACGAGATCATCGAGCAACCAATTTTGTTGCACGGTCAACCAAGTGGTACCTTGTCGTATTCTGTTTCGTTTATTCCTACTATTCCAGTCTATACCATCTCTCAAATCCACCACAAGGACGAATACTTGGAAGACATGAAGAACAAGAAAATCGAAGAAGCAAAACAAAGAGAAAAGGATGAAAAATTGTTCAAAGAACACCCTAACGAATATGAATGGGTTGAAATTAACGAGGATAACATTCCTGAACCAAAGAATCTTGTAATGCCTCTAGAACAAGCTATCAAGTATAGAGCCGGAACGATTGCTGCCCATGTCTTGAGTGGTAGATTTGAAAAGAGTGACGTTTACGTCCACACTTTATTTGACGACTATGCATACCCATCAGGAGTCTCTCCAAGAACAGACGGCAACTTCTTACATACCACTTCAATTGGTGAAGGGTTTATTAGGGATTTACCAAACTCCATGGTGATTTTCAGAGTTGCAAGCAAGGTTGATGTTAACACTGAAAAGCATATTGTCGCTGAGAAGACGTTTAGCACCCTCGATATTTTAAAGAGATCTTACAGCAAGCCTCTCATGTTGAAAATCGACGATAAGAACACTATCAAGGTGCAATTGGAATTTATTCCAACAGCAGTTAAGTTGGCACCTTTTGATACTATCTTGGATGTCGGTAAAGTCAAGTTGGAGATCCTCAGTGCCGAAAACTTGCCTTCTGTTGATAGTAATGGTAAGTCTGATCCATTGGTTGTTATCAAATTGGATGGTGTGGAGATCTTCAAGACAGACAAGAAGAGAAGAACGTTGGATCCTATCTGGAACGAGGCTGCCGAGTTTCCTATGTTGTCCAGGTCAAGATCCATTTTGATGTTGGAAGTGTATGACTGGGACTTGACCCACGATGATGAGTTGTTGGGCAGAGCTAGTTTAGACTTGTCGTCAGCTGAGCCATTCAATTCTACACAATTCCAGGTCAAATTGGACACCCAGGGTGTTCTCAATTTGAGAGCAACATTCAAGCCTGAGTACATAAGACCCAAGCTCCATTCTTCGAATGGATTGGGAATTGATTTGGGTATGATTGCCGGAGCTCCGATGAAGGTTGTTGGAGGAGTCACTGGAGTTGCTAGTAATGTTGTAGGCGGAGGTGTTGGTGCTGCTGCTGATGGTGTTACCAAGGGTACGTCGTTCTTCAAGCATTTGGGTAAGACTAAGAGAAAGCCAGTTAAGGGAGATAAGGGATCTGACGAAAACAATGAACTTAGCGACGTCAACGAGTCGTTTGATGGTGCAGATACTTCAAGCACTGCCAACGATACTTCAAGCACTGTCAACGACGAATCATCTGATGATGATACTTCAGATGCAGGCAGTCGTGCTAGTCAAGACGGTTCAAAGAAGAACGGTACGGTCACCAACTACTTGGCCGATTTACAGAGTTTAAGATCAGGACAACCTCCAAGTGTCAAGGCAGTTCCAAACATTCAAAACGAACATTTACCACCTCCACAAAGACCAATGACCGGAGGTAATGCATTTGGACACGCTCGTTCAGCTTCGGGTGCCACAGACGTATCTTCATTTGTAGGAAGCATCCATGGACCTGACGCGATACCCGGCAGAATCACTATCATTTCTGCTGACGGTATCTCAGGAGGAGCTTTGGAAGTCAAGGTGACTTTAAAGACCTCCACAAAAGAGAAGGAGTTGTACAAGACCAGAAGCAACAAGATCGACAAAGAAACCAATCTTTACAAATGGAATGAGTCTGTTCCATTTAAGGCCGCTAGTAGTGGAGAGTTGCGCTTTGATATCAAGGAACGCCATGTCTTTGGCAAGAGTGTTCCTATAGCCAGTGCTGTGTTACATTTGAGCGAAGCTCTCAACAAATCAGAAAACATCATCTTGGACGTTGGTGAGGGTCACTTGACTCTTAACATTAGATACGTCCCTACTCACTAGTTGTATTATTTTATTATTATATTTGAATCTAAAGAGAAGTAAATGTAGAGAAAGTGGTGAGATAGTAGAGATCAAGAGCAAATGCTGAGATGGAGAGCAATGATGAGATGGAGAGCAAATGATGAGATTTCTAAGAGCAAAGTAGATATATAAAATGGTACTTGGAAGATTATAAAGCTTTATATTCTCCTAAGTCAGTAGTTGTCCCACTACATAACTATTAATTGGGTGCAAATAAGTGAATGCCCTGAGAGTACAGGGTAAATACGTCACATGACCGAGTGACTGCTTTTCCACATTCACATGACTTTCACGCACACAATTCAACACTATATGCACTACAATCGATATTTTGCCAGGTACACACTACCACGCATTTTCGTACCAAATGATCGCAGGAGGATGGGGTTCACGGAGGAGGGAAAATTCGCCTTCTCACACGTCCTTGAATTTGGTGTACCAATCCTCGTTGGGACTGAAAAACACATTGGTGAAAAAAAAAAATTTTATATCTTTTTAATCCCATATTAAATATCACCAAATAACAAGATCAAAAATGAGCCAAATTGTATGTAAACATTAACAAAGGATGTCCTAGGAACTATACCTAGACTATATGACTGTCGTCTATGAACGGGAACAGTTTAAATTATCGCTCGACTTGCAGTGATAAAATTTTTCATGATACTAACTATTCAGGCTCCAAAGTGGTACCAATCTGAAGACGCTCCAGTCGCTAAACAAAGCAGAAAGACCGCTCGTCCACAAAAATTGCGTGCCTCGTTAGTTCCAGGTACCGTTTTAATTTTATTAGCCGGTAGATTTAGAGGTAAGAGAGTCGTTTACTTGAAGAACTTGGAAGACAACACTTTATTGGTTTCTGGTCCATTCAAGGTCAATGGTGTTCCTTTAAGAAGAGTTAACGCTCGTTACGTCATTGCCACCTCCACCAACGTTTCTGTTGAAGGTGTCGATGTCTCCAAATTCAACGTTGAATACTTTGCCAGAGAAAAGACCCCAAGATCTAAGAAGTCTGAAGCCGAATTCTTCAACGAAGCTCAACCAAAGAAGGAAATCAAGGCCGAAAGAATCGCTGACCAAAAGTCTGTCGATGCTTCCTTGTTATCTGAAATCAAGAAAACCCCATTATTAAAACAATACTTATCCGCTTCTTTCTCTTTAAAGAGCGGTGACAGACCTCACTTATTGAAATTTTAAATCACTCTTGATCTTAAAGTCATAATATAACTTTAGATGAAGGTTGGTGAGTTTCTTTTCTCTTTGTATATTTAATACATCTTCAACACGAATCGTTAGTATGTGCGTAGAGCAACTGTAGAGTCCCCTTTAACTAGCCCTAGGGAGGGTATACTTAGTAAGTACTAGCTAAGCACTTTATAGTGCCTCCCTTACATAAGCATACACGTGACAAATGAAAAAAACCTCATCTCATCTCACGTTTATGAAATGCCTTTTCTTACCATCTACTTCTCTTCAACAACTATACACCATGGCTAGTTTGATTCCTATTTCCACATACAACTTGGCTATCAAGCCATTTACTCCAGTCCCTGCTATCGAGGAAGACTACCCTATCACAATCAGATTGACTCTTGCTGCTGTTGACCCAGAAGCTATCGATGACAAGGAAGAACCATCGACCTTGAGATTGTTAAAGAGAACCATCCCTTTTATCGATGACTCTGACGAAGAAGACTTCGAAGAAGGTGACGAATTAGACTCCGAAGACTCTGAAGAAGACTCTGAAGAAGAAGTCGAAGAACCAAAGAAATCTAAGAAGGCCAGAGCCGAAGAATCAGAAGATGAAGACGAAGAAGACCTCGATATCGATGGATCTTCTGATGACGAAGATGACGAAGGTGTTTCTGAATTCATCGTGTGTACCTTGTCTCCAAAGGTTCAATTCCAACAAACTATTGACTTGACTATCAGTCCAGATGAAGAAGTATACTTTGTTGTCACTGGTTCATACCCTGTCTACTTGACCGGTAACTACGTCGAACATCCAGCCGACGATGAATCTGACTCCGAAGACGAAGACGTCTATGACTTGTCCCCAGATGAAGATGAAATCATCCACGGTAACGGATACGACTTGGAAGATTTGGAAGACGAATCTGACATCGAAGGTAAGATCGAAGAATTGGTTGAAAAAGATACCAAGAGCAAGAAGAGAGAAATCGAAGAAGAAGAACCTAAGCAATCCAAGAAAGCAAAGAAGGATGCTAAGAAGGAAGCCAAGAAGGAAGCTGAAAAGAAGTCTGTTCAATTTACCAAGGAATTAGAACAAGGACCTACTGGCTCCACCTTGGTCGAGTCCAAGAAGGAAACCAAGAAGGAAAAGGCTGCTAAGAAGGAAGAAGCTAAGAAGGCCGATGCCAAGAAGGCCGATGCCAAGAAGGTAGATGCTAAGAAGACCGAAGAAGAACCTGCCTCCAAGAAGTTCCCTACCAAGACCTTGTTAGGAGGTGTTGTTACCGAAGACAGAAAGGTCGGTAAGGGTCCTCAAGCCAAGTCTGGTAACAAGGTTGGTATCAGATACATTGGTAAATTGAAGAACGGTAAGTCTTTTGACAAGAACACTTCCGGTAAGCCATTTGTTTTCGGCTTAGGAAAGGGTGAATGTATCAAGGGTTTCGATTTGGGTGTTGCTGGTATGGCTGTTGGTGGAGAAAGAAGAGTTGTAATTCCTGCCAAGATGGGATACGGTTCCCAATCTTTGCCTGGTATTCCAGCCAACTCCGAATTAACTTTCGACATCAAGTTGGTTTCTTTAAAATAAGTAACAAGTAATTAGGAACCTCTTAAAAGAACCAATTAGGAACCTTTTAAAAGTATCAGGTAAAATTAATTTATATCATTTGACATTATGTACCACTTTATAACGATTGTGACATCACGGTGTCCATGAAATCAACATATCATAATAAAACTCTATAGTGTGTGTCTGAGTAACAATTGTAATATACTAAACCTGTGTAAGTCTGATGAGTAAAAATTGATTGATTATGTTGTAAGGATCTGTAGATTGGTGGTATTTTCTAGAATGCTCCTGTTGACTAACTGCGGTAGAATCCATTGTGATGACCACTATTTGAACGACTTATATCTATACGACATTATCATTGATCACATTTAGCAATGACATATTTATTCTCTCACTTTACGACAGAAAGATGACCAAAATAAACGAAAATGGCTGCGAAATAATGACCCTGGCAGAGAGATTTAGGAGAACAAAGAACCACAACATTAAAAGGACTAACACGACCATGAGAGTTAACATTACAGGGATGGATGTGTGGAATTAAACTGTCAGCTGCAGAAGCAACTTAATATTAGTGTTACAAATAACCTAAAAATTGTCCCCCAGAGCACCCCTAAGACCCCCAGATCACCTCACTCTTATCTTTCACCAGCTCCTTTATCTAATACTAAGAGTAATGAGTGGTGGTTAATATAACACTAGAACCATTAGAGATAAATATAATATCATCAAATATAATATCATCAAATATAATACCATCAAATATTAACTTCTTACACACTCTAGACCTCATCAAATATCTTCCACTATTATAACTAACCTTAAATGATCCTTAACTATTGTATCACTTCTCATTATGCGGGATATCTTATTGTAGATCAAACGATTCATTAATAGAACTCCGTAATATTTACGACAGTACACTACCAATAATCTGTTTCAGCCTACATCTTGACGTACAGATGTGTAATCTTCTCCATCTCATTAATTAAGTGAGGGAGATTTAAAGTTTTAGTTGGGCCCTAGGCGCGTATTAAAAAGTACGCGCTTAGAGGGTCGAGGCAAGAAATGAGTAACGGTATCGAGACTGCTAACAGATGATGTTAAAGACTGGGGCAGGATGTGAAGAATCCATGATTGTGTTATCGCAAGGCGTACCCCGTTACTGTTGCTCAGCACTGTTACGCACTGGTGCCCTCACGTTATAAAAAAACCACCTCGTTTAACCAACGAATTTTCTTTTCGTCGTATAGAAAAAATTTACCCGCTGTATTTTAGAAACCAATCGTACTCGAGTTATTTTGATTACTAGTTTTCTTTCCAAGGTGTATTAGAAATAGGTATGTAATTGAAGATTAGTTTACCAACAATCGTATTGTGAACGCGATATTGTCCTTTGTCCTTGGACGTTTGTTATCAAGAAGTGGAACGATAACTGAAATCCATCGTGGGATCTTCTTAAATTCAATCGAGGTTTCAACTTCAAATACTAACTTCCAGTATGCTAGGTTTCATTACAAAAACAACCAGTGGCTTGGCTAGGACTTCTGCTCAACGTCCTATCCATTTCATCATAATCACTGCTTTATTAGCTTCTATAGCATATTTATCTGTGGTGGATGAGTATATTCCTGAATATTCCAATTATGAAGGAGGAATAAGTTTTTATCACCCCCCAGGCTCCGATAGCTATCAAGATTGGATTCAAATCGAAGATGTCTCTGCGTACCCTGAAGCATTGAAAGTATCAGTCGCTCCATTAAGATTTAGAAGAAGCCATTCTGATTTACCAGAAATCCCAAACACTTTAGCTGGTGTCACTTCCAATGAACGTATTTTAATTGTCGAATCTGACAAGTTACAAGATTCTTTAAGGGAAATCTCCACAGTGTCCTCCAATGGTATTACTTGGAAGGCTAGACATAACAATAGAATTACCAAATACTACGAATATTTGAGAGCTGGTGCCTTCAAACTCAAGGATTTGATTCAACATGCCGAAAGTTTCGATATTGTTTTAATTACTGTCGCTTACATCGCCATGTGGTACACATTAATAAAAGTCTTTGTTGATATGAGACAAATTGGATCTAAGTTTTGGCTTGCTTTCTCAATTATCACCTCTTCAACTTTCGCCTTCCTTATGGCATTGGTTGTTACTACCAAGTTTCTCGGAGTAAAGATTCCTTTAATTAGTATTTCCGAAGGTATTCCTTTCTTGGTTGCAATTATTGGATTCAAACATAAAGTCTCATTGGCTGCCTCTGTTTCTCTTGCTTCGTCTTCTTCTTTGGACGTTCAAAAAATCGTTGGTGATGCAATCTCTGCCCACACCGTTAGTTTATTAAGAGATCATTTTGTGGTAATTGGTGCTTTGATTTCCATTGCTGCCTATGCTCCACACTTGGTTGGTTTGACCCACTTTTGTATTTTGAGTACATTGATTTTGACCTTTGATTTATTATTGGTTTACACCTTTTTCTCTGCTATTTTGGCTTTGAAGGTGGAAATTAACAGGGCTCGTCGTACTGATGACTTGAAAGCTGCCTTGGAAGAAGATGGAATCTCATCATTGGTAGCCCAAAATGTTGCTAGCCGTGCTCTGAGCAAAGAGCCAGCAAGTAACCATTTCAATTCGAATGACAGTTCTTCAATTGTCTCATTCAAAGTTGCCATGATTGCTGGATTCTTCGCCTTACATGCATTCTGGTTAGGCTCAACCTGGTTATACAACTCTTCAGAGGGAGCACCATTGAAACTCTTCTCTTATACTCCAAACTTACCTAAAACTTCTGCCGAACATATCAAGGTTGGCAGTCACGGAACTATTGCTACTATCTTATATCCAAGAATTTACATGCCTTCGGGATTCCTTGTTCAATTAGAAGACTTTATCTTGTTACTTTTGGAAAAAACCAGTCAGGCCATTAAAGACAGCTTGATCTCAAAGTGTTTGTTATTTGGATTTGCCATTTCAATCAGTAGCAATGTCTACTTTTTGAATGCTTCTCGTTATCAAGTTTCTGCCAACAATATTTTACTCGAAAAGGAAATCTCTAGACCAAAAGTGGCAAAGAAAGTACATGTTTCAGCCCCTTCTACTAAATCCTCAAATGTTGCAGAAATCAAATCCGTATCATACGATGTCTCAGATACTTCAAGTGAAGAATTGGAAATTTCTGGCCTGTCTAAGCAACGTCCGTTAGATGAATGTGTCGAGGTTTTGAAAGATGGTAAGGTCAAATCTTTGACCGACAATGAGGTCTCATCTTTAGTTGTTGCTGGAAAATTACCATTGTACGCATTGGAAAAACAATTAGCTGATAATACTAGAGCCGTTCTTGTCCGTCGTAAAGCTATTGCCAAAATCGCAAACGCTCCTACTTTGGATACCATGAGCTTGCCATACAAGGGATACGACTATGATCGTGTCTTTGGTGCCTGTTGTGAAAATGTTATTGGTTACATGCCATTGCCTGTCGGTGTTGCTGGTCCATTGATGATCGACGATGTCCCATACCATATCCCTATGGCTACTACTGAAGGATGTCTTGTCGCTTCCACCATGCGTGGTTGTAAAGCCATTAATGCCGGTGGTGGTGTTGAAACTGTTTTAACTCAAGATGGTATGACTAGAGGCCCTTGTGTCTCGTTTGCTAGTTTGAAGAGAGCTGGTGCAGCCAAGATTTGGCTTGACTCTGTAGAAGGCCAAACTGTCATCAAGAAGGCATTTAACAGTACCTCTAGATTTGCCCGTTTACAACACATTCAAACTGCTATTGCAGGAACTTTATTGTTCATCCGTTTTAGAACTACCACAGGTGATGCCATGGGAATGAATATGATTTCCAAGGGTGTCGAATTCTCACTTAAATACATGGTGGAAGAATGTGGTTGGGAAGATATGGAAGTTATTTCTGTTTCCGGTAACTACTGTACCGATAAGAAGCCTGCTGCCATCAATTGGATTGAAGGTAGAGGTAAATCTATTGTTGCCGAAGCCAGAATCCCTGCAGAAGTTGTTAGAAAGGTCCTCAAATCTGAGGTTGATGCATTGGTCGAATTAAACATCAGTAAAAACTTGATTGGTTCAGCCATGGCTGGTTCGGTTGGGGGTTTCAACGCCCATGCGGCCAACTTGGTCACTGCTGTTTTCTTAGCATGTGGTCAAGATCCCGCACAAAATGTCGAATCTTCAAACTGTATTACTCTCATGAACAAGCTTAAGAATGGTGACTTACAAGTCTCTGTCTCCATGCCTTCTATTGAAGTTGGTACTATCGGTGGTGGTACAATTTTAGAACCCCAAGGTGCCATGTTGGACTTATTGGGAGTTCGTGGTCCTCATCCTACTCAACCTGGTGAAAATGCCAGACAATTGGCTCGTATTGTCGCCTCGGCAGTATTGGCTGCTGAACTTTCGCTTTGTTCTGCTTTAGCCGCTGGCCACTTGGTTCAATCTCATATGCAACATAACCGTAAGGGAGCCGCAGCCCCTGCCGCCGAGACCCCTGCTATTGCAAACGGTAATGATCTTAATCGTCTCAAGGAGGGAGCTGTGAATTGCATAAAGTCATAATTGCTCTTAACTCATCAATTTACGAAAAGAAAACCCTAAAAAAGCAAAAAACTATCAAAACAAGACTTAGAGATGTTCCTGCTCTTATAATTGTATAATTCTTCGCATTTACTTCTTCTTATAGATGAAATTAATAGTAATATATTCTTAATTTGGGATTCTGTAGAAAGCGAATAGACCCGAGGTCCGAGATTTGAGAGGTACGAGATTAGAAAAGTACGACATTAGTAGAGGATTACTGTTAGAGAGCTACTACTAGAGAGTGACTGATCGAGACTATCGAGACTAATCGTGTCAGAGATCTTTCCTATTACTATCAAGGGCTTTGTCAAGGAACGCACCCTGATATAACTCCGCTTCGGTCACTTCTCGCACGCGCACGCCCTTCGATCTCGATGATTCATCAGAACAAATGCCAGACAGAAATACAGAACTATTCTTCACCACAACATGCCCTCGCAAGAAATAGGGAAACCTATACCCAACATCGAACACGCCGTCTCAGTGACTCTTCCAACATGGGAAGCCACTATCGGGTACGAAAAAGGCGAAGACTGGGTCGTCAGTAAGATGACGCTGGGATATCCACGATTCTTTATCCACTCCGTGATCAAAACAGTAGCTAAGGAGATAGAAACAAAGTATGGAAGAGAGGGAGAGTCTGCAATGGTGTTTCCAACCTACAATGTTGCCAAAAGATGTCGTGAGTTTATAAAAAAACGGTCTGACAACAAACCGTCTGTAAGAGTCTTACAATTAAGTACGCGACCTCCCGCCAACGACGATGAAAAATCTACAGTTTTGGAAACCAATATTGGAGTGGTGTTTTTTCCAACTGAAGAGTTTCCTGTTGCCAAACAATACTGGCAACATTCGGGAGAAGGGATCAGTTCTCGGATGGGAGAATATTTGTTAAAAGAGTTGTTCAAAAAAGAAGCCAGTCCGGGCCCACTGCTTTTTCCAAACTCTTCACATAACGTATTGAATAAGAGTTCCGCCAACAATAACCTAAAGCAGGACCTTCAGGCCAAACAAATCCAGAAAAAGTCTCCGTCGATCTCACATTCGTCTCCTTTGACAGCCAACGAAGAGATCGAAAAAGAGTTCAATACTTTTATTGAACAAAAGTACGGTCGTGTTTTGGACTTGAAGTTTGCTAAGGAATCCAAGATTGCGTTGAGAAGAAGAATCTGTGGGAAAGTAGACAAGTCTCACAATCAGATCGAAGAGATGGAAAAGGCGTCAAGAGGGAAGCATTTGAGTGAGGTGGATGTGCTTTTGTATCCTAGTGGTATGGCAGCTATTTTCAATGCTCACCGTGCATTGTTGAATATCTGGGATACACCCAAAAAGTCAGTATGTTTTGGATTTCCATATCTTGATACCCTCAATATTCTCAACAAATTTGGCCCTGGGTGTCATTTCTTAGGTATGGGTGATGACGAATCTTTGGACCAGCTTGAAAAGGATTTGGAGAGCGGAACCATCGATATCATGGCTCTCTTCTGTGAATGTCCATCCAATCCGTTGTTGAAAACACCCAACTTGAAGAAGATTCGAGAATTGGCCGATAAATTCAACTTCGCTGTGGTGGTGGACGAGACTGTCGGTAACTTTTTGAATATCAATGTTTTGCCATACGCCGATATGGTGGCTTCGTCGTTAACTAAAGTGTTCTCTGGAGACTCTAACGTGATGGCTGGATCGCTTGTATTGAATCCGCTCTCCAAGTATTACGATATCTTGAGAGAGTATTTCGACGAAGACTTTGAAGACTTGTTATGGGAGCAAGACGCTTTATACTTGGAAAGAAACTCGCGTGACTTTGCTTCCAGAGCCGCCAAGATCGACGACACCACCTTGGAAACCGTCAAATTGTTGCAAAATTGTGATTTGATTGCCCAGGTATACCACCCAAGTATTAGTCCAACCAAACATCATTATGATTCCATCAGAAATGCCGACGGTGGATATGGTGGATTGATTTCATTTGTATTCCATGAAGAAGCTGCTGCTATATGTTTCTTCAACACCGTAAACATACACAAGGGACCATCGTTAGGTACCAACTTTACATTGGCGTGTCCATACGCCATATTGGCCCACTACCACGAATTGGACGAAATTGCACAGTGGGGTGTCGACAGAAACTTGATCAGAATCAGTATTGGATTAGAAGAACCCCGTGATTTGTTGGCAATCTTACAACATAGTTTGGATGCCGCTTCAAAAATTATAAAATAGACTTCGCTAGAGTATTCATTCTACAATTATAGATATAACTAGTTAGTAGACTGTGATGATTGTTTAACTAGTGAGATTTAAACGGTTATACCTTCATTTACCACTAACTTTCTTGACTTTTTGACTGTTTTTAAGCTCCTTTTTTAAGGACTAAGAGTCCACCATTTCCTATGCTCTTGTAAAATAACTCTCTCTAATGCTTGTTTGGACTCTTTTTGTGGTCATAATATCCTGGGGCTTTCACGTGCTCACATGGTTCTGGAATCTTAGTCTTTACCTCTTGTAATTGTACTTGTCCAACATACCAATACTTGCGATGGTTCTCGTAAAACTTCTGCCAGCTAGAAATGTCATTATCTGCTTCTTCCACATCCAACCCACGGAGATCGTGCGTGTACTCGTCGTCCTTTCCAAAACATCCAGTAATATATATCCTTGCACAGTCTTTACCACTAAGTTTGGCGTACATTCCACTAGGGCCATAGATGGAGGGCGACGCAGAAACATCGTAAACGCTCCCATTTACCCCCACATATATCGGGAGTTTCGGATTTACTCCGTTGTACTTGGAAAGCTCGTCCTGTGTCAAGTTCACGTACCCATTGGTCAACCTAAACTGAAGGTAGCCCGTATTTATCCATTTACCGTCGTACCCCCAGGTGGACGTACTGGTAAACCACCATGAGAAGAAGGCGTTCATGAGCAAAAGACCACCGACGATTCTCACTACGTCCAACACATTGAACGAATCTCTATCTCTGTTTTTAGTCTTCGACATCCTCACTGGGTGTAGAATGAAATCGGATCAAGTTAAATAGTGTGATTATATACAGGCGGATCAGGTTTGTTATATACAGGAAATAAATTCGATTCTAAATAGCGATTGTGGAAGCGAAAGTGCTGCAAAATTTTTTTTTAATTAAGTTTGTCTGTAATTATCATTAATTGACTATCATAAATTTAAGGGGGATCGAACGACGTTAATTAGGAGGGCACTATGTTGGGACCTCATATTGACAACGTGAAGCACAAGATTTACTTAATCAGATAATGTTATGAAGATCCAATGTGCCATCAATCAGTAACTCAAGACGGCAAATTTGTGAGTACTGATGTATAATAACTTCTAAGCCAGTCTCTTTGAGTACTGAAGTACAATACCTCAGAATCCAGACTCTTTGAGTACTGTACGTATTATACCTTAGATTCCAGTCTCTTTTCGTATACCTATCAAGAGATTATTGCTAGTAAACGGGTCAGTATCCAGGCGGACGATCACAAGCACAACATTGTCATAGAGATCACTAAAACCGTATAACATATACCTTAGATGGAATAGTTAGAAGAAGATGGGTCTTGTAGAAGAATTTTCAGTACAGGTGGCTGCAAACCTCATAATAGCAAAAGATCTATGATACTAAATATTTTTATTTTCACTATATAATTGGGATCCAAGTGGTTTCTAATTTACCGAAAACTCGGATCACTCACATATAGACCTGATCTTTCATCGATAGATCTAGTTGTTCATAGTTAGATCTGATTGTTTATAGATATATTTGATTGATCATTCGTTCATTCGTTCATTCGCTACGCTCATTCACTCATTCGTTAATTCATGAAAAATACTTCTTCATTAATCTGGGAGTTATTATGGTTGTTGCTTGAAAAGTTGAGTCTGTCAGACTCTGTACACAACAAATCAACCCAAAATTCATCGTTCAATGCCCAGTAGGAGTTTTCGAGCTGGTCAGCATTGGCCAAGTTCGAGTTGACTCCTTTTAAAGTATTAATATTGGCATGCGCGGTGGCTTGAAACTGTTGCGCATCAAACGGTTGGTGATGGGGTGATAAAGCTTGAAGAGGTGGTGCAACTCGAGGACCACCTTGGAGTGGTTGGACCAGACCTTGGCGCTGTGGCATTGGTTGTCCTTGGAATTGTGTAAATGGTGGGAATTGTTGTGGATGTTGAGCATGCTGCGCATGTGCTTGAATAGATGGATAACTCTGTGACGTTCTGGTTGGAAAAGGTATACCCGATGGACCTGAGAAAGAGCCTGAGACCTTGGCACCTATCAGATTCGGTTGATATCCGTTAGGAGGCGCTGGAGGTAATGCTCCATCACTTCCATTCATTCCTATATTTGGAGGAAAGGGTCCACCGCGCCCGTTTACGCCTAACATTGGGATATGTTTTGGCACAGGTATATTCGAAGGTCTTGGGCTGGTTGGTCCGACACCTCCAGGAGAGGATGCGCCGGTAGAAGAATCGTTGTTTTCCTTGCGAAGTCTTTCGATTGGTGGTCGCGGTACTGATGCAGGCCTATTTATGGCTTCACAGAGACTAAGATCTGAGCTTTGGTCAGGATTGAATCGCAAGGAGCCTTCTCGTCTGTACGTTGCAGCATAAGACAATATGTCCAACGGAACCGGCGAATTGAATACTTCCTCATCTTCACTTGACGTAGGCTTGTTGCCGTAGGGTCGAGGAATGAACATACGTGCAAGTTTATCCACATCAGACATGTCACCCTTCATGGGTGGGATGTTTCGCGGAGGATCATTGCTGCGTCTCAACAACTCAATTGCCTGAGTAGCATATGTCTGGATAAATAACTGCATGACTAATCTAGTCTTCTTCAAAAAATGGTTGGAACCGTGTGCAATCGTTGCTTCGTGAATGAGTTTATTCGTTTTCTGGACTTCCAAGAGAGCACTTTGAGGTACTAGATCCTTCTCAATATGCGATGGCAACGATATGATGAGGTATCGTAATCTCAATAACATACCGGCCGTATATGTGACTCTGGAAACATAGAACAAGGGAATTGTGGCAATTTGTTTCGGTGTCAATATATTAAAGATTCTCAACGCATCCAAACTCGCATTTGTACAATTCCAAATCGATTTCACCGACTTCTCGCTGAGGGTGAGGCTTTCACCGTCTTTATCAAAGACACCCCCAAAAACGGGTTCATGCAAGTACGCCACAACTGAGTAATAATAGGCCAAACATGAATAATCATCCTCTCGAATATGACTCCGGATAATATTTAACAGGTTTTGAAATTCGCTTATAATGTACAGGGAATTTCTGCGTTCAGAAACGTCCGGGCAATGAAGTACATGGTGGATTTTGTCGAGTAAGTTGCTCAATCTCGCAAAACGAGCCAACTCGACCCATCTTTTGATTTTGGTGTTTTCCAAATAGATACAGCACTCCTCGACATAAGGAGTCCATTTGACGTAAATGGTTCTTCTTAATATCAAACATATACTCACCGTAGTGAAGTATAAGATAAGGATCAAACTCCGATACTCAGTGTTGTGGAAAATGTTATTTTGGTTGACAGTTATGGCACCGTCTTCATTCTTGTAGCTGTAAGATGGACGAGATATGATTCCCAAATCGTGAAGCATGGTAACACTGATAGTGTTGAGTAAATGGTATCGCCTGTGTCTAAACAATTCTGGCGTATTGTACCACAAACAGAGCAACAACAAACTCTTGATTAATTCGTCCGATTTCGTTCCCAAAACCATCACTTCTATCGTAAGTTTCTGGAGAGCAAAGTTGTCCAATTTCAAAGATTTGTCGACATCATCGCTATTATCATATACAGCATTTGATACCGACATGATGGAATTGAGCAAGAACGGTTGTTTTTCTTGCAACTCTTCCACCGACATATCGGCGGGAACTTCAACCAATGGATGTGCAGCATATATCTTTGTCTTGTATATATGCAATCTTTCACGAGCTTCTTCCAAGGTTATAATGTTGTTTGAAATCATATCTGGGGACGTGCCGTCTTTAAGTAGGAACGCTCTTCTGTCGGCGACGCCTTTCATCTCGCTTGTGAGGTCAGTTAGCTTGGAGCTGATATCGCTAAGCATTTGGATTTCACTTTCCAAGTCAACCTTGGAGACAAATGGAGGAGAGTCGAAATTCTCGGCTGGATCGGCCATATTGAAACGTCCATTTCCAAGACGAGATCTTGTTTGTTGTGGTTGCAGCAGCAGTTCTAGTCTGGCTTCCAACATTTTGATCTTATTTTGTAATTTGGCTATGGTGTCCACCTCCGGCTCAGTCTCAATATCGGTACTAGCCGTACCCGCGGCGCGATCTGGGGGCACGGCGGGGCTCTTCTCAACAGTCTTTGCGAGTAGAGCATTCTTCTCGTTGATGATTTCAGCCTTCTTTCTTCTCTTTCTTGTCTGGTTCAAATCTATTTCACATTTACGTCTTGTGTTAAGACAACGAACGCACGGGGAACTTGGATTATGTATATCCGATGGGGTACATTTGACTTTAAGCCCGTGACAGCTCTTACAAGCAACTGATCGGCGGGATGACTTTGACTTGCCAGAGTCTCCCGGCCCTTCGTAGTTCGGCGTGGTCAGAATGTCGGACCCTGGCGAGTGAGTTCCCTCAGGATATTGTGGTGTCATTTCTGACAGGCGGGACATCAGGGATGAGAATATCCAGACTTTTCTAGTCTTGGTCCACTATTTTCGAGACTGCAAAACAAAAACTAGTCTTATACTAAGGTTACCCGCGAACAAGTGTTGTATAGTTTTGGGTACTGGCTGGTTATTGCTAGGAAATCGAAGTCGGGTCGGTGAAACGGTTGGAAAAAAGCTATCAATTTTTATTTAGCCGATAGTCGTGCAGGAAAAGTGACATTTTGATACAGTGAAATCCATCTCACGACATATACCGACATTCACACCACGACATTGTCCCGACCCAACGACATTTCCCGACATATCAATCTCACACGTCAACACAATTCTAATAACCATCAAGAGTACTATAGTGGGCCCGAGATTGTGATCAATGAGTTTTTCATTCAACACAAACAAAATCTCTACAGGCAATTCGGATAATAGGTGGAAGGCCCGGAAATCTTCAAACCCAAAACTACCTTTATACTACAAGGACAAACTTTCACAAAAGAAACCAAGCAAATTAGTGATGTTACTCAAGGGGTTTTTGGTTTCAGTCGTGTTTTACGCGTTATACTACACGGCTGCAAACTCTAGAACAACTTTAGTTAAATCCAACAAGTGGACTACTAGACAGGAAGAAGTCAAGAAGGTGTTCTTGGAGTCATGGCACGATTATGAAGCCCACGGCTGGGGGAAGGACGTTTACCACCCTATCACCCAAGCCGGCGAAAACATGGGTCCTAAACCATTGGGATGGATGATTGTTGATTCCTTAGATACCTTGATCTTAATGAAGGCCGACGACGAATTGGAGAGAGCAAAAAAATGGGTCAAGGATGATCTCGACTATAGATTTGACTACAACGTCAATGTTTTTGAAACAACCATTAGAATGTTGGGTGGTTTGTTGTCAGCATATCATTTTAAGGAGGACGATGTTTATTTGGACAAAGCTGTAGACTTGGCCAATGCATTGCTTGGAGGGTTTGCTAGTGATAGCGGGATCCCATATGCGTCGGTGAACTTAGAAACCGGAGAGGGAGTCCAGTCTCACACTGATGGAGGAGCTTCATCCACTGCCGAGGTGGCAACTTTACAATTGGAATTCAAATATTTGGCCCTGTTGACTGGTGAAGTATTATTCTGGAAGAAGGCTGAAAAGGTTATACAAGTGCTTGAGTCCAACAAGCCCAAGGATGGCTTGGTTCCAATCCATGTCAATCCTAGTACTGGTAAGTATCAAGGAAGTGTAATTAGATTGGGATCCCGTGGTGATTCGTACTACGAATACTTATTGAAACAATACTTGCAAACAAACAAAAAAGAAGAAGTTTACTGGGACATGTACCGCGAGTCTGTCGAAGGGGTCAAGAAGCACTTGGTGAGAAAATCCGGTCCAAGTAAATTGACGTTTATTGGAGAATTGGAGCTGGGACTCGGCGGCGCATTTTCCCCAAAAATGGACCATTTGGTCTGTTTCTACGGTGGTCTTTTGGCACTTGGTGCTACCAACGGTATTTCAGTCAAGGAAGCACGGAAATTGCCGGACTGGACTGCTGAAAAGGAATCTGACTTCAAACTTGGAGAAGAATTGACCTACACCTGCTACAAAATGTACAAAGATGTCAAGACCGGATTGGCGCCGGAAATTGTCGTGTTTAACGAGAAAACAGACGCCGAATCTGATTTCTACATCAAGCCTTTGGACAGACATAACTTGCAAAGACCGGAGACCGTCGAGTCATTGTTCTACTTGTACAGATTGACAGGAGACGTCAAATACAGAGAATACGGATATGAGATTTTCCAGAGTTTTGTCAAGCACGGCAAGCATGTAAATAGCAATGGCGAAGTATCATACACCTCCCTCGACGACGTCACCACAATTCCTCCTCAAACCAGAGACAACACCGAATCGTTCTGGTTTGCCGAAACATTGAAATACTTATACTTATTGTTTGACGATTCCAACTTGGTGCCTTTGGACAAATATGTCTTCAACACAGAAGCACATCCGTTCCCACGTTTCGACTTGACTGAAACCTTAAAGACCAATTGGAGACGTATGGTTCCTAACAAGGAGCCTTCTGTGCAAGAACCTCAAATTAAAATCGACAAGAACAACCCACCTGAAGCCAAGCCTGCAGACAAGCCTGTGATGGAAGAAGTCAAGGAAGTCGTCAAGGAACATCCTGCGGCTGCCAAAGACGCCAAAGAAGAAAACAAGGCAAAAATGAATGATTATTTAAAAGACCTTACCAAGTAGAGGTTAGAGATCATAGTCTAGTCTCTCACTTATTAATATGACTCAGCAAGATTCAACAAGATTCAGCATAGATTTAGTGAAGCTGGAGCTTAAGCCATTTATATTAGATTGAATTCATAGTATTAGTGAAATGTCGCTTGATATGTCGCTTGAGTTCGTTCTTGTTCTTGTATCTAGGCTAGCTAAATCTCAGAAGAATATGTATACATATTATATGCAGTATATTAACATCGGTAACTAAAGGACTGACCAGAATTGCCAGTACTTACTAAGTTTATATCTAGAATCACTTGAAATAGACCACATTATATCGTATACGAATTCCTAGTAGTATTAAGCAGTAATTACCCACAATACTATGGATCGTTGCTTACATAAGCATAGCACCGACGAATTATTTGAAGATTTAGTGAATCGTAAGCAATATAAGTCAATATTAGTGAGAGCTAGTGGAATGTTTGAAGTTAGATCATCTGAAACTTAATATACTGAGAGAAATGTGAGCGAAAGTTGCAAATGCTCTAACTTTTAATGTTTTTTAAGGTTTTTAGATGGTTTCCTATATATATATTATATGCAGTACACTTTCATCAAGAGATTCAGCTTGTCGAATAATGTCCAAAATTATCCCTAATAACTAAGTTAACATATACAATATCCTTGTAATCCTCACTGTATATCATATACAAAGTTACGGTAATTTTTTCCTTCAATTACCCATATTATTCATCATGAAGTTTTGCTTACATAATCGTCTACAAAACTAGTGAATAGTGGAGACTTAGTGATAATAATGAAAGATAGTGATTTTTTGACTTATTGAATACTGATAAAGTACAAATGGTAGAGAAGTCTTCTTGATTAGAAGAGTTTTAATCGCCCATCGTAGTGACTACTTCACTGCGCTCAGTCGCTAATATTAGTGAGATTTACTAACTATATAATGGCTTCGCCATTGTCACGTGCAAACATCCGACCAATACCGGAATAAAATGGTGACGTAATCACCAACCAATTTCTAGACTGAAAAAATCTTAGACACATTAATAAACAAATCGTAATCCTGATAATCACACTTTATAGCAGGTGCTATCCATCTCGATATATCCTGCAGTGCTTTGGACATCCAAAACATGTCGAGCGATGTATGTGTAAAATTTCGGACTCTTTTTCTGATTGATCGACACCGTTTCGTCATCCATCGGAGGAAATGTTTTTTTTTGCTTATTACGTCACACTGAATGATACTAACAACATTAGCTGAAGACTTCTTTTGAATTAGAGCCCAATCCTTTCGAACACTCCTTTGCTACCAAGGAGCCCCGGGACTCGAACGCTGGGTCTAGTGTTGGACTGAAGAGTGCATCTGCTTCGTCGGTTCAATCAGCAAACAACAATAAACACAATTTACATATACCAAACTTGTCGAGTTTGAATCCACCAGGAGCAAGTGCAAAGTTGCCGGGGATAACTCCTCCGTTGTTCACTCCTGGTGGAAGACGCTTGCCTCCCCTTGGGCTTTCTCCCGGAGGACATTTGAATCCTGATACTCCAGGGACAAACCTATGGAACAGTTTATTGAGTGCCACTAATAATAATGGAACGGCTGGAGGTGCCAACAACACTGTGAATGGAGTTCCAGCACCGGAAACTGGACAGGCGCTTCCATACCCACAAAACCACAGTAATTACAACCAGTTTGTTAACAATTTGCGCAAAACAGGACTCACTCCTAATGAATCCAACTTACGTTCTGGCCTAACACCAGGAGGAATCAGCCAATCGTCGTTCAGCTTTGGCAACGGTGTTCCTGGACTAACCACTCCCAGCGCCTTGCTAAACAGTCCCATGACTCCAGGGTTGTCTAGTTTGTTGGGAATGACTCAATATTCACAACCCCATCAAAATATTCAAAATCAACAACAAAGCCAGCTTGCAAACCAACAAGGAGTTCAGCAAGATCATCAAAGTCAAAACCAAGCGCCAAATTTGCAGGCACAGAATTTTAAACCTCTGAATCAACTTCCTCAACAAATCCATTCAGTACAGCAGCAGCAGCAGCAGCAGGTACAACAAGTACAACAACAGCAACAACAACAACAACAAGTACAACAACAACAACAACCATTTCAGCAACAAGCTCTACCCTCCCATGCTCATTCTCAAAAGCCCCAAGTACAGCCCGAACAGATTTCTCAAAAACCTCTGATACTGCAATGGGACCACCAGCAAATACATACAATCCCAGAGGAACCATACGTCAAACTAGAATCCGATACTGGTCCCTCGATTGCAGATAAGAACAAGCTGAATGGTAGTCCACCGGAGTCAAAAAAGAGAAAAGTAACAAAGACAGCTCGAAAAGGTAAAAAAGATACTAAAGCTGAAGCGAAACAGATAGAAGAAGACTTAGATGAATCTGACGATAGCACAAGTCCTGATGGCGACAAATCCTCAAGCGGCGACAAACGAAAGAGTGCGTTGGAGAGAAATAGAGTTGCTGCATCCAAATGTCGTCAAAGAAAGAAGTTACAATTGCAGAAGATGGAGGACGAATTGACTTTCTACTCTACAGGGTATCGAGAACTTTCTGCACAAGTTCAACAACTTCGCGATCAGTTGATTACTTTCAAAGGAATCATTGTTGGACACAAGGACTGTGCTATGTTGGCACAGTCACTAGGAGGATATGATGCGTTCAACAACATAATACAGCAGGCCAATTACGTGACTCAAAACACAATAAGTTCACAGTCCAACGTCACTTCGATCCCCAGCACGATCCCAACCACACTCAATAATACCCAAGCCATTAACCAAGCTCCAAATGTACAAACAGTATACCAAATTCCTCCACCAGCACCCACCTCAGGAATTGCACCCGCACTCCCCATGCACCTCAACAATCCGGCATCCACGGATTCTCAAACCACGGGAGGAAGCACAAACTCATCAACTTCGATGACTCATGCCAGTTTAAATTTTTCAGCCAGTGGCCTGTCGAACAACGCTCCCATAGTTAGCCATTCGAGCATGATAGATCTTCCAGCATCGCTCGGACATCAAGCGATCGGAAACCCTCATGCAACGAATAAAAACCATCAAATATCCGACGGTGGTTCCGATCTCAGAGCTATACACAGTATGACCAACCTTGCTGCTCAACAACAACCGCAATACAACGACCTTACAGGATTCAACCTCCGCCCTGTAAACAGTATGGTCGATTTACAACTGCACCAACAATAGACAATTTATAACCTTTATAGAATTGAGAACTATGAGCGAAGCGAATAGTTCTCTCAGGTATCTAAATACTGAGCGCTGCGAAGTATCTAACTCGAGGCGTATTCAATAAGTCACTTAATCTCATTCACTAATATTAAATATTGAGCTCAGCGAAGTATACATGAATTCTCAATACTCCATGAATCTTTCTAGTATTCGTAATATGCACTAATCTCTGTTAGTATTCACTACGATTCTCCAAGTTTTCAGTAATATTCGTTAATATTCATTAATATGGACCTATCCAACCAAGTCTCTACTATTTTTAACTATTTAGCTGTTCTCAGAGTAGTCGTTGATTTTCTGTATTTGATTACTAATCAATATGGAGCGTTGATTATTGTGGGTAATAGCTGTTTAATATTACTGGATGTTAGTATATGATATAGCGGGAACTACTTCAAGTTAGTCTAGAGATTAAATTAGTAAGTAGAGGGAATTTTGGCCAATATCCTCCTTGCTGAATCTACTGATGTAAATGTACTGCATATAACCAATTATATCTGTTAAATCATTTGCAGCTTTAAATACCGACAGAACTATTCACGTAATTCATAGATCTGGTCCTCTCTAGTTCTGGTACTCAGATAAGCTTTGTATCGTTAGCCTTCTAAGAGCGTAGGTTGGGGCACCCGTGCGCGTACCGAAGCTTTTGCAACATTCATAAACAAGAGAAAAAAAGAATCACATTCATTATACTGAACAATAGTGAGAGTGGCGTATAGCGACAGCAGGAGGATCTAGTAGAAGCACAAGGAATTAAGTAAATGAAATTATAAAGTCAACAACTTTTCTCTACGACATTTTTCTCGCAGGTTTTTACACATTAACTATTAGAATTCGTTCCACTACGTTTGGATCAGAAACTAGATCAAGATTATAAAAATAGATGTCATGGACGAGCTGAATAGTCACAGAATGCAGGAATCAGAGATAGAACTACCAAATCTAGCAGGACCTAGTGATCGAAATTCCCTGTCGATTATAGGTCCAGATCAGCTCACCAGGAAAAAGTTGAAGCTGATCTTACATTTAATTACTGGAGAATTAAGAAGTAATGGAGTCAAGACGCCACATGTGTTTCTTCCATTCCGTTCCAAGATCGACGATGATAAATTGGAGAAAATGTTGACGCGTCTATTTCCCGATGGCGAGTTGCTTGATACCAGAGATGAAGCAAAAGTTCAAGCCATTTTACGTCAATATGATGATTTTACATTGATCTGCACGTTAAAGTATCTCTGGAGTCGACTTCCGAACCACGAAATTATCGGATGGGACGTCTATCATGAATACAAGCGGAAAGAAAAAGAAGCGGGATATCCCAAGAATGCTTTTTTAACTATTATGCCCAAATGTTTACTGTCTCCGGCACATGCCTCCATTGTTTATGATTTCTTGGATTTGTTGATTAGTTTAACAGCAAATTCTCAGTATAATTACCTCAGTGGTAGAAAGATCGCCAAGATGGCCGCGTTGTGGGCATTCAACAGTACTACTCGAAAGAAATCATTCTTTTACGATGCCACATACTCGAAGGAAAATAATTTCATCGATGGGTTAGAGTCTTGGAAAGTTGGTTCTGATGCATTATTTCATCTACTCTTGTCATTCCTTAGAGCTATGTTGCCCGAGTCAGAGATGGAGACGCTAAGATTACCCAAAACTCTCCAATCACTTCTCATTACAAATTCATATCCACCCCAACCCAACAACGATTCTCCCAAATCTATGATAACCATTCCTTGCGTGTTGGTTAAATCTACCAAACCTTCATCTTCCCCATATGAACTTCTCAGCAAAGTTAGACATACCGTCAAATTTCAAAAGAAGGACTCTTTCTTGTCCGTGGAAAATTATTCGATTTTGAAAAATATCTTTCAAAAAGATTCCACTACCGAAATCCTCTCGACTTTGTCCGAAGAATCCGCTCGTGTATTGAGTAGAATCACCGCTGACCCCATTTCCTCCGACTATGATATATCTCCAGGATGGGCAAAAAGTGATATTGAAACCGACCAATTCATACCTTTGTTTTCCCAAGTGGATATCCATAATGTTACTTTACAAGACTACTACATCTGGACCTGGCTATCATCTATAGCATCTGACCAAACCTCCTACCATAAGAAATTGTTTGGAAGATCATTGGTTGTGGAAGCTGGCTTGTTAGGATTCCAAAAATGGGTGGTCATAACCGAACAAACAATAAGCAGCGAGGAATACATAAACAATTTCAAGGGTTCCAAAACCACTTCCCCTAAACAAAGGGTAACATCTCCGACTCATAGCTCTTATAAAGACAAAGAAATGCCATTGCCGCCACCACCTCCGCCGCCAAAGCAAACGGAGGAATTGCTACCTAACATTTATTTTGATGAACAGGACCATAAAATTGATGTCCAAGGTATTGAGCCTGATGAAAACGAACATTCAGACTACAGGAAATATATAAACTCGTTGGAGGACCTTAATGAAAACGAATTTGCTGGGGATTGTCATATCCGCACATCTCGTTCCAAGAATTCGAAATCTTCATCAAATCGCCGTAAGCCACCCTCCCCCATGGACCAAGAATACTTGAGCATCTCGCAAACAGCACAAACTGCGGCCTTGTCCAATTTGCATCTCTCTTCTCCTCAAGAGATTGTGGGTGAGCTTCATTCGCCAACGAGCCGCCCACTTAGTAACCAGTCAGGTTATGCTACTGCCAGAGACTCATATCCTACGTCACAGCGAGACCAATATTATTCGCCACAAGGAGCATTCGAAGAACCCTACGACAATTATGAAACTCCGTACGAACTGAGAGAAAGTCACGATGCCACCAAAGGAAGTGAGCCTTTTGAGAATTACAATATACCAGGCGCACAGCATACTAGTCCCAACCATCAACATGCACAGCAAGTTGCAGACCCCCAACCACAATATGAACAACCACAATACGAACAACTTGACCTTCAAGAAATCCATGAATGTCTTCTGCCACAACAGCTCAACGAAACTGATATATCTTTATCTCCAGAGTACATCCAAGAACCACAATTTGCAGCCTTAGAAGATTCAGAAGAAGCAAGGAAGAAGAAAGAAGAGCGAAGAAAGAGAAGAAAGGAAAAGAAAAGAAAGGAAAAGGAAAAGGAAAAAGCAAATGCTGCTATGTTCCCATTTCCATACGGTATGTTTCCGCTGGGTCCTCCGCCAGGTATGGAAAACATGCCTCCACCGGGCATGGAAAACATGCCTCCAAACCTTTTTCCTATTCCTCACTTAATGGAACCAGTATCTCCAAAAAAGAAAGACAAGAAGAAAAAGAAAAGAGAGGGAGGCTCACCAGATAGAGCTAAGGTTTTATTGAATAGTGGGTCCGATAATGTTCCAACAATTGCATGTACTTCCGCATCTTCAGAATCATCACCTGCTCAACCACGAAACGAAGAGAAACAATCTCCAGCCCAACTAAGAAATAATTTTCAACAAGTACTTGCCCAACCACGAAACGAAGTGCCAGCTGTGATTCAAAAGAAATGTTTGCCAGAGGTCCCAACAACACAGCATAGTCCGCAGCATATTCCACAGCCAAATTCAGAAACAAGGCCGAACTCCGAGGTGTCACAGGAGTCACTGGCAACATTATGGAGTCTGTCACCAAGTACTCGGAGAAATCCCGAACTTCCTCCTAAACTTGGAATGCCCTATTTCAATCAATCTCAACCCCCAGAGTCTGTAGGGTCTCCAAAGTTTGGGCTAGACAATGGACAAGAATCTCCTAGTAGCGGATACCATTCGTCGTCAGCTGTGGAAACTCTCAACTCGCATCATAGTTCTGGTCATCGGTCCGCCAATAACTTGCCAATATATCGGTCACAGCCAGCTGCCTCTTTAGGATATCAATCTGCTCCACATTTGCCCCATGCGAGTACTCAGGCAAATGCAGGACCATCTCCCCAAATGAGTCAAACTCCAAGAAACCAGAAACAACAGCCTCATCACCAACCTCATCACCATCAAACTCCAACACAGTCAGCTGCACCCGCGCCTCCGCCTGGAGGAGCTCATCCTGCTTATTCTCAACAACCATACTATCCGCCTCCAGGGCAGCAGCCATACTACCCACCTCCAGGGCAACATCAATATTACCATCCTCCAGGGCAACAACCGTATTATCCTCCACCTCCAGGGCAACAACCATACTATCCACCTCCAGGACAACAACCGTACTATCCTCCAGGGCAACAACCGTACTATCCTCCAGGGCAACAACCGTACTATCCTCCAGCTCCACATCCTGGGACCCACCACCCGGGCCCACCTACGAAACCATCGACCAGTGATGTGACGATGATGGGAATGCCCACCGGATCTAAATTCAACAAGAACAAAGCAAACAAGGCCGACTTGAGGGCTGCATTTAACAACAATACATTTGGAATTTAACGACCCCAGCAAATACTATATATTCATAATTAGAACATGGCATAAAGGTGCCAAATTAGCCACTAGACTCATGGATGGAGCAACATGGTTAGGGCCCAGTGGCACCAACTGCCCTAACTACGCTAATTTGTACAAATATAATAATACAATAAATAATAAATAATAATAATAATAAATAATAATATATTATAATATAATAATAAAATAATATAATAAATAATAAATAATAAATAACATAAAAACGTAACTCTGTCACAGATCGATAACTCCTGTAACTTTTCTAAGCTCCGCTAAACTCCACTATGATTTTGGATTTTTTGGGAATAGTCAACTATCTTCACCAGTGATCGTCACTAAGTTTCACTAACTCGCTTTATACTGACTAATACTCAGACAATCTCAACTTCTTCCCGATTTCCCGGACAGAAAATCCACTATTATTTCTATTCAAGAACGGAGGCTCTGGACTAGGACCTCTTGACTTTATATCCTCGTCACCCACGTCGAAGTAGCCGTAGCCCCCCAACAATGTTGACAAGTTTGTCTGTGGATTTGGGGTCAAAATGGACTTGATTGAGGATGAAATGGACATTCTGGACTGTTCCGCTGCATGGACAGCGGCCCTTTCAGCCTTACGTTTGTCGTGTTCAATTTCCTTGCACATTCTTTGGATTTCAATTAAGTAACTTTCTAGAGTCACCAAGAATCTCGAAGTTTGTCTGTGTTTAGAAGATGCACAGATGGAGATGGAGTCGTCCTTAATGATGTAGCCGATTCCGAACCCTTGGGGTGAGACCGGGCCGAAACCAAACAACCGCAACGATGGGTTCCCACAGTTCGATGTAGAGATCACAGTGTTGTTCAACTTGTCCCAACCTGCATCGGCGAAGATATCAGGCAATTCCTTGAATGTCAATTTGTCGTGGTGACCAATGACGGTATTTTCAGACGAAGACGAATCGTCAACTAGCGTAGAAATCGACGCCCTCTGGAACTCCTCTTGAAGAGGTTCATCCACAGACTCGTCAAGATATCTCTTCCAAATACAAAACAATGCATACAAATGTCTGTCAACACCTTTCCCAGCCGAACATCTCTTGGTCTGTTTGGTATGGCTACCACAGGCATCGTTGAGATACTTCAACTTATCAACATTTGAAACCGAAGAGTCGAAGAACTTACGAACAAACAAATTCGATTCCTGACTCACAGTCCGGATCGCTTCAGTTCTACCGTGGAAGTACTGCTTGGTCATTGCTGGTTCGTAGGTACACTCAACCTTCCCATACAACGCATAGTAAGTTGCCTGGAATGCCATTTGTACAAACGCATCTGGAGAGAATCTCATCTTTTTGATCTGGGACGAGCCATACTCCTTGAATTCGAGATGTTTGAACTCATTCTGGTTGATCAAGTCACTGAGTCTTGTTTCGCCGAATCTCAATGAGAGAGATAAATCTGGGGTCAAATCCCATTCCAATTTCCGAGGGACAGTGATGAGCGACTCGGCTGATGATACAGTTGGTTTCTTTTCCTTATCTCCCCATAAAGATGGAGCGTTGGTGTTGATGGTTTGGGCAAACGATAAGATCGAGTCGGTATAGACGTCACTGACAAACCTCAACACTGTGTGGCCGTCCACACCCGTATGTTCGAAATTGATTCCAGCCTTACCATTCTTGGTGATAATGATTTGTAACTTATCGTACCATCTGTTGGTACATGTACCGACCTGGATACCCTTGTCCAAAATGGATAATCCACACAACATATTCTTCGACAAGAGCGAAAGGTCGGTGATTTCAATATCGTCCAAACAGAGAATAAACAACGCCGAGTCGACGATTGAAAGAATCTCGGCATTGGTGGCATTGCTCTGGATACTGGTACGGATATTGGCCCACACTCTTCTGTTCTCAGTAGTTAAGACTCCAAACGAAGATTTGGCAATATCTTCGTGATTGGTTGACAAAGAGTCGTGGATGATGGAGTTGAAATTGATCATGAGTTCCAGCTCTGACAAGATCAAGTTGGAGTCGGAGTCCATGACATCGAACCAGTAAAACTGCGACTTGCTCATCACCACAATATGGTTTGAATTGGAATCTGACTGCATGAAGCATCCGTCATTGTGAGGGATTCTCGATGCTCCAAACAACTTGGAATATTGATACATACAAAGAGGCTGGCCGTTTTTGAGGATATCCGGAGGCAACGTTTCATTCTTGAGTGCCTGAATAAATTTGAGCGACGAAAGAGTAAGCGAAGTCGCCCTCTTGACCTGGGGGTTGAACTGATTGGTCTCGTTATTGAACGGATCGTCTTCCAACAAGAAAAACGGATTCAAGTTCAACACCACCGGACTGTCGTAGTTCAAATACGCATCGTACCAGAACTGTTCAATGTATGAGTTTCGACTCTTTGAATAAGCCCGCAACTCGGTGTCGAGATATTCACTAATGGGTGACTTAAGAAAGCGTTCCACGGCGGCAACGGTGTTCTGATGTTCCTTTTCTGTCTGGAGCGGTCTAAGAACGTTTAGATAGTTTCCACATGTTTCGTGTAAATCTGGTATAGGCAAACTTTGAAGCGTTTCTTGAAGGGAATAGGTGGCCATGGATGATAATCAGAGTAAGGAGAGTAGAATATCAGGAATAAATATGTGAATAAATAAGTAGATCAAGAAGTAGGTGAATAAATAACTCTAAAAGTTCAACAAATAACTTTAGAAGTAGTTCAATAAATAATTAATGAAGTGGTGGGGAAATTATCTAAAAAGTTGCGGAGGCACATATTTATATTTCTCGGACTTGTTGCCCTCCACCAAATCTGGGGTATGGTTACATTCGCGGCCGGCGTTTACGCGATGACAAATTCTCGGTGTGGGTGAATGGTAAAGTCCGAGAGCGAGTTCCGGGGGTACTAATAGGGACACATCTTACTCCAGACAATACATATTATATAGCCGGTTAGTAACACAATAGCCGATGGAAACTTTATCGTTAGCGATATCTAAATTAATGAAATTGAAAAGAAAATTTCTTAGAGCTACAGCTACCCTCTCAACCAGTAGTAAAAGGAATAAGAGAGTTAGTTATGGCTCATTCAACTATATAATGTCTGATATATACGAAATGTACTCTAGGAATGTATTAAATGTACTCTAGGAATATACTGAGCTTACTATAGGAGGTCCGGGTATTGTGGATAGTGGTTCGTGATCATTCCACTTTCTCCTACTATAAAATATTTATTTCCGAGGGTATGTTCGAGGTCGAAATTAAATTCACCACATCAGCAAGCTTCCGATTGGATACGGATAACTCAAAGATACGCGAGGACATACGGGAACGCTAATTGATAGTACTTCGGATGACCGGACTAGTCGTATCTTCTACTAGTATCCTTCATTAATAACCATCCGCTTCACCTCTCTTGCGCCAAAAATCGCTCACTCCGTGAAGAACCTTGCCTACTCTCTGAATACCATTCATAGCCGTAAGCGACCCTGACTCGGAAATATCGTGGCCTCTTGACCGGAGCGATTCTAAGATATTAAAACTGTGCTCATCGCTGAAAATCGTCAAGTTGTCCACCATAACGTACTCTGGAATAAGTTGATGGTGCATCCGTGGAAACGCAATAGTCTCCAAGAGAGATAGTTTCTGGTAATAAGTACGGTAGATAGCCTGGAGAACGGCAGTAGGAATTCTCGACCCACCGGCTGCCCCTATCAAAAACTCCGTAAGCCCAGTTTTCTTGTTGACCAAAAACGAAGGAGCTGTGGAAGACATGGGCCGCTTGAAGGGAGCGATGAAATTGTAAATCGACGGTTCGAGTCCAAACGCATTACTAACATTGGGCTGCGAAAAATCATCCATTTCGTTATTGAGAATAATCCCAGTGGTAGGATCTACAATCATTGATCCAAACAAAAGGTTGACTGTGGTGGTCATACTGATGGAATTGCCATCTTCGTCAATAATGGAGAAATGGGCCGTTCCCTTTGGCTCTGTGAGTTCGTACTTTGGATTGTAGTTTTTCCAACAGAAGGTAGTGTTGTCGGAATACGAGCCATTACTGATAATTTGATCAATCCAGTCTTCACCTGTGAATGTTTGCATCAATTCATTTTTGTATTCTGGATTGTCATGGAAATCACCTAAATTCGACCGCACCAGGGCCAACCATTTGAAGCTCTCAATGAGTTTATGGGTCTTTAATCCATCGTTATCGTTTGGCGTATGAACACGATCAAAAAACTTGAGTCCTGCAGCTAAAGCTAAGCCACATGATACGCCACTGGTTGAATATAAACGCAAAGGTTCATTTTCTATATCGATATCAACACTTATTGGTTCCTCAACAACAACCTTATAAGCAGCAAAATCTTGAGCAGTCAAGATCCCATGGAACCCTTGTGATGTTTTACTAAGTGCTGTGGCGATTGGACCCAGTGGATCATAGAAAATAGCACTAGATCCATTATTGGCAATGAGTTCGAGAGTATCGGCAAACTCTGGACGTTTCACAATATCACCTTCCTTAATAAGTTCGCCATCTTCCGTGAAGATAAATCCCCAAATTTCCTTCAATGGAGGCAACTTCGATAACACCAATTCATACTCCATTCTTATGGCAGTTGCCAATACTTGAGAACAGACAAACCCTTCACGGTTCAATGTTATCACTGGTTCAAACAATTGCTTCCATGTAAGGTTTCCAGACCCATGTCTACGGTAGAGTTCGTCCAAACCTTTGAGTTCTCCGGGTATTCCGTTGGCCAACCCACCTATTTTTGACAATAGAGGAGAACCCTTATACATATCCTTGAATGCACCCTGTGGTGCCATCTCCCTAGCATCAATACTAATCACGTCAGTATCTTGCTTGCTCAAGATGAAAGCGCCACCACCAATTCCCGATGAGTGGGAGTTTATGCTTCCAATACACAACGCCACAGTAATGGCGGCATCGGCTGCATTTCCTCCTTGAAGTAAGATTTCCTTGCCTAGCTTGGAACACTGTGGAACGTCAGAGCCCACCATCGCTCTAGATCCCACCTTTAAATGATCATGTGAAGGTTCCAACGATGGCAACCCGATGGGATTATACAACGGATCTTTTTCTTTTTCATAATCCTGTAGTTGTATTGGTTTCCGATCAATATTACCGTAGAAACTAACAGGGTCTATATGGCCACCAGTATACTTCGAGATCGTAGTCCAATATCCAACACACATCAAAATGACCACTATCCAAACCTTATCTATACGGAGTTTGAATAGACTCCGAGGGCGACGTTCATTCTCGAGTTCTTTTGAGTTGATTTTCTCTGTAGACATCATATTAGTGACCGTATATATATATCTCTAGCACTGCTCCGTATATATCTAAAGAGTGAGTTTGGTGTCGTTTGAGTGGTGACGGCGGATCTCAACATATCAAAATAATCTATTATCGTGTGCAGGACACGTCAAAGGGGGAATTATCGGATAAAGTCCCGTGACACATTATGGTAATTAAGATAAGCCCGGAACCCGAAATTGGCAGCCTCCATTGGAGGTCTACCATTTCCAGCAGTATTCTATACTGAAGGCAGGCCTTGATGACTCATGTTCCATAATGTACGTAATGTAACGTCGTCATATATGGAGCATCGCGAAATGTCGTTAATTGTGGAACGACATTAAACTTTAATTCAAATTTAGGCATCGCAGGCTGCCATTATATTCATTACATCACATTAATACTCAGTATGCGAAGTAGTGGTGGAAATGACACAAGGACCGAGGGAACGGCAACTCCTCCCAGAAACCAAGGCGAAGAATTGCTCAACAATATTCTTCCGTCGTACCAGTTCTTCCAATCAACCATCTCCAAGAACTTGACGCCTAGCACTGAGAACTTTGAAATAGACCCGCCAATGTATGAAATGACTCCAGTACAATCTACCGCAACGACACCTTCCTGTATGCTATCAGCAGAACAATCACCTCTAGACGAAACTGGGGGTCTTGGGTCGTTCCCGTTTCCTCAACAGCCCAACCATACCTTTACCGAAGAAAGTGCTGCTATGTGGGAGAACACCATATTGGCAAATGCCCACAAACTACCCAATCTATCTAAAACCAACAATTCTGTAAATAATAACTTGAAGGTACAAATATCGGTTACCGACAAGGTCTGTCAAAAGGGTGAGGAACCAAAAATTATCGACCCATCATGTATCGAGTTCCAACAGGGTGACTTTATACATGGGTTTGTCACCATCAAAAACGAATCCGACGTGCCTATTCCATTTGATATGGTATATGTAGTGTTCGAGGGTACTCTTACCGTCTTGGAGAACAATCGTGGATTAATAGACACCCAAAAACCTCACACGGTGTACACCTTTTTGAGTATGATTGATTTATTTGCATCATGGTCTTATGCCAATATTGACAGGTTGGTGACTGATAATGGAGATCCTCACGATTGGTGTGACGGTGAGACAGACCCTTTTGACGATACTGTGCTATCTATCGACGTCAAGCGTCAGTTCCAGCCCGATGTGACATACAAACGGTTCTTTACATTTAGAGTGCCGGAAAAATTGCTTGACGACGCTTGCGAAATTCACAGCTTGACAAGGCATACAGAGGTGCCTCCAAGTATGGGTATCCATCGTAACTCAACGTCTCCGCTGATGATATTGGCAAATAAGGATTCTCAGGTCAGAGACCTTTGTTTCGTTGATACTGCTATAAGTTACAGTGTGGATGCTAGAGTTATAGGAAAGGCATCAGACTATGGATTTGAAACCGCCCGTGATCAATATGTCATTGCCCAGGAGACGGCATGTCCAGTCAGAGTGATACCCAAGTCGAACCCTGAATTGTACTATAACAGGTCCTCTGATCTAAACGAATCTAGTGCTTTCTACAAAGCATTTGTGGACTCGGTAAAAGCAAAACTTGAATATGCAAATGATTTGTTGAATGTTCCTGCCAGCCAGAGGTTTGACTTTGTTGCGCTTTCGCCTGTGAGCTCTCGTGAGTCCTTCAATTCGGAAACAACAAAACTTCGCCAACTCTATGATGCTGCAGGTACAACGATCCAATCCAATTTACGTAAGAACCGCAAGCAATTCCAGGACAATGTCTACCAATGTCTCGTACCGTACAAGAAGAAATCATTGACCGGGACTTCCAAAGTATTGGGAATTGTCTCGCTATCCACACCTAAAGAAGAATATAGAACGTTCTATGTGCCACCGGTAAGATTTAGAGACGAAGAGTTCAACTCAACCAATCACGATTTCACCATCACCATCCCCATTGAACTTTCGTATTTCATCGAGAATGCTGTGAGTTCGGCCAAAGTAGCGTTACCAGAAATAAAGTCCTTGAATGTTGACTTGGTGGTATTTACGGCTCGTTCAAGAAAACATTTCATTCCCGTGGAGATTAATCATGACTTATGTTTCCGAGACCAGGAGATCGACTCCAAGAAGAAGGAATTCGATAATTTCGACTCTATTGTCGTCAAACAGTTCCAAGATTACCTCCAACAAGCCAATCGAGTTATTCAAAGCCTCGACAACGAACTTATTAAATTCGAGACCCAGATGTTCAAAGATATCAAGAGTTTAGCGTCTCTCCAATGTAAATACATGGCGTTGCCAATCATGGACAATGGAATGCAGTTCTTTACCAAATCATCTACAGGCAGTGGCTCACACAGCTCAATGAAAACCATTCCATGGGAATCTGAAACCCAAGGTGGCTCACCCAGAATCAACCATGCACTTTACTCTAAGAAATTCGACGTCAAGGTAGATTTGTCAAAGTGTAGTCTAAAGGGATCAGAAAACAAACATATCAGTGGCTTCGATCAACTCACTCTCGTCCCATCCTTCCAGACATGTCATATGGCGAGACTTTACTACTTCAAAATAACTGCAAAGTTAAGCAACGGCGACTTTCTTGTAGTGAATGCTCCTTTAAATATTGAACGGTTATAACAGAATTCAATGACAAACAAATATTACATAACTGATATTAAAAGAATTATGAGAAATTTGGTTCCGAGAACAAGAACCACCATAAAGAATTACGAGAACAAGAATCACCAAAACAGGAATCACCAGAACAATAATTACAACTCTAGGCACCAGAATAGAAATCACCAAACGTTTATGGTTCTCCGCTAACGATATGAACATCTATAACTCTCCCTATATAGTATCGTTATAGACGATCCCCCCAACGTCTCTATATTATTAGAATTACTTATAGAATTACTTATAAAACTACCACTAATTCTTGACGACATATCATATTAGTAGACTTTTATAACTTGTAAAGTATTTACATAACTAGTGAGTCTTCATTTAACTAGTAGTCACTCTGGGTATTTCGCAGCCATCGACACCGAATAAATTCCGATCCTGCATATACCCACACTTGATCAATTTCTAATTCACCCTCCACAATGGACAACCTCCTCTTTAGCGATGGAAGACAGAAACAAGTATAAATTAAAGCTCCCGGAGTTAGGAGTACGACAAGAAAGGGATGGGATCCAGGGCGAAGATAATAGCGGCTTGATCGTGAACATTTTACCATCGTACCAGATGTATCAATCCACGATATCCAAGAATTTGACGCCCACCACAGATGATATGAGAACAGATCCTCCAATGTACGAATTGACGCCAACCGCATCTTCAGCATCCAATCTGAACCTGGAGTACTTCCCCGGGTTGTCGTTGCCGACTTCGCCTGCTGCCGAACCGGAGACTCCAAATCCATTTGATTCCAACGGAAATGCTACTCGATGGGACGACACTATACTTGCCAACGCACACAAGTTGAAGCGTTTGACGTCAATAAATAAGGAGTTGTCGAAAAAGTTGAATATCCAGATCTTTTTAACTGAACAGATTGGTCGGGTGGGTTATACGCCCACGATAATTGATCCCCTCAAGGTAGAATTGAGTCAAGGTGATTATGTGTATGGATATATCTTGGTCACCAACAAAACAAGACACAAGATCCCGTTTGATATGTTTTCTGTTGTTTTGGAAGGATCTGCCACCTTTGGAAATACCAACAATACTCTTGCCCAACCTCCGTCTCGTATAGTGAGACTTCTCACGATGTTTGATTTCAATGCGTCCTGGAACGATGCATGTCTTGATCGTCTATCCACAGATCACAACGACCCTCATATCCCCGTCAACGTGATCGATCCCGTGGATAATACGCATGTCGACTTCACAAACGACAAGATCCTCAAACCTGAAATCACCTACAAGAAGTTTTTCACATTCAAATTGCCTGAAAAATTACTAGAAAGTAGCTGTGAACACGGTCTTGTTAAGCATCTACAATTGCCACCCACTTTAGGAATTTCCAAGAACGAAGTCATCACCACGTTGAGACAGAAATGGAAGGAAAATGGTCTGGAAAGTGAAAGCAGTACTCCCAAGGCTGATGATATGAAGGATAAAAATAAGCGTTATGCATCGTACACTAACGATATGGCATTTTTTGATTTAGCTATTGATTATAGTATCAGTGCTAGGATCGTCGGAAAGGCTTCTGATTACGAACATTTATTGGGGAAAGTCCCATTTCCAACTACTCATGATGATGAATATGTTGTGGCTAACGAAGATTACTGCTACTTGCGATTCATCTCCAAAACAAACGATATCTTTGAATTGAATAGAAAACTGATCAATGAAGAAGCGAAGTTAATGTATGCCAACTTGGTGAGCAACATCAACGACAAAATCGACAAAGGAAGAGAACTAACTAGCAGAGATCCAACAAACGAGTTATTAGGGTCGCCATCCTCCTCCTTACATCCAACTGCAAGTCATATGGAGGTAGCAAAAATGCAGCAAAAGTATTTTGCCGATGTTAGATCTTCACATCGAGTCAATACCGACAATATCTACGAAGTATTATTTCCATACAAGAAAAAATCGGTTTTCGGAAGCTCCAAGGTTATAGGACTTGCTGCGTTTTCAACCCCTAAAGCAGAATACAGTGTTCCTTATGTTCCTTTTCCCAAATTTCAAAAGCCGGGCCAAGAAGTTCCGTCCACCAGAATAAAAATCCCTATGGATATTACGTTTATCTTCTCGGATAAAAACAGCGTCATTCTCCCCGACTTTAAGAAATTATCCGTCGACCTAGTTGCATTAACCATCAAGTCCAAGTCACTTCCTATACCGGTAGTGTTTCATCCTGAGATGTTGTTTGAAAACAAAAACAAGGGTCTCGACAACTTCGACTTGGTGACGATCAAGAAGTTTCAAAAGTACGCAGTGGAGTTAACCAAGTTGCTCAAAGAAGTCGGGCCAGAAGCTTTGGAAATTGATAGAGATCTCATTCACGATGTTAAGTGTTTGGCCAATCTTGCGTCAAAGTACGATCACTTAAAGATCCAGAATCCAACTATTCAGCCAATAAACTCTGACGAGGAATATTCGCTGCTCTCGCAAATCCCATGGGAACTGGAAACGATTACCAGCACTTCAGCAACAGGTGTGTCTGAAGACCAAATCAAATACTTTAAAAACATCTACTTAAACGTGGATATCAGCGACGCCGTATTGAGCAATACTACGTCTCCTGAATTCTGCCTTGTTCCTGACTTTCAGTCATGTTTACTTGCAAGGCTTTACTATCTTAAAATCAACTTGAAATGCCCCAACGGAGAAAAACTTCCGCTTAGAGTTCCTATTTTGCTCCAAAGGAACGAATAATTAGATATATAACGACATAGACAAAAATCATTAGAATTATGATATCGTAGCCGTAAATAGTACTGAGCGCAGCGAAGTATTGAATAAGTTACTAAATCTCACTAAAACTGAGTGCAGCGAAGTATTGAGTAGGCTGCTAAATCTCACTAATATTCACTAATATTCACTAATATATTCACTAATACCAGTAAATCTTGCTAACACTTCGCTGTACTCAGTATTCACTACTATAATTGATTCAAAACTCTTGAATCGCAAGTACTAATTTCAAAATACTCACTAAATGTCACTAAATCTTGCTAATACTGAACACAGCGAAGTATTCACTACTTCAAACGATTCGAAACTCTTGAAATTCGAAACTCTTCTAAATTCAACTGCATTCACAAATACCTCTCTACGCTCAGTATCTTTTTCAGTATTTGTTCATTATTTTGCAGCCATGAGATCCGACCTCTATGCCCGGAACTAAATTCGGATAAATTTTTTCACCGAAAGTGATGCCAAATCTACTAAATCTACTAAATCTAAGACTTACAGCTCCAGTCATACAACCACCACAACCATGGACGAATTAATATCAGAATGGGAGAAGCGCAAATACGTTGCCAAACCCGGAGAACCGGAATTACCTCCACAATTATCAGAATTGGCCGATAAAAGCACCGACGATGTCATGAAAGAGCTCAACAGATTACCATTCTTCATGACAGAATTGGACGACACAAACGGTGACGGAGGAGAAAACACGACCTTGGAGGCCCTTAAGTCGCTAGCATACGACGGAGAACCCGACGAAATAGCCACAAACTTCAAAAACCAGGGGAACGACAACTATAAAGTGAAAAACTACAAGAGTGCCGTAGACTTCTACACTAAAGGTTTGGAAGTAGACTGTGAAGTGACAGCTCTCAACGCAGCGTTATATTTGAATAGAGCGGCGTGCAATCTCGAGTTGAAAAACTACCGGAAATGTATAGAAGATTGCAAAATGGTTTTGCAATTAGACGACAAGAGTTTCAAGGCTTGTTATAGGTCGGGCCGGGCCTTCTTCGCCGTTGGAAGGTTCGAAGAAGCACTTCAAATCCTTGAATATGGACTCACTATAGATTCCGAGAACGTCCAGATCAAAGACTTGATCCGCCAGATTGAAGCGAAACAAAAAGAGATCCACGAAGCAAAGATGAAGAAAGAAAGAGATGAAGAATTGAAGAAGTTGAAACAGTCCGTGTTGCAAGATTCCATAAAGTTAAGAAACTATACGATTTTGAAGTCGTCCAGACCGGCAGAGTATTTGCAGGATGCAAAAATACGCTTGGAAGACGACACCGACTACCAGTCCCAGTTGATTTTCCCTGCAGTGATGTTATATCCAACCACCGACGAGTTTGACTTTATTGCTGAGATCAGTGAGTTAAGCACTCCACAAGAACTCTTGGAGATGATTCTAGACAGACCTGCAGAATGGTTCCAGGATCCAAAACACGAGAACTTCAGTGTCAAAAAATTGGAATGTTACATGGAAACTGAGGCCGGGGGGTTGATCAAGGTTGGGAAGAAGATTGCCATCAACACCGTATTAGGATCAGAGAAACCAAAGGTCCCTCTTTTCGATAATGGTTTGAGATTATATGTTGTGCCAAAGGTGGATTCTCAACAATGGTTATCTAAATGGAACAAAGAAACCATATTGGCCATGCGTAAGCAATAGATCTTTATCTATGGATAAAAAAGTCTCGTGATACCCATTTATGAAATAGTCAAATAGTCCTGTCATACCATCCATATGTGTATTTTTAGTAGTAATCCACTCAGTCTTCACTATAGTAAGGACCAATGAAAGTTCACATTGATTATTTGCTCAATATTCACTATTCAAAACTCTTCTAATTCACAAATACTTCGCTTCACTCAGCATTTGCTACTCTTTCTCTCTCTACTTATATCCCATTTCAATAGCATATTGACTTTCCTCTCTTTGTAATTGTTTCTTGTCTGGTGGTATTTGAGGAGATTGTTTTCCTCTTTGTCTGGAAGATTGGGACTCAAATATATCTTCGATATTTAACTTGGGCACTTCTCCAAACACAGATGTAGGATTGATGCTCTTGTTCTGCATGATAATACGATGGAGCTCTGGGGTATGGCCCCAGCTTTGTAGAATCTTTTCGTTTTTTCCCGAACCAGAATCTTCATCGTCTGTGTGAATATCAGGAAGAGTTTCTGGTGTATATTGTTTCCCAGGAGTGTGTGGATCTGTAGTAGTTCGTCTTTCCACTCCAGATATTCTGCTAGCTTTCTTTCCAAGTATTTTGCTTTTGGCCAACTTAGGTTTCGTGGGAGATGTGTCTTTACTATCTTGACGCTTGTTGGCATCATTCAGTTTTCTCAAATTGCCTCTAGCTGCATCAGGAAGTGGAATAGAGTTTCCAATATTGTGCCTGGAAGTAAAATTATCGTCTCTCCAATTCAATTGCTGACCTGTCAGCAGTTTCACTTTTGGAGAAACAATGGCACCTTCTGTTTTCTGTCTTCTTGTCACGTCAGGTTTCGGATGGTTAAGTTTCAATTCGAGCTTGTGGTTCATTGCTAGCATGATCTTTTGTTTCGGTTTTTGTGCTGCTGCTTCACTTCTCTCCGCCATCATAGACTTCTTTTTCAAGGATGGTATTTGAAGAGATTCGAGAGTATTACCGGGTTTAGATTCTGCTTCGTCCATTGCTGGAGCACGTCTCTTTATAGGTGAGTGATGAGCCTTCACATGCTTTGAGGACACATGGTTGAATTGTGGAGGCTTTTGTGGGTTGAATTTGGGAATCGTGGGTATCAAAGTAGTCGTAAGAAACCTATTTTTTGTATTAATTGATTCTGGCTTTTTCAATTCTTTGGTTGGTTTTTGGACCCTGTAAGAGCTCTTACTTTTAGCAGCACTTGAGCTTGTTGGGGCCATTAATCTGGATATTAGTTCCAGGTCATTTCCACTGCCCCTCGAATCAGGACTTGCAGCCCGTGAAGTTAGTCTCAAAACAGATTGGTGTAATGTGGGAGATCTCGAATTTATATTAGCTCTCTTTGGTGAGGTACTTGGAGATCTCGAATTCATATGTACTCTCTTTGGTGAGGTGCTTCGAGATCTTCCTGCAGAAAGTGATGGAGTTCTAGTAGAAGCCCCAACTGGAGATCTGGTTGTAGAATTATGAGATGCCAGTGGTTTTGATCTCACAGGAGAAATGCTAGTAGTTGTGCTTCTACTTCCTCTTTGGTTCACTATTGTTACTCTGGAAATGCTCGAAGTAGGCGATTTGGAATCTTTGAAGGAATTGTAGTCGTGAAATTGGATTGGATTTTCTTCTTTAACAAGATTTGGTATATTTGAGTTTTGTAGTAAGTTGAGTGTATGACTTTTTTTAGTAGATTCTGCCCTTGTGTCATTAACCTCATTATGAGACGTACCATTATTCTTCTTTGAAGATTCTTTTGATTCCTCTGTAGCCTTCTTTACGGCATCGATTCTCCTGGCTTGCGGTTGGGTATGGGTTTTATTAATATTAGTCTGATGTGGAAGATTCTGACCATTTAAGGGCTCCAGTTTGCTCAGTTTCATATCAAGTGAAGCTGATGCTAACAGAAGTGAATCTTTCGGCAAAGCGACGGGAGATAGTGAAAAGTTACTATTCTTAGTGTTTTTTGATGTTTCATGACGAGATGCAATATCTAACCTTTCAAAGACTCTCAGAGACCTGCTCCGGATTCCATTATTTGAAATGCTGGATGAACTTACTGGAATTGGTTCCTTTGAAGGCAAGGAAATGAATATTGAACTTCTTTTTGGAGCTTTGCTCAGAAACGATTTTCTAGTAAGCTTTTCCTTCATTGATAACCTATTGCTTATATCTGTGGAGCTTCGTTCTCTTGGTATCAAATGGATCTCTCTAGGTGGACTTGAAGGAGTATTTGAAGCTTCAGATGTTCCAAGAGCGATTTTTCCTGCAATACTTTTCCGAATTGCTGTACTGATTGCTTGAAAAGAATCGTCTGCTTCCTGTGCTTCTTTTTCTTCTTCGGTCTCACCTTTACTAGTGTCGACTCGTGGGTTGGATTCTTTCAAAGGAGATGGGGTTTTTGTAATAAATACGTTTGTTCCAACCTTTTTACTTAGAGAATCTCCACCCTTTAGTCTGGTTTGAAGTGGAGAAGAGACTGGACTAGCCACATTCGTAAATATAGGATTAGCTGGTTTTGCTAGTTTTGGACTATTGGTCTTTTTTTGTTGTGCTGGAGGACTCTTGGCCACTTTTAGTTGTGCTTGAGGACTTTTAGTCTCTATAGTTGGACGCTTTGAATCGTTAATCTCTGTTTGATGTAAAATGGAGTCCTTGGTCTGTATATTCTTTATCTTTGATTGAGTATCTGATTCCCCTGATATTGGAGGGAAATCGGGACCACTTGGCTCAACCGGTATGAACTGGGGACTGATTGGTTTTAATGGTTGGAAATGTGGAATTCTAGCCTCTTTTGAAGTTTCTGAGCTGTTTATAGGACTTGCCTTAACTGAACTGGGTAGATCTGGAGCAATGTAAGTAAAATTTGATGGACTTGTCTGATTTAGAAGAAAGCTATTCTCCACCATAAGCTCCTTAACAAACTGTTTATCGTCAATGCCCTGCAATACAGAATTCATAAATGAATTCATATGTTTATAGCTATCTTGAAGAGTTTGGTAGATCTTGTCGTTATGGTCCAATACCACATCATTAATAGTCGATAGTTCGTTGGCCACCCACTTTGACGTTCCCGGTACGAGTTCTGTCTTCTTCTTTGCGGCACTCAGAGCCCAGAAGTTGGAACTCATCTTCACTGACACCAAACACGTCTTTGTTGATCTCAAGAATTGAAATACGAATTTTTGGTGCGACAAAACGACATCGATGGCTGCCAAAATGAATCAATAAATATATAAACTAAAGATTCAAGATATGAACAAAAGATTCAAGATATAAAGGCTAGAGTTGTGGGATCGTCTTCTGAGACTAGCTGTGTTAGATATCTCAATGTGAGGTCCATAAAGTCCAGAAACTCTGTGAGATCCACACTCAATACTAATTTGCTGAGGAACTAACGTGAGTAAGTTTGTACCTGATAGTCCAACAAACCATTGACTTCACCAAGTATGTATAAATAAACGAGGAACAAGTACTAGAAATTCATGTGATTTTTGTTTCGATTTATGTTTCGTGATCGCTCACTATTGTCTTATGAAGACAGTCGAAACCAGTTCCTAGTTTCGAGAATACGTACTACTAAAAGCTCACTTAGGCTGCAAAATCTTACCCTAATTACAAGTGAAGATCTTGCATTTGTGGTTAGAAGACTCAAGAGACTCAAAAGACTCAAAAGACTAAAGACTCCTGGCAACGGTTTTCCGTTTGGATCAATGCTCGTTATTTGGATAAGGTTTTCATCAACATTGATCCTCCAGATTTTGAGCCTTTCTTTTGCGTTAGTACTTTGTTTTCGAAAGCTAGAAATACCTATCAAAAACTATTATATGTCCTCCATACCAATCAACATCCAGATTGTTTCTATCTCAGAATATTTATGAAATTCGAGGGGAAATGATTACTCTACCACGCAAGGCGAGTCCTACGGCTATTCAACGAATCTCTCCATATTTTCTGCATGCTATTGATCTATCAAATCCAGACCTAGCGATGCCTATCTGTCTGCAGGAAACGGTTACACATGTTTTGTTGGATCCTACACAATCCTATCAACAGCAATCATCGGCGGCATAACTGCAACATTCCTAGTCATTACTGATTCCAAGGCACCAGTGCTGTCACCCATAAGTGGAGTTCAGGCTAATTGTTTTATGCAACCCCACCTTAAATTCCTCATCTTGGAGTGCATCGGAAAATAATCAAAGAACAACCGCCCAGTTCCATCCCGACAACATCGGACTACCCTAGAGGAGTATATAATTCCAATTCATTTGAGGGATTCATATTTAGGGAACTTCCATTACGCTCTATCCTGAATTATTCTGATCGAACTTCCGATTCGGAGGCTTAAGTTTGATGAAATTATTTGCGGGCTCTGGTTCCAGACGTGTCGCTAGACCACAAGAAGTAAATGTACCATCAGCTTCAAAACGCCCCCCATTACCAAACACACGCGATGCCTTCAATAATACCAACGAAATCCACCCGTTAGTGTCTCCAGCATACGAAGATGTGCCGATGTGGAATATCCTCCCATCGTATCAACTTTATCAATCCACAATATCAAAGAATATTCGACCTAATGAAGAAGAGCCACGTTTCGATCCTCCAACTTATGAGAGGTCGTCTCCCGAGTCTCCACAGGCCCTGGGATCAAACGAATATTTCCCAACGGTAGCAACTACCTCTTCTCCGACATCCGGACAAGGCATGGAGCCTTCGACCAGATGGGAAAACAGCATCTTGGGTAACACGCACAAATTGAAGAAGTTGGTTGACGTAAACACCCATCTATCTGAACAGTTGAAGATTGACATTAATATCACAAGCAGTCCTTGTCAGAAAGGAGTCCGTCCCAAAATTATCGATCAAAGTCTGATGGAATTTCATCAAGGAGACTCCATTCATGGCTTTGTTACCGTTACTAACAAGGCTTCACATCCTATCCCTTTTGAAATGTTCTCCGTGGTGTTTGAAGGTAAGGTTTCTGTTATGGGAGATGCTTCTGATCATAAGAAACCACTTGTGTTTTACAAGTTTCTCAACATGTTTGACTTCCAAGCCTCCTGGACTCCAGCGGCCTTGGATTATGAGGACCTCAATGGCTTGGTCGACCCAATAGACGGAACGAAGTTAAGATTTACGATGGAAAAGTCGTTCGAACCCAACATCACCTACAAAAAGTTTTTTACCTTCAAACTTCCAGAAAAATTACTAGACTGTGCTTGTGAAGTGCATAATCTTCCTAGACATTGTGAAATACTACCTACTATTGGTTTGGCTAGAGACCAGTTCATGAAAGATTTGCGAAGATTCAGAGGAAAAGTAAACGAAAGAAACACTCCCAGTACTCCGTTTTTGCCTGGTAAAAGTGAGATCTATTCAGCTTCATCTCCTCGCCGACCAGGGGCCCCAAAAAAGGAAAAAACGAGAATAAAAGACCTCTCTTTTTCAGACACTGCCATAAGTTATAGTGTTGAGGTTAGGGTCGTGGGTAACAGTTCTGACTATTCAGACTCACTAAAGGGTCATGTAACGCCTGATACAGAAGAGTTTATCATTGTTAATGAATCAAGTTGCTTCATAAGAGTCATTCCAAAAGAGAGACTTGCACTTGAATTTACTGAACTGACTCTAGAAAAGGAGCTGAAGGTGATATATCGTAACTTACAGAAGAGAATATCACAGAAAATCCAGTTGGGAAAGGAGTTATTACATGAAAATCAGGAGTTGCCGCTTTTAGTGAAGCCGTCGGTTCTGAATAGCACTCTGTCTCTTGTTAAAGAAAAGCAATTGTATCGAGAACCCCGGGGCCAGAATTTCAATGGTATGATCCAAGAAAATCAAAATGAAAACTATGTGATTTACTATCCATTTAAGAAGAAATACCTTACAGTTTCAAAGCATGTCGGGACAGTTGCAATTTCAACTCCACAGACAGAATATCCAGTAAGATACATCCCTCCAAGTACTTACAAAGATGCGCGAGCGTTTGCTCCAATTCGAAAACTTTCGACAGAAATGAAAGTTCCTATAACTCTAAGTCTTCAGTTCGGAGATTCGACAGCTCTGAAAGGTTTAAAACCCCTGGAATTACGTTCTGTCTCTGCGGAGTTGGTGGCAGTAACTTATAGGTCAAGAAAGTATCCGATTCCCATCGAGATTACCAATGATTTGTTATTCCAGAATCGTTTGAGAGAAAACGATAACTTGGATGGATATCTTATTGACCCGTTCAAGGCAAGTTTAGCAGAATTGACCACCTTGACCAATAAATTAGGCTACGAAGTCTTGAATGTAGACAGCCAACTTATAATGGACATGAAATGTTTATCAAACCTTACAGCAAAATATAATACTCTCAAGGTTGATGATGTCAAGACCAACACCAAGAATCTTGTTGATTGGAATCAAATTTCTGATTCCAATTATACCAAAGAGTTGGAAGTCACTGTCAATTTGAAGAAATTGTTTACACTTGAAGGAAGCGTTCTGGGCGACGAAGCGTCTAACGAATCATATGCATTGATTCCAAACTTCCAGAGTTGTATTATTGGCCGTGCGTACTATTTGAAAGTTCTGGTGAAGTTGCAAAATAATGATTCACTTAGTATAAAGGTGCCGGTATCTATCCAGATATAAGATATAATATAAGATATAGGAAATAACCTGGATCTGCGAATTTATCAATCTATTCTCTTTGTATATTAATGTAACATAACTGTATCTAATCAGTTATTCTTTCTTGTTGTCTCCTGGGTCCCTTTGCTGTCTTAGCATCCCACTACTGTCTTTCTAATCTTAATTTCCTGCATATATTTGATAAGACTGTATACAGGATAAGATATCATATTTAAGCATCACTCATAATTAACAAGAATTACTGCACCACACTTCAGGATCATGATTGCTCAACTATTCAAGCGGAACGACAATTGTACTGCATTCGAGGGCGCATCCACAACCAACTTCGTTTTCCTGGTATTAATAACATTTGGGATCTTTCTCAGTTATGTTCCCCAGTACCATAGAATCTACGTCAAGCGTACCTCTGAAGGGTTATCCACCAACTTTCTTCTCTTGGGATCGAGTTCGTCTATATTCACCTTGACCAACATTGTATTGGTGAGCTCTAAAGCGAGACAATGTTGCTATTCCGGAGCGTTGACCACATTTAACTGTATCAACTCACAGTTGAACCTTATCCAGATATCTATCCAGTGTACGTGTGCGATATTTATTCTCGTCCTTGTGTTGATTTTAACAAACGGATCCGTCAAGCAGGATAAACACGAGTATTCTAGAATCATTAAAGTAGGAAAGATCGTTGCTGTCCATGGTATCCTTGCAGTGGCTCAGATAATTGTTGGATTTGCATCGAAACAGTCGACCCTTTATGTTATCGCCAATACAAACGGCCTCTTATCTGCTCTTTTGACAGTGATCAAGTATGTGCCTCAAATCCATACTACTTACATGCTCAAACATCCGGGAACTTTGTCCATAGGAATGATGTGTATCCAGACCCCTGGAGGGTTTGTGTTTACAGCAACGTTGTTTTTTGCTAAAGGATCGCATTGGAGCTCGTGGGTTTCATATTTAGTTGCGGCTCTCTTACAGGGAACGTTGTTGACATTGTGTATCTATTATGAGTACTTTAGAAACCACGGGTTGAATGCTGAAATTGCAGAACGTGCTGCAGTTGACCGAATCATCACTGAAAACATTCACCAGGAAGTTGAAGAAGAATCCGAGCCACTCTTAGAACCGTGATTATGATTAAAAAGAGATGTTCTGTGATATTCAAGTGGTAGTGTAAGAATATTTCTATTAAATGGGTATATTTTGGGAGAACTTGTCGCTTTTTCCTGGTGATAAGTGACCAGTTCCAGGTGAGAATTAATAAGGTGAGTTTGGATTGATTTATATCACAATTAGGTGAGAGTATAATGGAGTGGCCCCGGGATCGGAGTCTTGCCTCAGGTTTTCAAACACTCCAATGAATAGTTCTATGTGACATTTGAGTAGCTCCATGGAACTACTATTGCAATACCTTTCTTGACCTATTTTCTTTCATATCGGAATCTCTCTAAATGTGAATTATCCAGAATATCCATCGAGAGACCTAATTTCTGGAATTTTTCAATTCAACATCTTAGACCTAACAATCGTCTACATCTAAATGAAAATCCTACTCTAAGATTCTACTAGAATTTTTTAGAACTCTCTTTCCATCAATAAAACCGCTGTATCTTCTGGACTGTTTCTGGTATTCCAATACTCGTATTTTTCTCAAAACTCTAATAATTTACTACAACACTCTTGAGAATTACTTACATAAACTCCTGTATTCTACTAATCTTCACTAATATATACACTAAATACTAGTACAAATCAACACTTCGCTAACCTTTGTAGTGATTACATAACCATTCTCGTAGTATTATGTAATCGCAACCAATCAAGGGAACGCCGAAATTTTGAGTGAAAAATTTGTAAATTTTTTACTTTAGCTTCTCCACCTACTCCGTATCAAGATGTTCAAGAACGCTACTAGGTCTCTCCGTTTGGTCGGAAGCATTCCTCGTTGGGTCAGTCCACGTCCATTTTTATCCAGAACTTATGCTGTTTTTGATCGTTCAAAACCTCACGTCAACATCGGAACCATTGGTCACGTCGATCACGGTAAGACTACCTTGACCGCTGCCATTACCAAAGTTTTATCTGAAAAGGGGGGAGCTAACTTCTTGGATTACGGTTCTATTGATAGAGCTCCAGAAGAAAGAGCTAGAGGTATCACCATCTCCACTGCCCATGTTGAATACGAAACTGACAAGAGACATTATGCCCATGTTGACTGTCCAGGTCACGCTGATTACATCAAGAATATGATTACTGGTGCCGCCCAAATGGACGGTGCTATTATTGTTGTTGCTGCCACCGATGGACAAATGCCTCAAACCAGAGAACATTTGTTGTTGGCCAGACAAGTCGGTGTCCAACACTTGGTCGTCTACGTCAACAAGGTTGACACTATTGACGATCCTGAAATGTTGGAATTGGTTGAAATGGAAATGAGAGAATTATTAAGTGTTTACGGTTTCGACGGTGACAACACTCCAGTTATCATGGGTTCTGCTTTGTGTGCTTTAGAAGGAAGAAAACCAGAAATCGGTTCTGAATCTATTGCCAAGTTGTTGGATGCCGTTGATGAATACATTCCAACTCCAACTCGTGATCTCGAACAACCATTCTTATTGCCAGTCGAAGACGTCTTCTCTATCTCTGGTAGAGGTACCGTCGTCACCGGTAGAGTCGAAAGAGGTGTATTGAAAAAGGGTGAAGAAATCGAAGTTGTCGGTGACTTTGAAAAGCCATTCAAGACCATTGTTACTGGAATTGAAATGTTCAAGAAGGAATTGGACTCTGCTATGGCTGGTGACAACTGTGGTGTTTTGTTGAGAGGTGTCAAGAGAGACGATATCAAGAGAGGTATGGTTTTGGCCAAGGCCGGTACCGTGACTTCCCACAAGAGATTCTTAGCTTCTTTGTATATTTTGACTACTGAAGAAGGTGGACGTCACTCTCCATTCGGTGAAAACTATAAGCCTCAAGTTTTCTTCAGAACCTCCGATGTCACTGCTTCCTTCAAGTTCCCTGCTGGTGAAGGTGTTGATCACTCTCAAATGGTCATGCCTGGTGACAACATTGAAATGGAAGCTGAATTAATTAAAGCTTACCCAATCGAAGTCAACCAACGTTTCAACATCAGAGAAGGTGGTAAGACTGTTGGTACTGGTTTGATCACCAGAATTCTTGAGTAAATTCCTTGAATCTTCATGATTATGTACATAGATATACCAATTGTCAAATATATGTTTAAAGGACAAGAAAGTGAAGTGAAAAAGAATCGTAAAGTCATGATGTAAAATCAGTAACGTTTGTGAGAGCCTGGAAGATCATCATATCAGTATTCAGTATCGTTGTAAAGTATGAGCTAATAGAAGTTGATCTAACAGAACTGTGATAACTTCCCATAGAAGATTCGCGTGAATATAATAATGAAGGAGACGGATATCACAGACCTGGTAGTTTGGATGTAATTTAGTGCAATTTGGATATATTATGGATATAGTATGGATGGGTGTATCATAATTGTGTAGTAGTTATCGTACTAATGATTCTCTGTAGTGAATTGGCGTCTCATTCCCTTATAAAAACTCACTTCGATCTACGCGTTATTTGTTTTGCTTGAAATTCACAAATTATATCACTAACTACCAATGAACCCTCTACCCACACCCCTCACATTACCATTACTTGATCTACGATCGGAGACTGTTCATCCTTACTCTTGTCGGAAAGGGTATGAGACCAAATTGTTCGGAAAGAATCGTCAACTACTCATATCATCGAAAGAAGTCGTGATACTAAAGGGTTCCACCATATCACGAACCCTCACCTTTGATGAAGAGATTGTTGATGCAACATACACATCGTTCAATACCAGCTACAAGAGTGGGGCTCCCTTTGGTAGTCGTGCAAAATTCAACACAACCAGTCCGGCCTCTAATGCTGGCTCAGAGGCTCTCGTTGTATGTCTAAGAAAGTCGGCACATATATACTATGGAGACGGGAGAACTTATGTTGTAAGCTTCCCATTCTTACTCAAACAAATGTTTCCTTTCGAGTCTGGGTTGATCCTTGAAAAAGAACAGAACCAATCTTCGTCCAAGGTAAATAACGTTCATCCTCAACAATTGAATTCTGCAAAGTTTCTTACTCTTGTGGATCCAATTGGAGATTTTCGAATCGTCACTACTTCGTCTACTTCGATTATAGCACATCATGAAGAATTGATGACTTTTCCATATAAGGGCTTGAATAAGGTCTCGTCTTTATGTGCAACTTACAATAAACATGAGGGGAGCGTCATAATCTACCATATACGAGCGTCGCTTCGGAACTCTAAAAGAATGGCGTCTGGTAACAATAAATATTCAAAACGCAAGCATTCCCTAATCTTCACTCCCAATCCTAGTCGAGTGCTAGAAGATGATAGCTTGATGGACGTGAGTGGCCAGCATGTGTTGTCTCTAAATATGGAAAAGAAAAGAACAAGTACTTTATTGTCTGATGTATCAGCACTTGCAAGAATGGGTGCAGACGGGATTGAATCCAAGAAGAAGCAACACACATCTAACGACTTTCCTGTACTTCGTAAAGACATGATTTTGACAAAGGTCGATACTTTTCCAATGAAAGATAAGCATTCAAAACTGGAGAAAAATCTAAGCATCTATGGTTTGACATATGCAGAGCAGGAGGCTATAGTCATAATGAGTAAATCTAAAAGGGAGGCAAGAGTATACATTTTCCAACATCCCTGTACTAACAGATATCAATCTAGCTACGTGTTTGAGTGTGATTCGTGTATACCTTTATGTCACCCAAAATTCGATGGTTTTCTTATCACATTACAGAACAATAAACAAATTCTGTTGGTTAATCCATTTCTTGACGTTGTTTCTCCAAAAATCGATTTGTCAAGAGCATTTTTTGTTAAAGAGTTACTAAGTTCTTGTGACGACAGATTGGCTGTTTTAACCAATACCGACGAAATTCATATTACAAGGCTCACCATGGAACCAGTATCAAACTTTGTATCGAGTTGTTTAAACTGCTTTAAATACTTGTCAGGATCCAAAATAAATGAAACCATCTGGATGTTGTGGAGAACTTCCCTTATGTTGGATTTCAACAAGAATGAATGGAACGCATTTGTCATAGCCCTTCTTTCGCTTGTTTTTCCATTTGGTGAAAGCATTGATTGTGTTTCCAACGAAATAACGAAGTTACTTCCCCAGGCTAAGCATTTACACGAGTCTGCCAAATTCAACTACTCAATATCCGACCTCATACCTTATATTACACTTTCATTGCATCTATTACGTGAAGAACATAAGTTGGATGTCACGGCAAAATCAAACATCGACAAATTGGGCCTCCTCTTGACCCAGATTACTACATGGATGGGGTGGAGTGACTCGTGGACTAAATATTACATGATTGACCCAGCTAGTATTGACCAGACGGTCAGGTTTCTTCTGGTATTAATATTAGAATACCCTCCCAACTTGTTTGCATCACTTACAAGTCTTTTCTCTGATAATATTATCAGTTATCTTTCCTTCTCCCAATTAGTTGAAGAAAGTGATTCTGTTGATGCTTTCATTACACCTCGTACTCATTGTGTCCTTAAGCTTTTCGAGTTGCTAGTGTCTCCTAATTTCGGTCCTAACGATGTAATTGACTTGATGTGTGAGTTTGGAATCACTCAAGGTGATTTGGAGACATATCCTCCAGGTATTTATATTCCATTAAAAGAGGCTATTCTGATCTGCCAGGAAAATCCAGCTTTTGAATGGACCAATAAAGCACTTGAATTGGTTGGCAGAAAGGATCTTAATATGCTTTTAGCAAATGACCACAATATTCCTGTATCCACTACCACGACCATGCCAGTGAGAAGTATTAGACAGGTCTTGTCCAATGTACTTGACAAGAGCGAAGGAATTTCCCCATGGGATGGACAATCGGAAGCAGATCGTATTGGTATCACTAAACTTATCTTTGACTACGACAGAAGATACTACGAAATTACTACCATTTTACATCAAACCAAAATTCAGACGGCATCACTAGTCACAAAAGAGGGTTTAAGTGAATACGACTTGGTTGTTTTGCAAAGAGCTTTAGCTTCATTTGTAGCATTAAGGACGTTAACCATTCCACTTGGACGAGCAGCATTGTTTTATGCTGGAAGAAAGCCTCTTTTGACTGAAAAATTTCCCATCCCCAAGTTTAACTTGAACACATTGATTGCACCAACTATGACGAACATTATTCTTTCCGATGGGGCGATTCCATCGCACATCTCTGAGTGGGGATTCTTTCATAACGGTGTCTCTTCGGGATTAAGTATTAGTAAAATGGCAAAAGGAATTTCTGGGAGTTGGATAATATTCAATAAGCCACCCGAGTTGAACACCCAACATGCTGGTTTCTTGTTGGGTTTAGGGTTGAACGGACATTTGAAAAAGTTGGAGGAGTGGCATATTTACAACTACTTGGGTCCTAAGCATCCGTTAACAAGTGTAGGTTTGTTGATTGGAATGGCTGCAAGTATTAAAGGGTCCATGGATAACAAGCTCACAAAGGTGTTGTCAGTCCATGCTGTTGCTCTATTGCCACAGGGTGCCAATGATTTAAACGTACCAATTATGGTTCAAACTGCAGGGCTCATTGGTATAGGTTTGCTCTATTTGGAGAGTCAACATCGTCGGATGAGTGAGATTTTGTTATCACAAATTACCAGCTCGGTATTCCAAAATGATACGGAGCAAATTCATGAAGGATACCGTCTTGCAGCTGGTATTGCTTTGGGATATGTGAATTTGGGAAAGGGTGATGATTTACGAGGCTTGAACGACACTCATGTTGTGGATAAGTTGTTGCTGTTGGCTATTTCGATGAAAGACTTCCAACCGGTGCAAGAATTGGATAAGTCTTGCTGTGGAGCCATATTGGCATTAGGATTTATATATATGAGGACGGAGAATCTGTCAATTGCCAGCAAATTACGGGTACCACAACTTGAGCAATTGTTAGATTATGTGCGTCCTGACCTCCTTTTGCTTCGATGTTTAGCAAAGAACCTTATCATGTGGAGTTCTATTGGCAATTCTATCGAATGGGTTGAATCTGAGATACCAACGACCTTACTTGAAAAGTACTCAAACTGCCATCATGAGAATCTCGACAGTGACCAGTTAGGATTTTTCAATATCTTGGGAGGCTCGTGCCTCGCTATTGCAGCACGATATGCCTCTACCCATGATGTAACTGCCCGTGATACGTTGCTCCACTTTTTGGATATTTTGATGTTGGTAGCTGTCAAGAGTCATAGCAACTACGATGAGAAAATAGCATACCATTGTGCTAACAACATTCAAAACTTACTTGCATTGTGTTTATCGGTAGTGATGGCAGGTAGTGGAGACTTGGAAACTTTCAGAAGACTCCGGGTATTGCACAATGACACAGGGAAAGAAATGGGTTATGGTAATTATATGGCCATAAATACAGCACTCGGATTCTTGTTCTTAGGGGGTGGACAGTATGCATTTGATACCAGCAATTTTGCGGTGGCTTCGTTGGTAATCTCGTTGTATCCAATCTTCCCCAACGAACAAAGCGAATATGAGGTCCATTTGCAAGCATTACGACACTTCTGGGCATTGTCGGTAGAACCACGATGCTTAGTTATACGAGATGTTAACACTCAAGAACCGTGTAAAATCCCATTTCTAATCAGACTCAAGGACGGAAACGTCAAGGAAATGCTTTCGCCGTGTCTCTTGCCTAGGCTTGATGAAATTGCTGCGATCGAGACCATGTCTTCAGACTATTTCAACGTCAAAGTAGACTTCCGTCTCAATTCCCAATATTTGGAAATGTTCAAAAAGTCACTCACAATCTTTGTGTATAAACGAAAGAACTATCAGCTCCTCAAGACCTCTATCGGATCCCTTTTGAGTAGTGAAAACAAATCATTGCAAGTCAATAATGGAGAAATTACCCTCAGTGATGATCTCAGACGACTCCTCGAACTAGATATAATGACCCCCATTGATCATTACCAAAAGAAAATCGTCCTCTTTGAATCAAGTGAAAACGAAGACTCCCACGCCCATACATCGGGCCTCTCGATCTTTAATATTATTGATAATAAGCTTGAGCTCCATCGCATGGCTAGCAATCCAACCACCACAGAAGATCTTTGGAATCTTCGTCTATTATTTGCATTTACCGACAAAATGTTGGAAGACCTCCACTTCGTGTCCCTTGAGTTTATTGAGAATCTCAAGCAATTGATATCCAACTTGTCGCTACAAAACTAGTGAGATCAAAAAATGTCTCTAGAGAGTGAGATCATGATCTCTTGCTATAGAACTAGTGAGATCGTGAACGTTCTTTAGAGAGTGATATCAAGGAGAAAAAGATCCTAAACTGTCTCTACATAGTGAGAATTATTATCTCTCGCTACAGAACTACTGAGATCTTGAACTGTCTCTACATAGCGAGATCCCGAACTGTCTCTACATAGCGAGATCCTGAACTGTCTCTACATAGTGAGATATTTAATTATATCTACAATGCTAGCGAGACTAATTCAAACTAAATTATGGCTGCTCTTAACACTCTGAAGTTTCTGTACACGTCAACATCAACTTGTTATTAGGCCCTGCCCTTCCTGCCTGCACCCTTATCGTGGAGGGCTCACAATACCTGCAGGTCCATATTTGCTCATTTCCCATTTAATAATTTTTATAGATAGATTCCACCAGGAATACAAGTTGTGAAACATCGACTTACTCAAAACTGCACTGACCAACTTCTCCTCTCTTCTCCACCATAACTAATTACACATGGATCGCTCTGGAGTGTGCTACGATTGGTGGGGCTCATAACGGCATCTGGTGTCCCCATGCGTGTCCTAACCGCTTCTCCTGACGAAAAAGATATCGTCGTGTGAAAATTTCGAAAACCAACTTTATTAGGAGAAACATCACAGCTCGATTCCTGGTCAAAAATAGGAGTTTATAATCATCCCATAAAGAGTCGGTGTTTGAGTTGAGAATTCGTTGTTTTCTTTCACTTTGTTTTGTTCAGTTTTCCAGTTTTCCAGTTTTCAAGTTTTAAATAGTTCCAATGGTCTTCAGACCTTTTACTTCTTCTCAAGGGATGAAGCCAAAGCTCAAGTATTCTAGTCCTTTCATGTATGGACCCCAGAGAATGAATATCAACCAGCCGTTATCCAGAGCATCCAGCGTAGCTGAAATCGCCTTGCAACAACAAGCAGCCCAGGCGGCCCAACCACAACAAAGGAGATATTTTAGTTCATATTATTATCGGTTCCCAAAGATCCCTAGACCAAAGAGAAATGTTTTATACTACTCATCGTGGTCCAAGGGGTCGCGTCTCATCCCCACTAAGAAAAGTATGAGGTTTCCAAACATCATGATCACCAGGCGTCTGATCTCCAATGCTAACCAGAAGTTGAGGGTCAAGACCAGAAACTTACATACGCGTTTTTTCTCAGTAGAAGCTCGTAAGAGAAGACAGCAGCAGAGACGGTTCATCAGATGGTGGACCTTGACGTCCTTGACCATTGTCTTGGGTGGTGTGGCCGCCAAAATGAAGTATGAGAGAGGCGAACATCTTCCCAACCAGTATGCCATCAAACCTCAATCGTGGCACTTGTATGCGTACTCTACTTTGCCGTTGAAGGCTATATCCAGATTGTGGGGACAAGTCAACTCTATTGTATTGCCAGTATGGCTTAGAAGTCCAACGTTTAGGCTCTATTCTGCGGTGTTTGGTGTGAATTTGGAAGAAATGGAAGAACCGGATTTGACTACGTACTGCAACTTATCTGAATTCTTCTACCGTACGCTTAGGCCCGGGGTGCGTCCTGTAGCCGAATCCGATCTCGTTTCTCCAGCAGACGGGAAAATCTTGAAGTTTGGTATCATTGAAAACGGTGAAATCGAACAGGTCAAGGGAATGACATACTCCATCGATGCGTTGTTGGGGTTGAAGAATGAACGCTTGGCCGCGCCGAGCCATTCTCTCGACTTTGAACATGGTGTGGATGATGAAGTGGTGTTGAAACGTGACAAGGAGTTTGCAAATTTGAATGGCATTTCGTATACCGTAGATGACTTGGTTGGAGGCGAAAGTAAAGATACTTATCACATGAATAATTTGGACTATCAAGATAAAGGAGATGGAACTGCAGCAGGATCCAAATCGTCGTTCTCTAAAGAAATCAGTGTGGCCCAATACCTCACACCATCGGTCTTGGAAAAGCTGAAAATCAGTGGCCACAAACAATTATACTTTACTGTGATTTACCTTGCTCCTGGTGATTACCATCGGTACCATTCGCCCACCAACTGGGTGACTACCTTGAGAAGACATTTCATCGGAGAGTTGTTTTCCGTAGCTCCATTCTTTCAAAAAACATTACAGGGCTTATTTGTGTTGAATGAAAGAGTTGCCTTGTTGGGATACTGGAAATACGGTTTCTTCTCCATGATCCCTGTGGGAGCTACGAACGTCGGAAGTATTGTTGTGAATTTTGATAAGGACTTGAAGACAAACGACGTTTATGAACATGAGGTTTACCTGAGAAGTAACGGTGCCGACAATGAGGAGACTCCGTTATTAGAATCGTCTGATTTGTCCACCATTTCCTCAACGTCTTCTTGGGAGAAGAAAAAACGGTTGATGAAAAACACTGTTTACGAAGCCACATACACCAAAGCAAGCAGATTATTGGGAGGCTATCCCTTATCTAAGGGTCAAGAGGTCGGAGGATTCAAGCTTGGATCTACAGTTGTTTTAATCTTCGAAGCTCCAGACAACTTCAAATTTGATTTGAGTCTTGGACAAAAGGTCAAGATGGGACAAAGCTTGGGAGGATTTGATATTTAATCTACCCCGTAATAGTGACCCACCTATTCTCAATAATCCACTTATTCTCAGAATCCATGATTCATATCGATCATATACATATCTAATAAAAGTCATTATATTACCACGTGATTCGCACGCGACTTTCGTTTGGGTGAATTTTCAATCTCGTAAATAAATCATAAACAAACGTCTGAAATTCTAGACTAGCCTACATTTCGTGACTCTATTTACTACAACAGTCCCATTTAATTCGCTTACCGATCGTCCCATAGCACTACTAGATTCCTGATCCTTCTCTTAGTGAATCCGAAATCTAGCTCCTAACAACCAGGTTCTAAAACAAATTTCTTTCCATTACCATGTCATTTTTAAATACAATCAGGGGTTTCGGCAGAAGCTCTAAAAAGAACAAGAAGGACTTGGACTCGCCAGCCCCGTTATATTCACATCCCAACACGTCTGGATCTCCCATCAGGCGGTCACAGTCGCCTACAAAAATGTCTCCCAGTAAACAACAAAGAGTCGCAAATCAAATATACAGCCATCCCAACGGCACAAACAACACGACGCCGGCAAATCATTCTCCCACCAAAAGGAATCGACTTTCCCATCCTGCCAACCAAGACAAGCAGTCGCTTCATTCTCTGTACAGCATGCTGTCCACCACATCGTCCACCACCAACATATCGACACCCCAAGAACCCGCAAAGTTGCCGCTTTTCTTGTGTGATCCGTTTGTAAAGACTGCCTTGGTCAAGGGTTCGTTCAAGACCATCGTCCAGCTTCCAAAGTACGTTGATTACGGTGAATGGATTGCGTTGAATATCTTTGAAATCTTCAATAACTTGAACCAATTTTACGGTGTCATTGCCGAGTACGTCACTCCAGAGGCATATCCGACGATGAATGCTGGTCCCAACACCAACTACCTCTGGGTGGAGGGGTCAGGCCAGGCCGTCAACCTCCCTGCGTGCCAATACATCGACTTTGTGTTGACTTGGATCTCCAATAAAATCAACGACCAGTCAGTGTTTCCCACGAAAAACGGCGGTGCTTTTCCTCCAAACTTCTTGAAAGACTGTAAGAACATTTCCAGACAAATGTTTAGGGTGTTTGCTCACATCTACCATAACCATTTTGATAAAATCGTTCACTTATCGTTGGAGGCACATTGGAACTCGTTCTTTGCCCATTTCATCAGTGTAGTCAAGGAATACTCGTTGATGGAAAGGTCTGAGTTGGAACCGTTGATGCCGTTGATTGAAAACTTTGAAGCCCAAGGTAAGATAATTTAGTGGGATAAAGACGAAGACGAAGAGCACCTAGAAATTATTCAGTGAAATCAGATAACCAAGACTCATAACATCAAGATATTATTTAACTGTCTACGGGTGAGATACGTTAGATTTAGTTCGGTGACATCTAGAGGTAAATATATTATTCAAAGACAACCAGGTCATTTCTGGAGTTAGAATAAGACCGTGGATTTGTCAAAAACTCAAAATTATCAGATGAGATTATTTTACCCAAATATATCGGTATTATGCTATTGATATAACGTCTAGTCATCTGGAGGATGTGTAAAATGTCACTAAGTTGCAATTCTACCAGCAATTATGGTAGAAATATCACATCTCAGAAAGCAATTCTGAGACTGAACCAGACTAAAAAACCACTACTTCGCTCAGAAATGTATAAAACTTAACAACTTCCAGAGTAAGTAAAGAGTTTCTGAAGAGTTCTCTAGTCAGTACTTCTAGTTGAACTCCTTAAATATCAGTAAATAGTATGAAATCTCATCAAATATCAGTAAATATCATTAAATATCAACAATTATCACCAAATATCATCAAATTCTCTTTAAATACCTCTAATTCTCGCTATTATAGACCTCTCTACATGTCTACCTCCAATTATATACCCTAATAGTGAGACAAGCTAAGGTCAAAACCTTGTCTCTGTAAAGTTTGTAAATTATTTCAACCATTACTGGGCTTCCACAATTTACTTAGTTCTCAAGACCTTAAAATACAAACTCCGAGCACTCCAATTATTAACGATTCCCAAGGTTATCTTTGTTTATTGGTGATTAATAGCTTCCATCACCTTTTGAATCTCAAACAAGGCTCTATTAAGATTATGGGTGCTATTGTAAAATAATCTCATAATTGTCGGAGTAGCTCTATAAGTAATAATGTCAAAAAAGGAGTGCATATAATATAAAGGATGATATTAGTTGGGGCCAAATTAAGTGGGTATCCAAGGAGGGTTGAAACTTTGGCTTGCAAAAAGAACTTGAACTTCTCCCAATGTGTAGGTAATATGGACCATTTACTTATATGTAATTAGACTTAAATTAGCAAATAAATTGTTAAAAGCTAACAAATATTAAGTGAGCCTTGGTAAAACGAATGCTTCAGCAAAAGTCTCTTCGAAATCTCAAGCCTTAACGTTTCTCCACCTAATAGTTCTACGAAGTTTCACCGTGTCCCTACTATAGAAAATTTACCTCTGCCTGAAACATTTACTGGTGCCAGAGCCTTTTTCAAGAATACTCAACATGGAGTGTAGATTACATAAAGAATTTGTTGCTCGCAGGACAATATATTGGAATTTGAGTACGTAGCGAAGTAAAAGTGATATTAATATGATTAGTAGAGATATAGTAAATCGTAGAGAATTCTTAGTGACGACAGAACCGACTATTCACGAATACTCTAATACTTCACAAATACTAACTAGTTTCATCAATACTTCTCAAGCACTGACTTTCATTACTTTTCACTAAATCTCCACTAATTCACGAAGACTTCGCTGCGCTCGTATTATTTTGAAAGTCGCCTGTTCCTCTAAATTCGTTTATTTATGGCCTATTAAATATAAATGAACATGAATTATAAAGTAAATTAAGCATAGAATTCTTCTAAACCTTGTAGTACTTGTGCAAATTAGGACGTATGGCAAGAAGAAAAGTGCGCTTATGATAAAGAAAACTTGCCAACTAAATGGCGGGTTGAGTGTGTGAAGCCCATCAATATCAAAAATAGATGCCCCACGCATAATAAGATACATAATTCTAAATTGTAAAAAAATGTAAATGAAGCCTAGAATTATTCTATATTGTAAATAGAAGTAAATGAAGCATAGAATTATTCTAAACCTTCTAATTGTACAAATTAGGACTTATGTTAAGCAAGAAAGTGCGAGTATAATACAGACAGTTGTCGAATCAAGGTCTAAAGTGTGAGAGTCCACGGCTCTCTCAGATGTGAGAGTAGATGAGTCTCTCATGATAGAGATATTTGATTTTGTCTGAGTAGGGTAATTTTGTATCGTACAAGTATCCGGTTTTCGTCTGAGTATATCTGATTTTTGGCTGACAGGTAATTTTAGACTTCTGTCACTTTATATACTATTTATACTTTTCTTTTGTGCCCCGATTCTGTCAGAAATGTCGTACTCAATTAAAATGTCATTATTTTGCCACCAAATAGATTAATGGTCGGGGTTCAAGGGAATAAAATCGACATAGCGGGATTGAAGGATCATAACTATGAGACTAATTCGTAGCAGTTCCCCTTCATAAGCCCATCATAAGCTTAACACCAGAATACGACCCTAGTCGAAGTCGTTTTGACATCTCGTGATGTGTTGATCAGTTCGTGTCGAAGTTCCTTTCCCTCCGTGACTAGTATCAAAGTACCTCCCCCTGATCAAATATGAATTGACAAAGGACTTCAAACTAAGCTACTGACACGTATCTTCTTTCCATTGTTCCGATTATGTCCATTTTAATTGTTTTATATAAAATATTAATTATTATTTATATTATCTAAATAATAAATCACGAAACTATGGATTAATATTGATTATTATATGAAATTCGATAGTATTAAGTAGAAATTGCTAGTAATAGTATTCCACTTGTTTTCTCTCTTTCTCATTTTTATGATTTGATTGGTTATTTACTAACCTTTTCGTCAATTTAAGCATTAGTTATATTTTCTTGAAATAATAATATTTTTTAACTTCTTCGAACATCTTTTAATAATTATAATTATAGACAAGGAGCACTATGCGAAAGAGACGTTTATAAAAAACATATTTCATATAAAAGCAAGTGTTAAATTGAAAGATTCATAAGTGGAGCTATTGAGTTCTCTCCGACTTCCTTGCAAACCATTACAACTTGACAAGCTCTCATCTTTTCAAGAGCATAAATTGAACAAATCTAGTACTAACGACCAATTAGAGATATTTGAAGGTAGATGTGTAGAGGTCCATAATAGCGAGAATTAGAGATATTTAGAGAGAATTACGGAGAATTATATTCCCTAATTGTGTTTATATACATTATGCAATTTTAGTGTCCTAACTCCGTATATACAAGTTTCGTGAATCATGAGAAGAAATAGAGGGCATCCTTTACCAAGTTGACATCCAAATCACCCTTCTGAGGAATGTCTGGGAATTTCAATGGGACGAGGATCTGGAATGCACGTGCTGACCCGCTTCCCACAGTGAGTTTGTTCATATCCTGGCCCTCAGTCACGCTGATGGTGGTGACCATATCCTGGCCCATCTGGACAACCTTTGGATCGGATGATTCGAGCAATTGTAGTCTCTTTTTCTCCAAATAGATCTCGTCAGCAACCGTCAAGGCTCTGCCCAAACTCTTGACGATGTTTCTTCTGACTTCTTTAATTTTCTTAGCCACTTCGTGGTCGCCGGAGATCGAGATTACCTGCAAACATCCTTTGTACCGTTTTTCGAATTCGTCTCTCACCTGTTCGATCAAGTTGTTTTCGTGCAAGTTGACGAATTGGTTTCTGATTTCCTTGTTCATGATATCGACATCGGAGGCGTGGGTCCAGTACGAGTCGTGAACGGCTGCGAATGAAAGCCCAGCATCTCCACAGGCCTTGGACGTCATCAACATATGCGTGGCATCCAAGGAATGGACAAAATTCGGTGGGAATGCTGCTTGTTGTTTTCTGGCATCGACTTGCGATGCTCCGAATGGGTCGGAGATCGTGATGTCTTGTAAGTTTGTCTTCACCAACTGGCTCTTAGTCACTCTGTATGGCTGAACACATGGTAAACCGAGCGGGGTGGTCCAGATGACCGACGATAAATGATTGGGCTTGTTGGTGGCACCCTTGGTTGTGTCTTCCTCGTAGTCAATGCGTACAGACTTACTGATTCTCTTTGCAGATTCGCCTAACCAATCTTGGATCAAGTGGGCACCTTCGAATAATTCTCGGATCGATGCAAATACATGGAGGGTCAAGTATCTGGCGTACGGGCCGGCGTCTTCGACATCGTCCTTTTCAAAGTGATGGTCGAGTTGTTTTTTGATCTGAGCTGCTGCTCCCACAAATGTCACTCCATACACGTTAGTCATAACCGTTTGCTTGACGACCTTACGGGTGATCTTGTCCTTCAAGAAAATCGCATGTTTGTCACCTTGCTCGGCCTCGTCATCAATTCTCTTTTGTACCAAACTAGACACAAATGTATACACATCTTGAGGTCTCTCTGCTGGCAACAAATTCACCTGTCTAGCACCTTCGATATCTCCTCCCAAGGCAGCGTAATGCTGTAACCCGTTACAGGTACCATCCTGGTGAACAGGCATATGCGAAACAAACTTTGTAGGATCTTCGAGCTGGTAAGCATTGTACAATTCGAAACATACACTCAACGTCTGCCATGGCTTTTCGGCCTTAAGCCACCAAGCATCTGGGTTGTATGGGTTTTTTGCAGACTCAAACACTTGTTCAAGGTTTTTGTCGACAAACTCGTGTCTTTCGTGTAATGGGGCCTTGTCGATCCCGTAGACGTTGGCCAAATGGATTTTGAGCCATCTCAACCCACTCTCGCCGACTTCCTTACCCTTCCAGAAAAGAAACAAAGATCTGGTCAAATCGTTACCCAAATGGTTGAAATGTGGCGATAATGGGTATGCTCTGCCTCTGAAATCAACGTTATGAGGGAAGAAAAGCTTTTCTCCCAAGAATCCTCGGGCAATTTCCAATTTATAGTTGGTGTCACATCTTTGAGATCTTGCTGATGCAGCGAAGTTGACTGCGGCTCTGACTCTCTTTTGGTACTCAAACTTCTGTTGTGGTTCCGCGTCCAAAGGTAAAGGTTCTGGCAATTCTGGTTCGACAACGATTGGAGGAATATCCAAGAACTTCTCACCGGTGTTCCAGTATTTGGTGATAACTTCAAACACGTTACGATTCACTGTCCACGGAGTGTTTCCCAACACGTTTAAACCGTCATAGACTTCGTCCAAGTTGCCCATTTCAGAGGCAGCTCGCAAATATGCCGAGGTTTCTGGAGAATCTTTGATTCTCACTAATGCAGTCTGTGAATATAAGTAGCCACCATCATTATGAGACGACCATGGACGTGGTGGAACCAACATTGGCAAAAGCTGTGGTTGCACACAGTTACTAAGCGACTTGCCGGCTAATTGACGGATGACTTCTTTGTGGATCTTCAATACTCCAAGCTTTTGACCCGAGAGGAATTGATATGTATGGTGGAAAGCAGGCTGCACTCCATAGACGGTTTTACCTGTGGTTGGATCAACTGCTTTGACTGGCACTTTGGCAACATGCATTAATAACGATGTCAACACTGACCCAAGTTTGGCATAGATAGTATAACTCCATTCACTTGTTTGCGAAGGATCGTCAAGAATAACACTCTTCTTATGTCTCAACATCTTCTTCCATTGGTTTGTAGTCTTGAGTTTCTTGGAATATGCCTTCTTTTCGGTGTTTAAGAGACTTTGAGATCTATATTCTAATTCAATGGCTCTTCCCACGGAAATAAGTGCTCTTGCGGCTCTCATTCCGTCGATAATTCCACCCGTAGAGTTCAATTTTAATAACTCAAGAATGGTGATAACACTCATCTTCTTTGGAGGCACCAAAACTAAGTATGGAGCATAGTATTCACGATCTTTTCTGATTTGTTTCTCTTCGGCAGTGAGTTTTTGAGGAGGAGCATCGCCGTTCAAAAGTGCCTTACACTCTTCAACTTCCTTTTCTAAATATGGCAAAAACTCAGAGTACCATTTAAAGAGTTGAGCGTTCAATCCTTTATTGAGACTCAACCCGCCTCTTTTTTGCATGTCTTCAAATTCGTGTTTCCACTTCTCTTTTGCTCCGTCAACACCTCTCACTTCCAATTGTCTTTGTCTAGCTTCGTTAAAAATGTCCAATGCTTCGTCGAATTTGTCCTTTTGTTCCTGTGTTTGTAAACTTTGATGCAATTTGAAGAAATCACGCTTGTCAATCGATGTGTTGTGGAGTAAATGGTCTGTCAATTCGTTCTCAATGCCTTTCATGATCTTTTCGAATTCATGCGATCCGGTTTCTTCCTTTAACCCTAAAAGTGTGTGTCTAATGATTTTCAACCCGAACGAATCAACGGCTCTTAACGTCTCACTGTCCTTTTCAATCGTGGGCACATCCAGGTCGTCTCTGAAGTATTCTGGAGTCTCTTCGTTTTCGAGCAAATCTTTCTCGTTTCTTACTTCTCTGAATAAGTGGATAAAATCAGTAGGTACATGGCTCTCGGTCATTCCTTCGTCTTTGAAAATCAGCATCAAAGCTTCAACTCCCAAAATATCGATATGTGAAAAAATCTTTCTCGTCTTGGATGTTGGATATGTAGCTAAGAGCTTGGAGTATGGTTCTCCAACTGTGATGTGTTTTGAGAGGAGAATGGCGTGTGTTCTATCATTAAGCTGGACGTCTGGATATTTACGCTCAATGTTACTTATGTATGTTTGGACATCCTTCAACAGCACCGATTCCTCCAATGCCCACGTCTCTAAATATTTGTTGATGGAAAAGATAAATGTCTCTGGCGATGCTAATAATGGATGAATTGCCTTAAGAATCTTGTCTGCTCTCTCGAAATTTTTACTGGATAACAAAGCATCCAACAATGACTGCAAATGGATAACATCTTTGGCGAAGGGGGATCTGGTGACTGGATCGTACTGCGACGACCATTTGATTTCTTTCTTCTGTTCCTCGGTCACATTCGAGAACGCTTTGGAATCAATATCGGCGTAAGATTTCGTGTGTACTGAAGGTCTGACACCTTCGTCCTTCTTGTTCTTTAAATCATCAAGAAATGACTTATAAATGGGAAAATTTGTGGTTGATGGAGAGCTTGTGAGTGTGGTGATGTCTCTCCTTATAATTAGTTCTTTTATTCCTCTTCTCTGTAAAATATATATGCTTCTCCCTGCTTTCAACATCCTTAACCTCGTACTACATTTATGTTTTTAGAGCGGTTTTTCACGCCATCGGTATATCAAATTTTCAAAAAAATTATGTAAGCATGTTAACAGGCATGACAAAGAAAGAAGAATAGTTTGGTATATCGAAATGTTTACCTATAATGGAGAAAAGTCTTTGCGAATCTGTCTACCCAATGCTCTCTCTAGATTCTAGTTGTTTTAGGTATTACTATTTTTTATAATCAAAATATTACAAATATCCATACCGCAATACTAAAAAGATATACCCGATATCGACCGATCAAAAACCACCAATAACCGGAAATGTGCTACTCCAGACTATCTAACGAGCTTCTTGAAATTAACATATTATTGGTTGAAGAGATACTCTAAGGAGCTAAATAGAAATAAATAATGAACAAGTATAGAGGTAAAGACTAAACGTTAGATCATTGTAATTAATTGCTGTTATGATGCAACTACTGACAAGTGGTGAGAAATTAATGGATATGGTGCTTGCGCTTGTGAGATCGGTGTAGAGCTTGAAACGAGGCGAAAAGCTAAAAAAGGTATGGTGATATTTGAATGATATGCTGAATGATATTCTGAACGCTGGGGTTTCAACTAACCAGCTTGAGAATACATCAACAGGCACTATTCCTCATACTTTCCTCTACCCTGCTTGAGACATTATCTCAATATCTCAATATCTGAAGGGATCTTATCGTCCTTCTCTTACAATCCCATCTCTGCTTGTAAGGCCTTTAATGCCTCTTCATCTTCGTCTTCACTTTCAGCCTTAGGAGCAGTCTTGGTAACTGAAGGGAAATTTGGTAGTTCTTCTTGAGGCACCTTCTTAGGTTGTACCTTTTGTGCTGGAACTGCATGCAGTTGTCTTTCTTCTTCTTGCAAAGCAGCCAATTCTTCATCTAATTCGTCTTCGTCAACATACTCTGTACCTACAGGTCTGGATATGGCGTCTGAAATTTCATCTGCAAGCTCAACTTGTTCTCTAATATCGTCCATAGTCTCCTCCACTTTATCTACGTTATATTCTCCATGTATTTGTTTCATAGCACTGGCACCTTGCTTCATAGCCTTCATCGTTTCCAAGTTCAAGTTGGCACCTTCAATAGCCGTCAACTGAGTTTCCAAAGATTCGATTTGGTTCTCTATCTTTATCAAGTTGGTTTCGTATCCCTTCTTCTTCTTTAATGCGTTCTTGGCCAACACCTTGTTGGTGGAAATGTATTTCCGGGCCATCGCATCCTGATCGCTCATTTGTTGTTCCAAGTGTCCCCGTTTCTTGTTTAATGTTTGAATATGTTCTCTCAACTCGACGATGGCTCTCTTGGAAAGCTCCTTCTTAGGCGGCTTGTTGCCCCCAAACAAGTAGTTCCACATTATGAATATATGCAAATGTAGTTGAAAGTGGAAATATGCTATTATTTGAGTCTGTAGAGGTTAATATATGAATTTTGGTGATGATGTTGTGGTTTTGGGTGTTATTTCTTTCTTGTGGTGTATTGGTTCGGTTATCTCCACTGTTTACTTATCTCAGCCAGTGGCGTTTTTTAGTGTTATTTCTTAAATCCACTTATATACACCCCCACGAGCTTATACATACGCTTATATCGTACCGGTGTAGGTAATATCAGAATAGTCGTTAAACCAATGTTTTGCCTACGGATGAGGGTGAGTCGTTCAAATTTAATTTGGTGACTATCAGTAAAGGCAAGAATTTCTGGGCATGTCGCACGACCTTTATGATATGCTATATATTTACTTACAGTTAATGAAATGGCGAAAATGATAAGACACTGTATGGATAAGAAGATTTTGTGTGGATTAGATCTCATCATACAATTTTATTGTTCATGAAGCCGAAAGGCGGAGAATTAGAGATTAGTTGGGTTGAGATTTAACGAATGGCTCCGGTCGAATTGCTAAGATCCACACTAGTCAAACATGCTTGAAATTAGTAGGAAAATTCATCAAAGTGAACAAATCCTTCATTTAAACAATACTATTCAATAGCACCTCGTAAAAACCATCTTTTTCCACTTGTGCACCTAGAACTCTTCTCTTTGAACATTCTCTTTTTAATCTCCCTGAGACCTCTTTTTAGCTCTTAGTAACTCTTGCAACCTAGCTACTGCTTCACTCAGAATTATTCTATTCCCTTCTCAACTCACTCAACTAACCATTACCCACAAGAAGAAAAATACAATCAAAACCCCAAATATCTTCAAAAATAACCATCTATTACTTGTGATATGAGCATAATATTTCAACAACTCCCGTTGGGCACCGGAGATATTTATACTTATGTCTTCGACATTCTCATCGATTCTTTGGATTTGTTCTCCTTGTTCACTGACCATTGTGGCCAACTGTTGGAAGAGGTTACCCACCTCATTAATTGTTGATTCTATAGTCTCTACCGCTCTATTTCTCTGTTGTAAATATTGGCCAGTTTGTTCTTCCATCATGAGCATTTGTTGCGTTTGGTTGGGTATACTTAAGTACTCGCCGTTTGAGTATGGACTTGGAATAACGTCGTCGGGGTCGTTGTCGGGATTATAGGGCAACGAAGACTCGGATCTTAAGTACGGATTTTCACCCAAGTTGTGCAAATTACTCAGTTCTGGCGATGCGTTGCCCACTCGGTGAGATGTTGCAGAAAGAAAGTTTTCAGTTCTGCTCTTGTTCATGATTTCGTTCTTTTGACGAATCTCCAATACATTTTTGAACTCTCCACTGACGTTCTTCATTTTCGAGTTTAACAAGTTCAAAACATTCTTTGAAAACTGACTTGTTTGTGAATCTATTTGGATGGTTGTGTCTCCCTTTACAAACCGTTGTAAGTTCTGCATGTTTTGTTCGATTTTGAAAATCTCTTGCTTAATGACATATGTCAACTCGCCGATTTCTATAGGCTTGTCATCAAACAATGGTTTTCTTTTGGCTAACAACGCCAACTTGCTTAAAAGCTCCGTAACATGTACTATATCTTTTGCTATGATGCTTGCTTGTTGGCTAAACTTCGATTTCTTCACCGGTTCATTTGTTTTAGGTTCAACATGGTTATTTTGTTTCCTATTGATTTTATCGTATGAAGACACACATTGTTGGAATTCTATGGTTCTGTTCTGCAAGGTTGTCGACATCGTTTGATGAGTTGGTGGTGAGTTTAGAACAACACAACAAAATTTGTAGATTGTGATTCTAGTGAGGTGCGTATGCAGGAGAGTCCCATGATATTTGTAGGCTTTGGTCACGTGTATGGGTGCAAAAAGTCTTAGGGGAGGCTATTGAAGTACGTTGTTCGAGAATATATGATATCTTTATGATATCTTTAGTATAATATGGTAATAAGGAATAATCTTCTAAACTCATAGCCTCACAAATTGAGTTTTGGATCTCATTTGCGATACCTGTCTGAATATATCTTATAACTTTGGTTGGGCCATTTTAACACCGTAGTATATGATTTATTGGATACGGACTTATTGTCCACAAGTAAAGTTTAGAAGTAAAGTCCAGAAGCTAAAGTTCGGACTTTCATTCGACTTTCCTCTCTTGTAATTATGGTGGAAGAATAAATATCAAAAACTCACATAAATTTACAAAAACTTGACAAAATGAAGATCCAGCAACATTATATTAAATACTACCCATATATACTAGCAATGTAGAAAACTTCTTGAAGACCGCTCAGCATACAGACAAATTCCAATTTTTCTTTTTACATATATCAGTCCAGTCAATACACCGATTCCCTGACCTGTTTTGTCTCCATGCTTCTTCAATAATTTCAAGGACTCTCAGAACATTTGCAACCAAATATCGTTCTTGAATCTTTTCGATTCTCTTCTGCATTTCGATCCGATCACTGGGATTACAACAATTGATACCACAAATCAACAACAGCAATGCAAGGGCACTAACAAACTTGGTAGGCACTAGGATATCTATTCCATTGAGACAGTTTAGTAAGAGGACTTGTTGTTCTATGGCCGAGGGTGCCATTCCTTTGATTTTGGTATTGATACAAAGCTGACAGGTATACAGGTATACTTCAAATAGTGTAAGGTGTAACTCCAATTCCTTTTTGTCGTCCATAATCAATTCTATCTGGGCCAAGTTTGGCTTGCAATTATGGAGTTTTTCTTGAAGAATGGTAAATTGATGGTTTGCGTCTTCATAGTATTCGATTCGAAGCTGTCTCAAATGGGAGGTATCGTCGTAGTTCATCAGGTGGGAGGAGTTTAACGCAAGTATGCGGAGTTCTCGGTCCAATTCCAGCTTTCTCTTGTGCAAATCCGATGCCACAGAATTCATTTCTGCTAGAATGAGATACACAGGTTGCAAGCATCCTTGGAGCGGGTCAAGACCATAGTTTCCAAACTCTAGGATCTTGTTGTGATGAAAAATACTGTAGTATTCGGATATTGGAAACTGGCTATTGCCCGAAAATGCATTGGATGACAAGATATCATGGAAAAAGACATCTGAAATCAAGAACTTGATATCGTTTGAGTAGTCGAACTGACGGCAGATTTGTTCCAACCCTTCATTTTTCTTGATCAACTCTGTAGCTTTATGAAAGAATTGGTGCCAGTTATACACGTCACCAGCACATACTTCGAAACTCATCACCACCATATAGAAACTCAAGAGAATAAACGTTTCGTTCTTACTTAAGTTTTCATAGGAAGGATATCTCTTTTGGATTAATTCAAATGCTGATGCCATATATGTTTTTACTCTCTGACTGTACCCTTCCACAAAAAGACCACCCCATGCCGCCACCGCATACATTATGGCATTGTCGGTGGATGCCAACTGATAAAACGTCTTCAAAAAGTAATTTGACGAGTCGGGTCCGATACACACCACTCGAGCACATCGATTTATGTAAGAGTCCAAGAATAAACCACCTTTTTCATCGATTTGTGGAAACATTGAGATCTGATGTGGTGGAGATGGTGATACCATCTCGAGGAAGTAGTTTTGAGAAATATTGATATCGTAGTGACTAGGAAACTGTGAGACGAATGGTGTTTCTTTACTCGCTAGCGAGACAAATGATGGTGACAACATAAGTTGCTTTGGGGAATTGGTTTCACTGTTCGAGTCTCTGATATGACTTATATACTCACCTAGCGAAGAGTCTTTTAGTGAAGTATCACTGGGTAAATGTCGCGATGAAATGGCAATATGACTTGAGTTATCTTTAATAGGAGTATTCTTTGATTCAGATGTTTTCAAGTGTCGTATATCTGAGGTTTTGGATGAAGTATGATCTGACGAGGAATTCGAGTTCTCTTCTGGTGAATCCTCAAGAAGAGTTATTTTAGATGTTTCATTAGTGGATACAGTAGAATTCAAGATAGTTTCTTTAGAGTTTTCATTCTTGGGAGCTTCCTTTATCAATTTGAGAGCTTGACGACTTTCATCGTCAGAAACGCTCTCTTTTATTCGAACCGGTTTGATATTCTCTCGCCATAAACACTCCACATTTCGATGTTTGCATGATCCACAAGTGGGATATGATTCATCACATTTCTTCCTGGCATGGTTAGTAAATCTAATTAGAAGGATAGTTATTCATAATGTGATGTCTGGAATAAGTTCACACAGTTCCACAACTCTAGCCAATACATGTTGCTATTTCAGTGTATCTAATCTGAGACTAAAGTATTCATTGGTTTCTGATTCTACTTCTAACTAGTACAAGCAGCTTTGATTTTGGCGATACTCCATTAATATTCCATAATTATATTCCACAATATAATACTAATAAACCACTTAACCCACTTACACCCACTATTGTCGGTAGGCTCAAACTTATTTAGTACTTACTTTCTTCTTCGACACTGCTTACAACCATTTCTTGATCGATGAGATGCCCCCAACACTATATTTTTCACCTCTATTCTTTTCGTTTTACTCGGAGCCTGGCACACCGCTTCATTTGTAGTCTCTATACTTTCCAAGTTGTTTAAATAGAGGGTAGAAAACATATTGATAGAAGATGATGAATACTTTTTTAAATTTCGTGGGGATCTTGTCGCACTGAGCTTGGAAAATGCATACTGAGTAAGATATAGTATACCGATTAGTACACTAGAATTGCTCTTGAATGGTCTTAGATCGTTATACGTAATATCTACTAAAGCTACGAAACTATAACACTACATTTCATAGCTCTAGCTTTATATATTTTACTAGATTTTTTAACTTTTCTATATCTTTTAGTTTTACAAGATTTTCTTGCTTTACTACTTCTAGCTTCTGTGAACCAATGTCATAAACTATCCTTCAACAGGACCCCAAAGATTATCTCATAAACTATTTCTAGCTCTATCACATCACTTCTAGTATTGAATATGTCTTGAATCTAAACAGTCGCAGAATTGATAGATGTAGTATGGGGAGGAATAGTAAGGATAGATATAGTAATGATAGATATAGTGTTCAAGCTGTAATATAAGCTCCAAAATATACTACAATACTTAATTTACAGATGAAAGGATTGGTTGTTTAAAGTTATAGGCTCTTGATAATCTTCTGCTTTGGAAATGGAACACAGATCTTGCTTAGGATTACACTGTAAGAATTAATAGATACAACCAAGCGATTACTAACAGAGTAGTAGATTGCAAATATGTCCAGCCAACGTAAAGAATATCGTTTCTATTAAGAGAATCTAATAACCGGAACAACATTGGCCTGATAGAACATTTTGATGTCTCAAATTCACAATCTATTATAAAGATCCTGTTGACACTCTTTTAGTACTTTTTCAAATGTGCAAGGTACTGTACGCTCCTTAGTAGTTAGTAATTCACTAGAAGTCAAGGGATCGTCATTAATAAGAGATAGCGACTTAATGCCTAGTAGCTCACTAGAGGTCCACTAAACTAACTAAACCCTCTCATCTGTGAGTAGCTACGCTCCTGTACGACTAAAAAGTTGACTCATACATGATTCGTCGACTTAGATATGAAAACGTATTCAAGAAATCATTTTAGCAGCATATTTCATGAGACTGTACATTTTTGCATTCGCTAATCACCAGTTCACATCTCATCATCATCCTGTCATAACTTGTATCTTGAAATCTGTAAACTTTGGGTGCAAATTTCATGTTTCAACCAGAAAGATCCATACCGCAACGGAGTTAGACAGTTATGACTAGAGTATCGGAAGCTAATACCACCAAATAGCCTTCATATAGTTATGATATCAAATAGTATATACCGCGTGCTCAGGCGAGGACTACTTTTGTGGCTAGTGTAACGGTTTTCTGCTAGTACTAAGCGAAGACTATCTATCGTTCCTTCCTAAAGCAGTCAAATATCAACAAGCGTGCGTCAACCAATCACACCAATTTTTTTGTTTTTGTTGTTGATTCGTCTAAACACATCAACAACAGCGTTTAACAAGACACTTCATCCTTTTGAATACGTTATAAATTCAATCATTGAATAATCAAGGGTTTTTTAGTATTCCAGAGAAGTTTAGTTAATTATGAGAGAAATCGTAAGTGTGATTGAGAGAAGATGACACAGGGTCATCCCTTGAAAACGACGGGTCCTACGCGCTTTAATTAGGGTGGGCAATGGTTATAGACCATCATACGCGCCATGAATAGTACTAACCTTTAGATTCATTTATCTGCTGGTCAATGTGGTAACCAAATTGTAAGTATAAACCATTTGATCCTAAACTTGGAATTATTCGTCTAAGGAATGTGAAAATCGACTTCAGGGCCGTGAAAGAAACCGAACTGGAACTGACGACTGGCCAATATTTGAATTCGAAATAAACTTCTAGCTGACCAGCCAACTGAACTGAACGAACTGAACTTATCAAACTGATGCTTCGGCAATATATAACTTCTTAAATTCGAGGTGATCAAAATGAATCTAACGCAAGCACAGAAGATCGAGACGATGTGAATTTAATAAACCCAATGACTCTCAAAGATTACACGGATGAGAATAATGAAGTGATTATATGTTTGAAGTTGTTTGTCTTCAATTGCAGATACGAGTTTTTGTTGATTTTCTACTTGTCAGATAGTATCCGTTGCTTCTACTTGTCAGACCTATCCAGTATTAACGTTTCCGAGGAATTTGACGCGTAGTTACGATATTTCTTATCTCGCAACATTCATTAGACGGAATCTCATATGTATGTATACTAACCTTTAGGGTTCTGCCTTTTGGGAAACCATTTGTGGCGAACACGGCTTGGACAACAACGGTAACTACCATGGAGAAGATGACCTCCAAAAAGCCAAGTTGAACGTTTACTTCAACGAAGCTTCTTCTGGTAAATACGTCCCTCGTGCCGTTTTAGTTGATTTAGAACCAGGTACCATTGATGGTGTCAAGACATCCCGTATTGGTAACTTATTTAGACCCGACAACTTTATTTTCGGACAAAGTTCTGCTGGTAACGTTTGGGCCAAGGGTCACTACACCGAAGGTGCAGAATTAGTTGACTCTGTTATGGATGTTGTTAGAAGAGAAGCAGAGAGTTGTGACTCTTTGCAAGGTTTCCAAATAACACACTCCTTAGGTGGTGGTACTGGTTCCGGTATGGGTACGTTATTGATTTCCAAGATCAGAGAAGAGTTCCCAGACAGAATGATGGCCACTTTCTCAGTTGTTCCATCTCCAAAGGTTTCTGACACTGTTATTGAACCTTATAACGCCACGTTGTCTATTCATCAATTAGTGGAAAATTCCGATGAAACTTTCTGTATTGATAACGAAGCCTTGTACAACATTTGTCAAAAGACCTTAAAATTGCCACAACCATCTTATGTTGAGTTGAACAACTTGGTTTCTTCAGTTATGTCTGGTGTCACCACCTCGTTGCGTTACCCAGGACAATTGAACTCTGACTTGAGAAAATTGGCCGTCAATTTGGTTCCTTTCCCAAGATTACATTTCTTTATGGTTGGGTACGCTCCATTGACATCTATTGGATCCAAGTCTTTCAGATCTTTGACTGTACCTGAATTGACTCAACAGATGTTCGATCCTAGGAATATGATGGCTGCGTCTGACCCTCAAAACGGTAGATACTTGACCGTTGCCGCCTTCTTCAGAGGTAAGGTTTCTGTCAAGGAAGTTGACGATGAAATGCACAAGGTCCAAACCAGAATGGCATCCAATTTTGTTGAATGGATTCCTAATAATGTTCAAACCGCCGTGTGTTCGGTTGCTCCAAAGGGTTTGGATATGTCTGCCACTTTTATCGGTAACTCCACATCGATCCAAGAATTATTCAAGAGAGTTGGTGACCAATTCAGTGCCATGTTCAGAAGAAAGGCTTTCTTGCATTGGTACACCTCGGAAGGTATGGATGAAATGGAATTCACTGAAGCCGAATCCAACATGAACGATTTGGTCAGTGAATACCAACAGTACCAAGAAGCAAGTATCGATGAAGAAGAAGAATTGGAATACGCCGACGAAGCGCGTTTGGATGACCAATTAGAATAGAGTTGTCTCTGATGCATTGCAAAGTTCTTTGATCTCTCTCTAGTTTTTCTCTCCCTTTATTTCTCTTCACGATTTGCTTCTATATATAATTTATACCCTACTGTTAATTCGAGTTTAATATTTCATAAATGTAGTAGTATAGGTAAGAAATGCCTATAATAAGTAGTAGAGTCATATAACTATAACTAGTTAAAATTATTGCTAACAAAACTGATAAATTGACTAGCCATATTTGAATTATTTGTATAATCTGTTATGTATTTATCAGGTATTTATAGCAAATCTTCTTTTTAGCAAATCCTAAGATAACAATAGTTATAACACCTTCGATAGTCATAAATCCATCAATTAATCCACCTATAAATCCAAATATAGAAGTTCTCATTAAGTTAAGTATAAAGACCTAATATTCACATTAATAAATGAAATGTCACTATTTGCACCCATTTTTATCAAAACTACAGATATTTATGGATGGTGAAAACAGCGCTTTACAGCTAAATGAGTCTGTCACAGATTTTACGGCTACATGAGTTTGTCAGATTTCAATATCATCCACAAAGCTTGAAATTTCAGAATATTCTAGGCTATGGTTGTGTATTTGTATTTAGTATAAATAATGCAAGTTGTTGAATAGTTGGGAGAGTTCTGAATCAAGGACATCCTGTATTGCTAGTGGCAGTTCTAGTTGTAATTTCAGTGATTTAGCGGTGAATTGATGAAGTTCTAGATGATGTATGAGAAATTCCTCAAGAGAGACCTCTTAAAATGAGTTTTAGATGGAATTTCAAAAAAAACCTTAGAAACTTTTGAAAATTTTGAAACTTTTGAAACTTTATAGGACCTTTATAGATCTTTATAGGACTTCATACGTTAAAGGCTCTAAATCATTAGACTTATAAATTTTCTGTCTAGAGAGTTTCTCAATTTCCGTCTCGAATCTACTGGGCCATAATTTATTAACCTCGCTAGCAAAGTTATCGATCATGATATATCACCAACAGTGTCCAGATTTAGAGAACTAACCCCTCAAGAAGTTCTTTACAAAATCATTCTTATCAACGACATTATAACTGTGTTGGTCTTCAAAGTATCTCAACACGTGACATTGTTGTTTCCAGAAGTTAACCAACTCTTGGAATTCCATCTGGCCCTTCATCATTAAGACGTTGGAGACTCCGAGATCGTTGACGAATCTATGTCTTTCGAATTCTTGTCTGATTTTTGTTTTGATGTTAGCCACAGGCATATCCAACTCGTATAAGTCACCGAATTCGGATGAATATCTCATGTATTTACGGTATAAGTGCAAGACTCTTTTTCTCATGTCGGCGTTGGTGACCGAACGACGGGTAGTTTCAGCAAACTCGGTGGCTAAGGTCATTTTGGTGTTGGTCCTGGTCTAATAGCTGTGAATCTCATTTTTACAAATGATGATTTTTGGTTGGTTCATTTGGTCGTGCGCGAGGTGAGAAATTATCGTGTATTGGAGAAATTGCAAAAACTCCATATAGTGAACGATGGAGATTAGATAAGAAATATCTGAAGACGAACTATGAGGGAGCGATTAGTTCTCTCAGGTATCTGTTTAGTAGGGAAATAGTCATTGAATTAAAAAGGTATATGAAAAGAACATTATATAAGGAAATTAAAACTAATACTTAAATTGATATCATTATTACTATTAGAAGTTTGATATGGGAAATAGTATCTACTAGAGTGCCTGATTGTGACTCCCATGTTACACAAGTCTGTTTTCTTTAATATTTATCATTACATCTATAATTGAAATTTACGAATGCTCATATTGAACCATTAATCTAGAGAGATTTTGATACTTTTATGATTAGTATCCTTATGATTAGTTATTTACAAAAGTCTTTCAAAGCTTCAAGCTTCGAGATTATTCTTCAAGAATATTCTTCATGATTATTCTTCACGATTATTCTTCATGATTTCTTGATATTATCTAAGTGTACTGTTAATAACACCTAATAAATCACCAGAAGGTTCAAGAATCTTAATAAAACGACAGAGTTCGAAGCACCAGTCCCATTTTTTGGCCTTATCCAAGAGAACCATTATCTTGAGAATCACTTCACGGTCATTGGAATCTAGCAGGCTGTCTGTTGGAACGTCACCCTCCTTTTTGAAGTTGAGGTGGACGATCAAGTAGTTGTAGCATAGAGCTACATCCTCCATTCCAATTAATCGAGACATGAATTCCACGGGCGTGGTCTTTAAAACTGTAAAGAACTTCTTCCAGTATCCTATTTCGATCTTGCGGAGACATTGAATGTAGATAAACTCCGAGTGCTGGGTCATTTCGATCAACTGGATGACGTTTTCAAGAACAAGATTGTTTTCCTCTGTAAGGTACTTGAACAAGAGCAATTCCAAGCAATAGTCATAGTTTTCAAACATATCATACTTGCCAAATGTGACGGCATTTGTAGCATCGTCGAAGTTGTGAAGAAGGTCGAATTCGATAAAGTTGTTGAGAATAAGTTTGTGAGAGATTTTATTCCGGATAATCAATCCCCCGGCACTTGCACGGTCTACCATTAACTTTTCCATCACAATCAAGTCTAACGACTTGTAGCCTCCAATGGTGGCCCGCACGTCGAACTGTAAGGGCTGGTAGTTGTCTATTTCGATCTTGATTGCATCAGTCATGTTGAGTTCTGGACTTTCTAGTCCATCCACAACATGAGTGTAATTATCAAATGCGTGGTCCACCAACACTTCTAAGTCATATATCAACAAGTTGTCGCCTGTAAAAAGATAAATATAGTTGATGCTTGTATCTTGGAAGTTCACCGTCTGGAGTTTGAAAAGTTCAATGGATTGGTTAATCTTGATCAAATCATACATATTGCTCGGCTTGACTGCATTGACAGGATTTGAGTTCAGCATCCCTGATCTAGATTGGTTCTTCAATAAATAAAATTCTCCCGTGTTCAACAAAAACAAAAAGTGTTTCTTGTTGATCATTGTGGTTTGGACTATATCCCTAAGCGAGATTTTGTTTTGAATCGTGGATAAGTGAATCGTTTTGTTGACTCCAATGAAGATTTTGTAGTTTTGTTGGTCTTTATAATCTTGCAAGTTAGTAGAAGACGACTCGCGTGCAATCAACTTGTTGTCATTCAATTCTATTATTACAAGTCTATAATCGGTGGTCAAAATTAGCACTTGTGCCACATTATCAGACACCTTGAGCAGTTGGAAGCTAATGAAGGTGGTTTTGAAGTCATATCGCCAGAGAATTAAATCGCTGTCAAAAACAAAGTCTTCTCCTCCACAGCCGTACTTGGACATCGTTGTGTTCAACACAATAATCTCATCCACCAAGTGATGGTCATTAGTGTCATGAGCATTGCCATCGGACTCATAGTTATCGTTAAGCTTTCGGTTGACCAATACGAGGTAGTCGTTAAACCAGAAATGATCCATGATATTCAACGCATCCATGTAATAATTCCTGAAATTAAACCAGAGAATATGGTTGATATCATTGCCACTGGTAGAGTATGGAGTAGAAATGGATATATTGTCTCCATATGAGACCGCAAATTGATTGGAAGAGCTTCGCGAAATCACAAACTTGCCATTAACACTCTTTACGGATTTGCTGGAGTGGCCATTGTAGTGCTCGATTTGGTTGATGATTCTTTTGAATTTGGGAAGCATTGGAAACCTGATGAAACTCTTGTTATTTTGAATCACACTGATATATTCTTGATTGTAGAACGTGGAGTCGCAATGTCCTGTCAAAGTTAACAAATTCACATAGTAGAGTTTTGTCTTGTCGTGATTGATGATGTAGAGGACAGATGCATTTGGCGATATAGTAATCGTGGAGGCTTCTAAAAATCCACGATTCTCTTCATAGACTCCGTCTAATTCTTTAAGTATTTCACCACTACTAAAAGAAACACTGCCAAATTTAGAGTGTAAAGACCAATGGCCACTTTTGGAGTCTACAACGGCAAAGAAGCTTCCACAGGATGACCACGTTGTTTTGATATTGTCTCCAGCAACGTTGATATCTTTAACGTAAACGAGACTTTCGGGTTCTCGTTTGAAAAGTTTGATCTTGCTGTCAATTACAAGAAGAAACAAATCACATTGAGGGTTGAAAGCAATGTGAATCTTCGTTGTCATAGTTAAATCCAGAAATTGGTACAATTTAGTTCCCACAGGTTTGACCTCTCCGTCTGAATTATCAAATCTAAGTATCCACGCCTCAAATTGATCATTGATGAACAAGAAATAGTTATAGAAAATGTTGTAGTTTATGTAAATGATGTTCTGTCCACTATTGTACCACTCAAATTCAGATAACTTGAATATTTCATTGTTGAAGTTTTGGATATTGATGATTTGAAAGAAATTGTCAGGAGATGTCTCTTCCGTTTCATCAACACTTGCTTTATCGTTTTTGTCATTAAAGATAAGCAAATTGTGGGAATTCTGTTTGAGCCAATATCTTTGGAGCCCCATTCCGATCTTGAGAACCTTAAACACCGACAACTTAACCAAATCAATTGAAAAGTTACCCCACTCATCTTCTATAGCCTGATTATTAAAATGCTCGATGTTCTCCAAATTCACCTGGGCTTTCTGATTTCCTTGGATAATTGTTTTGGTGGCATTTTTGATAAAGGAGGCCAAAGAATTATGCAGAGTGGTGTCACTGTGGGGCAATCCCGATTGTAGTACTTGATCGTTCTTAGGACTCGAAACTTCATACATGGTACGAGACAACGTCAAGTTCATCAGATAAATGATAACATAATTGGAGTCTGTGTGCACAAACAAGTTGACGTTATTGAGTTTCTGCAAACTAGCTGTATTGACGGAAACATGCTTAGTTTTGATGTTGAGGTTATTTCCATGCTGATTTATGGACTCTTCAGCACGTTTATGGTACGTTATCGGTAACAACGAGTATTGGTCAAAGACATGGACGGCCGATTCGGTTAACGTGACGAGAAGTGATGTATGAGGGATATGAATGAGTTTTAGTATTTCCACATTATGGGGTATCGGAATCAGAAATTGAGGACATGAATCTACCCACACCATTGTTAGTCTGTTGGAGTTTAATATGGTGTTATGAGTTAAACTCCAGATTTCGCGTGTTTTGATAATGATAGAGGTCACGTGAACCATGGATTATTATCGATTAGATGGATAATTGACTAGCTCTGTAAGAGATATTACTAGTAGTATACATTATGTGATCTTTAGGGAGTATACACTTGAGTTAAAATGATATACTTCTCATTATCAGAATTAGGCTCTTTACCTATTTGAGGAGTCACAATCAATTGGGCGTGTGGTCTAGTGGTATGATTCTCGCTTTGGGTTCTGTTTACAGGCAAATTTGCGAGAGGCCCTGGGTTCAATTCCCAGTATGCCCCATCTGATTTTTTTTTGCATGTCTAGGAAGGTAAATTTTACTCTCTATTAGTAGTCCATATTTACTTGTCTGTTGGTTCATATTAAACTAAAACAATTTGGCCCAGAATTACTGATTTAATAGATACAATATTGAAAGATGCATATCTTTATCTTCTCTTTATGAGCAATATTTTACCTCTTCAAGGCTCCGCTACAATCACTACTTTCTTTGCTAAATTATCTCTCAGCAACACCATAAAAGATGATGTATGTATTGAAATATATAATATACTGATTTCTTAACGGTAAGATTTTTGGAATCTTGCTCTGGCACCACGACCACCGAATTTCTTTGGTTCCATTCTTCTGGAGTCGGCAACTAATAAGGTTTTGTCGTAAGAGGCGAAGACCTTCTTTAATTCGTTCTTAGAAGCTTCGTCAACGTATTTTTGGTGGTAAGCAATCAAACCCTTGGCAATAGCTTGTCTGATAGCGTAAACTTGAGATACATGACCACCACCGGTGACCTTAACTCTGATATCGATGTTTTGGAATTTGTCCAAACCAACCAAGGTCAAAGGTTCGTAGACTTTGAAACGTAAGATTTCTGGTTGGACTAAGGTGATTGGAGCACCATTGACTTTGATTAAACCCTTACCGGCTTTAACGTGAGCAACGGCAGTAGCGGTCTTCTTTTTACCAAAAGTCTAAATTGTTAGTATGTATTCAAAATGGACATGCTTGTGTGAGAGCTAATAGATAATGCTCTCCATTACAGGAGAAGAAATATTGGTGAAAGTGGACTATTTGAATGGTTTTCATACCAAATTTAAGCTTCATACCATTCTGGCATTGATCTTGAAGGAAGCTTGCTTCTCCCTGCTTTCTGCTTCTCCACTATTGCATTCTCACACTCGTTATATTCTCCTCTCCTTCTCTTAATTAATCGTTACATACTTGGACAGATTGAGTGGACATATTGTGCTTACTTTTTGAAACCTCTTGGAAAACAGTATTGAAATTTTTTTATAAAATTGTCCTGGTAGCTTGAGACAGCATTGGAAAAAAATTTCATCGTGAGGGTTGAAAAGTTTAATATGTTGCGGAGTGGATGTAATCTGGGTAATGTATTGCGTAAGTGATGCAAATTGTGTTTGTCGCCTGCATACAAATTAAATGCACTAGAGTTTGGATCCACGTGATAGTTGTGACTGTTTCTGTCGTGTATTGAGAAATTTGACCGGATAAAACTAACAATGCGACAAACATCCATTCTGCAATACATATCACAAAGTGAAAAATTTTATCATTTTTTCATCTCACTATAGTATACAAATTTTTAAACAGCTTTTTCTGTATACTAATTCTTTCTTCCTTCAAGATTAATTCACAATGGCTATCTCCAAGAACTTACCATTATTAAAGAATCACTTCAGAAAGCACTGGCAAGAACGTGTCAAGGTTCACTTTGACCAAGCCGGTAAGAAGGCTTCTAGAAGACAAGCTAGATTAACCAAGGCCGCTAAGATTGCTCCAAGACCTATTGACACTCTTAGACCAGTCGTTAGAGCCCCAACTATCAAATATAACAGAAAAGTTAGAGCTGGTAGAGGTTTCACTTTAGCTGAATTGAAGGCTGTTTCCTTGTCTCCAAAATACGCTAGAACTATTGGTATTTCTGTTGACCACAGAAGACAAAACAAATCTCAAGAAACTTTTGACGCCAACGTTGCTAGATTACAAGAATACCAATCTAAGTTGGTTATCTTTGACAAGAAGACCAAGGCTGCCGAAGCCGCTGCTTACGAACAAATTTCTACTCCAGCTACTTTCCCAGTCGTCCAACGTGCTATTGAATCCGCCCCAAGAGCTGTTGAACAACCTGAACAAAGTGCTTACAGAACCTTAAGAATGGCCAGAAACGACCAAAGATTCAAGGGTATCAGAGAAAAGCGTGCCAAAGACAAGGCCGAAGCTGAAGCTGACAAGAAGAAGAAATAAACGAATGTATAGTTTATATCCAAATTAAATATAATCGAAATCATGCTAAACATAAACCACTTTAGAGTTCTGGTTATGGAAATGTAGAACTTAGAGAGTAGAGATGGTGGAAGCTCAAATTTTCAGCGATGCCCAATGACGATGAGACTGGAAGGATCTCATTAATAGTTACTTAATTGTTGTACACAATGTAATGTGAAACCTCTCAAATTGTTCCAAACTAATAATTAGTTGATCACTAATGGTTACTTAGTAATTATGTTAAACATTATTGTGTTAGCCTCATCAGCACTAAAGACGCATACGCAGTTCAATTTAATTAACTTCGCTATGGTATAAATTACAACTACTCGTTTACTACCAGTATAGATCTTCGTAGACATTGTTCGATGTAGAGCGTTCGTGGTCAGAATATCTCAAGATTATTCTCCGTAGAGTTTTACTTGAGTGTTCGTTATTGTTACATCATTTGCTTCATTGATCTGTTCAGTCTCGTAAATGACATCAAGATAAGCACATCTAAATGGCAAACGCAATTACTTCCATTTGCAGGTTTAGTACCATTGAGCTTGGATTCTACACTAATCGCTAAGTCAATGACTCGTAGCGAGTTCTTTCATACGTTTAATTTATTCATTATACAATTTCTATTTTATACTAGAGACTGATTTAATCGAATAAACCGAAACCCATGTCATCGTCGGATTCTTCCTTTTCTTCTTCCTTTTCTTCTTCAGCGGCTTCTTCGACGGAACCGGCAGCGGCACCAGCAGAAGAGGCAGCGGCACCAGAAGCTGGAGCAGCAGAGATGTTGAAGAATAAGTCCTTCAAGTTCTTACCTTCTAAAGCTTTGGCGTAGATTTCAGCCCAGATACCTTCAACTTCGACATTGGCGGTGGAAACCAAGGTGTTCAACTTGTCGGCGGAGATTTCGATATCGGAATCGGCCAAGATTAAGGCGGCGTAAGATAAAGCGGATTCAACAGACATTATATGATATTAACTAGAAGTAATCAATTTAAGCAATAACTTGACTGTGCAGACTATTTCTTAGTTTAGTTGTAAGAAAGATTGATTGAAATTTTGGCCTAGTAGTTTTTTTTTCATGGTATGTTTCGTGAAGGGTAGTGCGTGTTGCAAAAAATAAGAAGTGTAACGCATTTTGGGGTGTGAGCCCTAAGGTCATGTGACCTCCCATACGCTTCAAATCTAAATATGTAGTAGTCATCTTGAGCTCACCATTCGGGCAAATGTAGGATGCTAGACCTATACGAGTCGCTAGAAACTGGAATGTGAACGTCTTAGTTGGGAAATGGCTCCAAATGGTGTATCATTTTTGGTGAACAAGACCCATCCACACATTTTTTGCAGCCAATAGTTAGAGTTATTCGTTGATACATATAGTACTTAATTCTCTATATCATATAGTATAGTTAATGATCTCGTTTCAACACAATATGGATATAGTTACGCTCTTTCGTAGTTTTCCTTATTTCAAGAAATATTTTGCTGTTAATGACCAGATAAATAAGAGTAAAACTAATCCAAAAACCTAATTTATGTAGTCTCTCTCCAAATCCCACCAATAAATAGCTATCGATCTTTCCATATAGTAGTTTTAAACTAAAGCAAGAGCATAATTATATTCATTAGTAATTTTTCAATCTGCACCTTGGTAAACATATAATTCCAATCCTCCCTCAATACTCACTACAAGTCTCATTGTATAGGTAGCCCTTCAAACATCTTTACGTCTTGAAGGGTTATTTTACTTGCCAACGAGTGTCTCTTAACCTAGCTGGTTTCTTAAGCACTAATAGTTTTGGCTTAGAACTTCCAGGCTACTAATAAAGTTGAGTTGAACTTTATTTTAGGTGACATTCGCTAAAACTAGTTAATCCCACTCAAAGTTCATGAATTTTATTGCTTTTGGGGACTATTTGCAGATTTAGCTTACCGAAGAATAATCTCATATCAGAATTATCTTGGTTTAGGCCTTGTATGTTACTTGTCTTTGTCTAGTAGTTGCTTTCTGTGATATTTGTAGAATTTTTGGAAATGGCTGCGAAAAATAGTAAAAATTTGGGTGCAAATTAAGAATATTAAATTAAAGTTAGATGAAATATATAGATTTCGCGAGACTGGTTATAATCACAGTCTAATTATTGAAGAGGCAACTTTCCATCACGTAATTGACAGAAATCAAGATACCACGACTTTGTCCAGATCCTGATTCTCTTGCCATAATATATAAATGGAGCTGCACTCATCATGATGAGAAACTCGATGACAGCCAAAATGATGAATGTATTCGTGTTGCCCATAGCTGATAACCAAGGAGAACACGCAAAAGTAAAGATACATCCAATCATGTTGTTGATAACGGACACCCCAGTCATCATTTCGATAACCATTTCAGGATATGCCTCCATCAAGTACGACATCGAGACATCACCCGAGGCACCAAACCCAAACCCGACGAGACCAAGACCTATGTAAGTAGGCACCCAGCTCCATTGTTGATCCGTACCCACAGCAAAAAGTATAAGACCTATAGGAGAGATGACTGCCGGGGCAAACAAAAACCAAAGACGATATTCCGCCTCTTGTATACCATTGTTACGTTTAGCCATCCAGATGGAAAAGTAATCGGAAAGAATACCTGCAAAGATACACCCAATGATTGCACCAATCAATGTAGGAACGTTCATGAGGGCAACACCAGTGTTACTATAGTTATATGGAGGATCATAATATTCATCATCTTCAACAGTAAGATAGAAGGTCAATAACGCATCTTGAATACCCCAGACAAGACCAGAGAAGATAACAGGAGGATACAAAAACACTTTGAACAATGAGCGTAATTGAGACATGTATTGTTTGAAACCAGTTCCCTTCAAATTTGGTGCAGGAGTGATGAACTGAATAAGGGTCCAGTACGACTTCTTGGGGTCATCTTTACCAGTATCAACTGGTTCGGAAGTTTTCTCCAACGATGGATCTAGTTTATCCAGATCACTTTGATCGGACTCGATGAATGGCCCTGGAGGAGTCAAGAATTTCGACCTATCGAATACTGTTTCTTGCATGACAAAGAGAATGACTACCAATAAAGCACCAGAGATAATGGCAGCTATCCAGCCCACATAACGGAAAGTTCCAGTATATTGGACGATGAAACCAGCAATCATGGGACCCAAAAAGGTACCGACGGATGTAGCCAAGATATACACGGTAAGAACCGAACCCAACTGATGCTGGAAGAACAAATCACTCAAACTCAATTGGACCTGGGCCTCTGCACAACTTTCAGAGATCCCCACAAAAAGCTGTGAAAAGATAGTATCGGTAGTACGACGAGCCATCGCAAACCAGATAGCTCCTCCCAAACCCAATATTATACAAATAAAGTAGGCAACCTTTCTACCGTACAAAGAAGCACACGGAGCCAAAAAGAAGGTACCCCAACCGATACCTAGGAAAAGGACGCCTGCGCCGACATTCATGGAATCGTAGGTAATACCGTACTTGGCATTAAGAGAATCTTGAGTAGCCCCAGCATCATTGGAAGTAGCAGCAGTGAAACCAGTTATAAATGCAAGAATGAAGAAATTCTTCATTTTCCGAGTGATATTCCAGTTAAGTGGATCATTTTGTGAATCACAAGGTTGGGGCATCAAAATGATATTGCCTCTAGTTTTGACAAGCAACCCATCCACGTCTCCTTGATCTTTATCGATGATCGTGGTATAGATGTTGAACGTACCAGGTATAAAATTAACATTGGTCCGTTCATTTATTTCGGCGTTGGTGGTGACAGCAGAGAGTATATCGGGCATGGTGCTGTCAGAGGAACTAATTATCTACAATTGTACCAGTTAGATTTCCAGGGTCTGTTGGCTATATATAACGCGATGAGATGCGCTCCACTTTCAATTTGGAACGAATGTTATTTCCTAAAATTGAAGAGATTGCCGAACTTGACATCTTATCAAGATGTCAAACTGAAATTGCCGGGTCATGTGAGGATTAGTTTTGATTAGGCACTTGCGCGGATACACTCCCCCCATCCAGGTCCCCAACGGCTAGACAGGATGGGGTATAGTGCGAGTAGTCATAGAATAAGGAAGAGGTTAAATAAAGAACGTTAAAGAGGAGTGAGTGTCGGTTTAGCGAATTTCTAAACGAATCTTTTTATCTAATTTATGACGTGGATAGAAAAAGTAACCAGATTAGAGAAAAACTGGGCGATTTCGATTTTCGGATTTTCGGATCTATGGATACGAGCACGCGACCAGGAAATTCTATGAAGTAGTATACCAAATCACTCCTGAATGTGTCAATTTGTTGAATGAGACGATCGATGTTATTTGGCTTGATGACGTATGAAGTTTGAACGATCAAATTGGCTAAGCGATGGAGTGTAATCTCTTTGTGAATGAGTCTCTTATTGAAAGTTCAACGACTTTTGTTTCCAAAGTTTAGGACTTTGTTAAGTTATAACGCATCTGAGATATTTAGCACTATTGTGACTGATAAGATTGTAAGTTTTATAGATCAAATCGATCGTGCAGATGATTATGAGACTGTTATAAGGAGATGCTGACGTTATACTATCTAGCAATATGATTTTAGTCAACGTTTTATTATTTTATTAGCCAATTTTATTATCTATCTCAGAAAGTATGGAAAAATATTACTATAATTAAAAAAGGTGTGATATTTATCTTGCAAGTACGTTATAAGACATTATGGGAGGTTTAAGGGCTTATGGTATTAAAGTATATTGTAGAAGAGGAAAATGAAATGATGTGGGTTTCATTCTCTTATGTATCAATCAATGTTATCAGTCAGTGTTATCGTCAATTCAGATTACATAATCAGATTAGATAATCCGATCACAATACTGAGGTATTCAAAATTCTATACCTCCAGGTGATGCTATTAAACCTACTAGACTAGCTCAACATTTAATATAGTAATGCAACTTCGAATGCGTTAAGTTTCTTCAATAACCCATTTATATGACCGGCCTTTACTAAATTGAATTCTGCGCAAAAGGCTGGAAGTTATACGCGAATATTTGAGATGACTACATAATGACAGCAAATTAAGGTACTCATTGACAGCCAATCTTGTATTTCAACATATCGTCGCTAATCCTTGTATTTAAATTATTTTATACCAAGCTATCACGGAGGTACACATTGATCTCTATGTCAAGAATGGATATGTCATGGAAGTGGCAATCGCAAAAATGATGCTGGTTGTGGATTAGGCGAATTTTTTAACCTCGCTTCAAAAAATTACAATCTAATCCCATCAACAAATGTGTGACAGCTGGCTATTCTTAAAATAATAACAATTGCTTGATTCCATAGCGTACCTTTAATCGCTATCGACATCCATATCTAAAGATTATGCCTGTGCATTATAATTTTCACCTAAATTATTGACGATGATGTTGCGGCTCTCGATACCCCCGGAGATTGACAATAAATTAGACTTCGCATATTTCATGCTTTCTATTCTTTAGCGAATCATCCATCCCTACATGCATACCTTGCAGTAGTACTACTAATGATTACTCTCTGGCGTTTATTCTGCATCAGTTTACTTGGCAAGTCGCGACACTCATCACGTCGCTATAGCGACTTCCGTATTAGCTTTCCCACATCTTGAACCCTGCATTGTTTACTATTATATAATTAGCATTCGACTAGCTAAACAATCACTTGACAACATTATAAACACATCTTCAACGATGCAGGACTTGAGGGGACATCAAAGGGCAACTAAACGCCTACGCCCCATGATTCGTTCTTCACTCCAAGGGCATGACAATCCCAGTGTACAATAATTGTGCGTAAGAATTTTCCTGGATTAAAACCCGAAATTCGTTTTTTTATTCCGCATCGGAACAACGCATAAATATCCAACACATGGCGCGCTTAAGGGATAATAATCTTGATCTAGTAGGGGCATTTCCAGAAGGAGCAGATGCGTAGTTCGAATCTTACAAAATAGTAATCATATGTATCCACGTCATATAGAAGCGGCATACGAATCTCATGCCCTACACTTCCCAACCCACCACATGGTTGACAATTCTCGATGGGTGCATTTAATTTTCGTATACTTTATCCAGCATTTCAAAACGTGCCTGCAGGATGTTATTGCAAGTTATTTATGAAACAAAGTATATAAATGGTAACACCCCTTCCGTTTTGATATCGAGATTTTGTAGTGTGTATTTCTATTCCTGGTTTGCTTGCTTTTGTATAGTAAAACTTGTGTAACTCCTGCTCGTTTACTTGTGTATTACCTGTGTATTACGCGAGTCTAGATTGTTTTCACCGATTTGATATTTGGTTTAAATAAATTGCGATCCTAGATAAGTGATTTCAGCCTCGACATTTGTTCCTTATAGATATTGACTACATTATTACAATGAAATTGTTGGGTTTATTGAGTATAATATCAGTGGCTTTGGCCGCACCTATAGCCGTTGGAGGAAATCCTTTGGCTGAAGGAGCTGAAGGCTCTGCTCTCAAACGTTTGACAGAAAGAGGTGCTTCGTGGGACTACCAAAACGACAAGATTAGAGGGGTCAACTTAGGTGGTTGGTTCGTTCTTGAACCTTATATTACTCCTTCATTATTTGAAGTTTTTTCCAACTCCGGTGACGACTCCGAAGTCCCTATCGATGAATATCACTACACTGAAAAACTTGGTAAAGAAGTAGCTCTTTCAAGATTACAAGCTCATTGGAGCTCCTGGTACACTGAAGCCGATTTTTCAAGCATGGCAGACTTGGGTCTTAATTTCGTTCGTATTCCTATTGGATACTGGGCTTTCGATCTCATGCCAAACGATCCATATGTCCAGGGTCAAATTGAATACTTTGACCAGGCTTTAGAATGGGCAGCCAAATATAATCTTAAGGCATGGGTAGATTTGCATGGTGTCCAAGGATCCCAGAACGGGTTCGATAACTCTGGTTTAAGAGATGCCATTGAATGGCAAAACGGCGACAATGTTCAATTCACTTTGAATGTTTTGGACTCAATCTTTGAAAAGTACGGTAACGGGAATTATTCAAACACCGTCATTGGTATTGAGCTTGTCAATGAACCTTTGGGACCAGCTCTTGACGTCGACAAGTTGAAAGACTTCTACTCTCAAGGCTACAAAAACATGCGTGCTACTGGATCCGTGACTCCGGTTATCGTCCATGATGCATTTTTACAACCCGGCTACTGGGACAACTTTTTGACCTACGAGAGTGGTGATTGCTGGGGTGTTGTTGTTGACCATCATCACTACCAAGTCTTCTCTCCTGCTGAACTTCAACGTGACATCGATGAACATATCGACGTTACATGTAACTGGGGTTGGGATGCCAAGAAAGAATCGCACTGGAATGTTTGCGGTGAATGGTCTGCAGCTCTCACTGATTGTGCTCTTTGGTTGAATGGTGTTGGACGCGGGGCTCGCTGGCTGGGTGACTACGACAACTCCCCAGTAATCGGATCCTGTTCCGATTACTGGACCATCCAAAATTGGTCTTCTGAACACAAGGAAAATGTCAGAAAGTACATTGAAGCCCAATTGGATGCATATGAAGAAACTGGTGGTTGGGTATTCTGGAACTGGAAATGTGAAAACGCTGATGAATGGGATTTCCAACGTTTGACTGTTGAAAGTGTCTTCCCTCAACCCCTCAATGACAGAACCTACCCTAACCAATGTAATTTTTAAGTTGCATTGCTACGCATGTGCTAGGCAGTTGGAAATTAAGGTTGCAAAATCTTGTCTCTTGTCTGCCCCTCGTTAAAAAATACTCGTTGAAAAAATCTTTCGGTTAACTTAATACAATTAATTTTTAACTCTACTGTAGAAACAATCTGTAGACACCGATATTATTTCGTGGCCTAGTAATATGGTGAGTATATTTAGTCTATTATGAAGCTGGATGACGCTACATTCGCGTCCCAACGGCTACCAAAAATAGTTCGATGGTGCAGTGGCTCTAGTGCTACCTAAAAAGGGGCCACGGGCATAAAGTCGCGTTTCCTTTTTTATATGCCTTCTAGAGTACTCTGCGCAGGATTGTTAAGCTGGGAATCGCCCACAAATATCAAAGGGGTAAAGGGGGAAAGGGGTAACTTGTGCAATTACCTATTGTATGTATTTCAGGCACACAAATTGATTTAGGTGTGTGACGTACAAAAATTTCAGGTTTTAAGAGCCTTGCGAGAGGAAAGCTGGTTACTTGGCAAGTTTCATGAAAACCATGATCAGATTGAATATGAGCCTAGAACGATATGAGTTTCAGCTGATCCTCTTGAATTATTATCTCTTTATTTTCTTAGTCTCTTATTTTTTGTCTTTAAAAAAGTGGCCTTTGTCTGACAAGTCCGAGCTCCGGAGTTTTATAGTTCTCCGGTACTACAGTTCTCCAGTAGTATAACTCTTTATTCTCAATTTCTAGGAAGCTTTCTCTATCTCTATTAGATTCTCTTTTGTATACTCTTGTAGGTTTTCTCGTTGTCCCTAGGCTTTGGTTCCCCCCGTTATCTATAATTCACCATTCTGACATCACAAATGTCGCGAATCATGAAATTTCTGTCAACCCTCTAGTCACAACACTATAGACGATATATGACCTGTCTGAGAAGCTTCTACGGCCTTTTCTAGATCGTCAATGAATTCAACATGAATACCAAAATTACAGAAATTGCACTGACCGATCTGGCCGTAGTCGACTTATTTTAAAATCATAACCTTCTAAAGAGCTAAAAGAGCATTCATAGAGAAGGTTGATAAATCTAACTGGCCATTTACGGTAAAAATACCTTAAATACGACGTATTTATAACTTCTGCAGTACTCTCCGATCATAAACAAGAACGTGTTCCACACTTTAGTTCTCATAATTCAATCACCAATCACTTCATGATCGATGACAGGCGTAAATCTTCTAAATTTTCTATTTCGAATATATTTCAGATACTCGAGTTCTAGAGAGCTTCTAACTACTAGCCATTAACTAGCTACCTTCCCCAGCGACATACTATAATTTCGCTTCCTCATACTTTTGTCCAAGGTAAGCTGGTGACTTGGCAAGTTTCTTGAAAATCTTAAGAACAGCGTCGGCAGCATATTCAAAGTCACTTAACTCATTGTAGATATGGGCTGAAAACCGGACATACACTTTGTTATTGTGCACAATATACGGAACAAAAGTGTCGTAGGGGAACAGTTCGTCTGAATAATAGTCAAGACAATCAGCCATGCGAGGCCCTGTCAACACAGCCACATTGATACCCAATTCAGAAACTGGCACTTCAACATTTACCATAGTAGAAACACTCAGGATCGGTCCCAAGACGGTGGTTCCCCATTTTTCAGAGACTGTAGCTCCGGCCTTCAACGCAAGAGAATGACAATAGTCCCAAATTGCCTGTTCTCCACCGCAAACTTCGGTACGGAACCCAATGGCGTCGGCAATAACACTAACTGGAGCAAAGATTTTAGTCCCCACAAACGCAAAACGATCTACCAAACGAGTCGCTTCTAAAGATGGGTCCAATACAACGGAATCGTCCAAATACGAATGACTAATTGGCATAGTGTGGATCTTACGATGATGACGTTGTGCTACGTACAACACAGCACATCCACGAGGAACAAATAGCCACTTGTGCAAGTTTGATACAAAGAAGTCAGCATCAAGCGCATCCAAATGTAACGGAAGTAAACCAGCACCATGTGCACCATCAACCAAAGAAAGCACGCCGTACTTGTGACACAATTGCACCAATCTTTCAAAAGGAACCCGAACCCCTGGCATCGAGGTTATAGTATCAAACATCGCCAACTTGGGACTTTCACGCTTGAATACCTCTTCAAATTTTGCAACCACCTCGTCATCGCTAAGCGGATAATCCAATTGCACCAGTAAAGGCACAACCCCATGACGGTTTTCGAGAAACTTCACGGTATTTCCACAACTTCCATACACCGTGCTTTGCATAACAATCTTGTCACCTTTAGCAAACGGAAGACTCCGTAAAACAGTATTTACTCCTACGGAGGCATTGTCAACAAATGCTAAATTGAGATAGTCTGCATCAAGAAACTTTGCAATCTCCTTCAAGCTCTGAGAATACTCGGACTTTTGCTTTGACCGGATGTACCGATCTGGAAACAGAAAATCTTCTTTAATAGATTCAAAGTACTTTTCAATAACTGGATCTGGAGTAACCCCAAACGATCCGTGGTTCACTGGATAAACTGTAGAATCAAGCGATTTGAAGTACTTAGCCCTGAAGGACTTACCGAATGGAACTTCTGGCATATCAATTCTAATTCTGTATACTGATTTAGCAAACAAAAAACAGCTTCAATGGCTTGCTCCTTATATGGTTTCGAGAATTGTAATCTTGTGAATCACTTTTGGTGACTCACGGCAAATCTTATCTGGAGCGCGCATAGCGTATGAGAGTGTATGATTAAGTATTCTTACTAAGCCTCTACAAACGCGGGTCCTTGGAATTCAAGAGAACCTTCCATTGATAATGATACACCCGACCATTTCTTAGTGGGCCCTTTATCAACGATGCGGTTCAAGAAACATCAATCAAAGAAAACTACCTGTGGCGCACTTTAGGATTTATCGACATCCGTACCGCAATAGAGATGAGTGATTATAATATGCAAACCAAATTTTCGTATAAAGACTAGTATCATCTTATAAGGTGGCGGACGATGTCTATGTCTCGAATTGTTTTACGACCATCAAGAGCGACAATATATACGCGGCCTATTATCCAGATAAGTCGACAATGGTTGGGTATACGAAGTCTTGCTAGTACGCCGAACTCGATCCGTGTCGAGAAGTGGGGGAGGATCATGGGTGCTGGCAACTCAACTCCATCCTCGATCATACAACGGAAGTTTCTATACAATAGCTCCATTAGATATACACAGACCAGACGATTCCATGAAAAACCAGACCAATCAAACAAACTCGAATCTACCAGCACCCGTGGGTCCAAACATACTCATCCAAACCTCGAGACGAAGCAACAATCTCAATTAACCACCGAAAAGACAACCGCGGACCACTCACCCATTGATATCGATCAGAAAATTAATGACGTCAAACAATCCCATCCTTTCGATATCACAAACCAGAAAAGTAATCCGATACCTTTAAGTTCAGGCTCAAGTGACATCACTGATAATCCAGCAAGCGAGATCACTGGAGATAGTTCAGCAGGAAAGATGACCAATTCAGCATCTAAAGCGTTCACGGAGCCCGATGCTACACACAAAGAGAGTAAACCATTCGATATCATTCAAAGCAACAGACTCTTGCGTGCTCAATTGCTTGCAAGAGCAAACAACTTCCTCTCGAGATTCAAGGTGCGGTTCAAGTTGTTTCTCAAGAAATCCAATCTGCCCTTCAATACTGACGATTACTCCGCAGTCTTTTCGTGGTTAGTGATGGGGAATGTGTTGCTATTCTTCCTTGCAACCACCACCTTCTTCTCTCTTCTCATTTTCACTCTCAACACTGTATTTGCCCAGGAGTTTGTTGCCCGTAAATTAGGAGAATTCATCACCAAGAACACCAACTTGACTGTGACTTTCGAGCATGCTATCGTGCCTGGATGGTCTACAGGTAAAATCAGTTTTCGCAAGTGTTTTGTTAGCAAGAGGCCACAGTCAACCAAAAAGTTTGTAAAACGTTCTCAGGCTGAAGCATACGCCGACAGTCTACATAGGTCAGAAGATGAACATGAAATAATCGAAGAAATGGACGATGGAAACTATACCCAATACGATTTGACCATTGAAGAGGTGAACGTTTCCCTTTCATTCAATAAATGGGTCAATGGGACTGGAATTATCGAAACAATGGAGGTCAAAGGAATGCGTGGGGTAGTCGACAGAACTCACGTACACTGGGATCCGAATGATGATGCTACCAACTACAAGAACATCGCCGCTCCTGGAGACTTTGAATTTGAAGACTTCAAGATGGAAGACGTTCTCTTTGAGTTGAAACAACCCAATGATTTCAGACCATTTGATGTTGCTGTGTATAACTGTGAGCTTTCACAATTAAGACAACATTGGCTCTTTTATGACTTCTTGAACGCCAACGTTATGAGTGGATCCTACGACAATTCGCTCTTCACTATTCATAAGAAGCAAAGGATTGATGATTTCAACGAGGAAAACAACGCTTCTAAACAATGGAAGCGAATCACCAGGTTACGTGTAGACTCACTTCTGATCGACCATCTCAATACCGGGTTGGAAGGTCCTTTTGGCTGGATTACTGATGGAACTGTTGATATGATTGGTGATGTGAAAGTACCCCAAGATGACGAGAACTTCAACGTCAGTGAACTTGTTAGCATCATAGCTGCCTCCATCAAGAAGGAAGCAAACAGATATAAAAACCCCGAGGTCAAGAAACAACAACATCCTGATCAACATATGAGACTCACAAGCAGCGATTATAAGGATATTCTGAAGTATTTTGTATTGGATCTTACTTTGCGCTTGAACGGAGTACGTGCAACGGTTCCCTTCCAAGCACCAGAGTTAAGTTATATCAATTATGCATTGATTCGACCCATTGTTGCGTATATCAATTCCAAGAATACCGTGATTGAAATTACTAACCGGATTGTGAAGAACATGCAAGATTTTAGTGGCTCATGGACCGTGTACGATTCATTACTCATGGACGATATTTCGGAAGAAGTTTACGACAATTTTGTCGACTATGTGGCAGATGAACAAGCAAGATACTTTAGAATGAAAAAGGTTGGATTCTGGTCAGTCCAATTACTCTTGCAATTGATTGTTTTTGGTTTGGGAGCATTGATGTAGTTGTGTGCTACTGATTCAACTTAGACTTGCCCCACTGGAAACGTTTACTGTTGCTCAATTCATTTTCGTCTACATGCACAATGAGTTAGTGTGAACTGCCTATACATATCTATGCACTTCATGATTGATGCTCTGCCATAATGTCATTGTTCCTGCCATGAATTGTCAATCAAGAGCCTCTAAAACGAAGCAGATGTCGATTTTATCCGGTGTGATCTTTGAATGCTAACTTCGTAAAGAAATCTTGGTTGCTTGAACTATAAGTTCCAGCTAACATTCTCTTGTAAATATTATAACCTCAAAATCAAAACTAATAACACCAAGTAGCTCACTAAACTAATCACCGTCAATAACAGTACCGTATTGCCACATGTCTTATACATTTCCATATCCTTATCAGGGTTGTAGTATATGTCTATCGAGGGTGCTTTCGAGAGTCCAATGAAGTACAAAAGAGAGCCATAGATAGTGTAAACGATGCCGATTGGTAGGAACTCTTTGGAGAACAATTTGATGATTAGAATTGAAAATGATAGACAACCAATAGCGCTTCTAGTATATGCCCCTTCGTAAGTCCGTTGGTGAGCTCTGACATCCAATTTGTGACCACTTGAGAGGATATCGAGTCTTGTAGGTAATTTTGAAACTGTCGGACGAATATCTGCCATTTTGGCCACTAGAAGATACCTGAACTCCTGAACAGTGGATTGAAATGACGCAATGGAATAAGGAAAAGTGAGAGTAGCCAATATATCTAAGGTGTCACCAGTAAATTATACGGAGAAACGTCAGTATAATTTTGACTTTTCTCAGTAATTGAGAGAGTTTCTGTAAATATTCTCACTAAATTAAGGTTGCATTCACAAGAATTTCAGATACTCTCACTAAATTAAGGAACCTCAGTAGATCAGAATTATTTGTAAATTTATGGCGTCTACTTTTCAATATACTTATCAACCTTTACAACAAATTATCTACCAGCTCTAATAGCACCCACACAACACCGACACACAGTATTCCTAATATGGCAGGTACTAAAAGATTATGGGTGAAATTATCCGTACCTTCTACTTTCTTGTCCACACTTCCTGAATTTGCCCATACAAAGTCGAGGGTAAGGAAAGTAGCGACCGATGATAGAAAGAGCCTACCAGCTCCGTCGCTAAACCCGTCCAAAGGCTCGTCTCCAGCTCCTAGTATTTCTGAATCCACAACCAATAACAGTTCGACCACTTTAAATACACTTAACCAGCCAGCCATCAGTAATTTTAAGATCAACTCAGGATTAAAAGAATCGTCCACATCTGGGTTGGTGATGAACAGTATTTCCAACGGACTCTACGCTTTAGATAAATCTGGAAAACCATGTAAAAAATGGGTCAAGAAACCCACACAGTTCAAGACGTTCAGTGGGTTCAAGGTTAAATATATTTCATGGAAACACAAGAATCCTGAAAAGAGTCAAAAGAGCAAGATCAAGGAAGAGGCCAAGGCTGCTATAAAACAAGAGTCCAGTCCTCCAATGTCAATATCTGCGACTCCAGATCTCAGATCAGAAGCATAATGGTAGATCAGATAGGCGACAGTTATTAAGCAAGAACGACAGCTGATCTGAACGACGGTTATTAGATCAGAAAGACAATTAACTACTCGAGATATATACCTCAATACTTCTAGGTTTTACTATGAAGGATCCAAAGAGTTAGTGATTGAAGTGATACTTTTGCACCTGTAAGATGCCCATACCTCAACTAGCTCGGAGAATACCTAAAATTCCATAATCCACAACACTCACACGTTCTATAACTTGGCTTCCTCGAAGCTTTCACCATATTATTTATAGCTTTCCCAGACTATATATATGTAATTAATACTTACTATGTAAAAAGATCATGTCCGCAATAGTTAAAGTCTCAAAAATCGATTTTGAAATTTTTAGAAGTATCTCTATTCATCAATGTTGAAGTCGTATATCCCAAGGAGTCTAGCTCCGAGGATCTTTAACCAAGGAGATCCGAGGATAAGAGCGTCCAAACTTCAGCTCATACGACTTGCATCCGATAAGGTTTCTTCAACACAATCTAATCAAGTTATATCCAACAAACAGCTCCTCTACACCACCGATCCAGTAACGCCAGGTTCGATATTCTTCTTACCACACGGAACCAGAATATTCAACAAGCTAGTTACTTTCATGAAGAATCAACAAACTAAGTATGGATTCCAAGAAGTCATCACCCCATTGATTTACAAGACCAAGTTATGGAAACAGTCGGGACATTGGGACAATTACCAAGACGATATGTTCAAAGTGGTAGGAAACGATGCATCAAAAGAGGAAATAGACCACGACCACGGCGATAAACCGCATGAACACGAACATCACGATGATTTGGAACATACTTATGGACTTAAGCCTATGAATTGTCCTGGCCATTGCTTAATCTTCGATAAATTCGATAGATCCTATAATGAGTTGCCAGTGAGATATTCCGACTTTTCATCATTGCACAGGAACGAGGCAAGTGGTGCCCTCTCTGGACTCACGAGAGTTCGTAGATTCCATCAAGATGACGGCCATATATTCTGCGAACTCCAACAAATCGATGAGGAAATCAGAAACACCATAAATTTGATTAGAGATTCTTATAAAGTGTTTGGAATCAACGAAGCAGATATCGAATTCTTTTTATCCACGAGACCAGAAGAAAAGTTCATGGGAGATATCGAAACGTGGAACAATGCCGAGCTCCAGTTGACAAATGTCTTGAATTCTACGGCAGGAGAAGGAAAATGGCAAATTAGAGAAGGCGACGGAGCGTTCTATGGACCCAAAATCGATGTTTTATTAAAGGATGCGTTCAAAAAGAAACATCAGGTAGGAACTATTCAATTAGATTTCCAACTTCCACAACGTTTCGATTTGAATTATGTTGCTGAAGACGGATCTCGTGATAACAGACCGATTTTGATTCATCGTGCAGTGTTTGGATCATTGGAACGGTTTTTTGCGATTTTGCTAGACCATTATCAAGGAAAATGGCCGTTCTGGATCAATCCTAGACAAGCAGTGATTGTAACTGTCAATGAAAAACATCACGAATTCGCTGAAAAGGTCAAAAAACAGTTATGTGGAGATATCGTAAGCAACGATAACGAAATCTCTCCCATCACGGGGTATAACTTTCATGTGGACATCGATAAAAGAAACGAAACCGTGGGTTCAAGAATCAAAGACGCCGTTCAAAAGGGTTATTCATATATCATTATGATTGGTGACAAGGATATTGAAAATGGAACCGTGGCTATCAGATCTAGGGATAGCAGAAAAGTCACCAATATGTCCACTGATGATATCTACAAAATGTTTATAGATTTAGAAAAAAAGTATCAATAATGTACATAGCGATACAAACGTATCAAGATTTGATGTTACAGAGCACACGTAGATTTAGGAAAGCCATAGTAATCTAATGTGAAATTTTATGAAGAATCTCTAAGGGAGGGATCCAGGAAATAGTACTAATAGTCTTTATATGAGGAGTCATTTTTTCACTACTTTTTATCCGAGGAGTCATTCTCTCACTAGTCTTTATATGAGGAATCATTCTCTACTCGAGTAGACTTATAATTCTCTACTGAGTAGACATATCTGAACTCCATCCCTTAATTTGATTTCTGAGGATTTAGATATCTATACTCTATCAGTATATCTAAATTGGTCTACTTTCCGTAACCCTTTGAAACGAGAATTTTTTCAATATCAAACCAGAAATCTCTTACAATCATTTTATCTCTGAATCTCTTGTCACCTCTGTCAACTTTGATTTCAGATACATTCCAGTCCTTGATTTTTGGAGGAGTTGGATCTCCTTGGTAGCTCACAAAAAACCCAGCGTACCTTTGGAATAATATTTCTGGTTTTGAAAACTTATACTTTGCAAACTGCCATGCTTGACCAGTGGTGAATATAGCAATGACTCTGTCCCAATATTCTGGTTTGTTGAACATTTCAACGTTGTCGACTACCATTATTTGTTGAGCCGTGGAAACCAATCTGTCTGACTTGTGATGTAAAGTCACGAGGCCACTTGATGGTTTATTGGATGGGTTAGCTTCGACATATCTTCCTTCTTCGAGGAATTCTTTAATGTTGGACAAAGAAAGTAAAGCTGTAGTTGCAGGTGAAACGATGATGATTGGCTGTTTCATTGGAGCCAACGTTTTTGATTTGATTTGTGCTGAAGGTTTCGACCGTTTCAATTGCACAATAAGTTTCTTTGCGTCCGAGACCAAATATCCAAAATCTATATTCTTAGTACCTCTTAAGGTTGCGTTGTGATCTATCGAATCTCTTTCGTGTTGAGAGATTCTCTCTATTTGTGGATCTTCTAACTTATGTTTCTTGGCTGTTCCCTCAACAGCAGCAACAGTTTCGCCAACTTTTGGCTCGTCAACGACTTGGTCGTCTTTAATAAACGTACAAGATTCGGAGTTTCCAACTAACCACGTACTTAGTTCAGTTTTGACCAAGAATTTGAAATCGGAAATTCCCAATTCTGAACATTCGTTTTTATAGTCCACAATCGACGATTTATCATGCATCCAACAAAACACGACTGCCCTCAATGTCTGAGCCACTTCTTCGTTATAAAAGCTCGTCAACTCGTCCAATTCAAACTCTAAATCTCCCAACTTTACATGGCTGGCATCCTTGATCGAGTCGGTCTCTGTTTTGACATCACCTTCGCTTTTAAAGAAAGTGATAGGCTTTTTACTGATTGCACAGTCTTTCAACGCCTTAAGCGATTTTATACCATTATTTTCCATCGAGTTCTATTGTCTTGATGTTTTCAATACTTGTTGGTATAGTCTTGAATTTTTCACTGAGTCGCCAAATGTATAATCCTGTATATAGACATGATATAAGATCGTAGATTTGCACAAGCCCAAAGCTCCCTAAACATGAAGGAAACCATAGATGAAGGAAACCATAGATGAAGGTACGGTTTTGGAATGGGCAGAGAGAGCCCAACTAACTCTCAAGAAGTCTCAGCGTCTTTGCACACGTGCACAGACACAAATGCACTCAACCACATATCAGTTAACGTCAGTACTACCTGAGAAGTTAGACACAAGCAACACTCTTGTTGACTCACTCAAACGACAACACAATTTGCTTATAAATATCACGAAGACCTTCAAACGTAAGACTCAAACGTTGAAAACAATTAATGACCAATACGATAAGAATTTGATGCTGGCATTAGATGATTTGAACTCGATCGTTTTACAACTTCAACAGTCAGTAGTTCCAGGTCATTTCATAGACACCGACACCACGGAGAAAACTCTTGACGAGTTCATATCCATAGACTCAATCGATCTTTTGAAACGAAACATTAATATCTATAAAGGAAATTTCAACAAGATGTATGCATTTTTGCAATCGAAGTTGTATGAACTAATCACGGAACCCATGCAGAAAATGGTCAAGAAATATAGCAAGACTCTTAAGCTTTACGAGGAGATTCTTCTGCTCACGATGGAGATGAAAGCTGCGCCTGCTGGGGCCTCTACAATCAACACCATTCTTAAAGAAAACGTATCTTTGGAGAATGAATTGGTATCGATACTAGAAATGTTGACCAATCATTATGACCAATGCAAAGCTGGAGTGGACTTCATTAGAGCAGGAAACTCGGGCGTGAATTTACAAGTGCTTCAAAACGATTCTCTTGAACTTCCGGACGTTCTTAAAGAGTTGAATACGCTCTGTGATTTCATTGCAAATAATGAAATAAGAGCACAAAAGTATTATGACTCCAAGGTTCCTCCTGTAGAATCGTTTATTGAATCTAGTAAGGGACAATTGGATCTCTACAGAGAATTTAAAACAAAAAACATACCAACCTACATGACATTGTACCAGTTGTGCAGGGAAATTATAAACAAGTCCAACATATCTGAACAAAAAGAAACCCCACCGTTGAAAGAATACTCAGACACTATCAATCAGTTGGTTTACCACTATAAACAATTTCTAGATGTCTACAAAACCAAGTATTTGGTGGAATTACACAACGAACTCTTCACGTACCCCAGAAAATTCCTCAACAAATTGTCAGAATTTCTTAATGATGATTTGTACCAACTCCAAAACGAAGAGAAGGAGAGAAGGAAACAATGGCTAGCGAAATATGGCGACTTTATACCCAAAGAATTCAAGCTTCCAGGAGAATACAACCAACCCACCATAGTACAAATTATCACAGAAGGTTTGGAACAAGTACAACCAACAAATACTGACTCACTAACATCCGACGAACGGCAGTTATTGGACCTTATCAAGAAGATGAACGTACCTAACAGATTACCTGACGTAACTTAACTTCTATTATATATATATATTACCTGCAGGACATGTAGATATAAAATGTAAACCGAATATTCAAGTAATACACCTTAGGGCCAATGTCAAGAGCCGGACCATATATAGGACTATCATTCACCAAAGGGGGGGACACGGGAAATGTACGACCTACGCCTGGAAATTCGATGAACCTGATGGCTACTGCCATCAACCGCGATGATGACTATGATGACTACGATGACGAAGAGATGGATGGACAACAGATGGATGGACAACAGAACAAGGATTACCAGAGAGACGACAGTATGAGCGAATCAAGGATAAACAACCTGAAACTAAATAACAACATAAACGAAAGCAAATCTATGTCGTGGCTAAACAACACTACCACGCCCAGTATGCAAAAGTACGGGATCGGAGCACAGCTTTTGATGAAGATGGGTTACCAACAAGGAAAAGGGTTGGGGGCCAACAATGAAGGGATCGTCAATCCCATAGAAACGAAATTACGACCTCAAGGACTTGGAGTTGGAGGAATTAACGAAAGAATTGCTAAAAACGACGAAAGTGATGCAGATATGGATTCAAGCGACGATGAAGGCCATAAAACCACTACGAGAATATCATTATTTGAAATTATTGAAGAACTAGAGTTACGTGATCTTGTTGTGCCGTTGAAATACAAGCAACTTTCGGATAATGGTACGAATGAATCTATACGACAGGACTTACAGATTGAATTGAAGGAAGCATTTGAAAAGTTAACATTGATACGTGATGAATGGGATTCTACAGATAAAAATGAGCGATTCTTAGCATTCCAAGCAAAGGATATAGAGAATAGAGTAGAATCCGAGACTCTTGAATTGGAGGCGGCGAAGAAGGTACTGCAAGTACTAGCTCTGACCGCTGAGGAGCTAACAAGTCTAACAGAAGAAGAGAAGGTTGAGTACGTTACGAAAAAGTTGCAGATTTTGATCACAGATCCTTGCCGTAATTATAGCCAAGTACGAGGAGCGATCACATCATTGCTCTCTAACATTATTGAAGCGTTGTTTCAAGATTTCGAAATAGACGATGCTGAAATAATAAAACCTTTGACGGAATGGTCCTTAATGTACCGAGAAATTGAAAAGCCACAGTCCAATCATATCGGATACTTTGACTCTTTACTATATTCACATGTCTATATACAGCTCGAAAAGCTCTTACAATCGGATTCGCATGCTAAAGTGTTGGATACGTTGGAATTCTGGCTCCAGGCTCCTATATTAATAGACCCTTATACAACCATCCAAAACCGTCTAAACAGTGAGTTGATAATTCCATTTTTGAAGTCTCTGATTGCGAAATGGAGTCCATGCAATGGTCCAGCCCCAATATACTTGATAGATTATATTGTTCTACTTTCTTCAGAGAATAATAGTTGCTTCGACGCTCTATTGAAAGATATTGTTGCGAAATATGTTTCTTTCGTCGACTACAACCATTCAGACTTCTTCTGGAACCAATACTTAATGAAACTTGTATCAAAACAGGAGATTCTTGATGAACTCAAGAAACTTCGCGAGATATGGATCAAATTGTTTCAACAGTTTATACCCGGCGACGTTTCAAGTATTGAAAATACCTTGAAACGGTCTTTGCTCGAAGTTCTTTCTGTGAAATGGTCGATTGTCGATATTTCTCCTATCGAAATGTTTTTGGATATAGTTGGAGAGAATGATTTCTTCGACAGTGAACAGATTCTCGCCATTCTCCAATTCAAAGTATTTAATACCTGGCTAAACACTGTCTCTGAAAAGAAGAAGGATCCATTGGATCTAGTACCATGGTACACTGAATGGTACTCTAAGTTCCGATACTTGGCCAATACTTATGGACAATCACATCCATATATACTTTCATTATTTGACTGGTCTATCCAACAGAGTTTAAATCGGATTGAAAGCGACGTCATTTTATTACCAACACTTAACGGTACGTCCACTCCACTGGATTCTCAGATATACGAACTACTTTCCACCATGAAAGATCAGAACCCTAAACAAAACACAAATGGAATCCCTGCGTACCAATTAATGACCTCGTTCAAAGATGTTGTCTCGAACTATTGTCTCGCCAATAATATCTTACTTATTCCAATGAAGAAATATCACTCTCGGTTGGGACACCCGTTGTACAAAATGGAATCCAGAACCAGCAGGTTATGGTGTTACTTTGAAGACGATGTTCTCTGGGTCACGAAGACTCCTTCTTTTGAAAGCGCAGATTACCAACCTCTCAGTCTCGATGATTTGGGTGCAAATATAGAACTCAAGCGATACTAGCTAGGCCAAGGTAAGTATATAACCATAATAACATAACCTAACAGGACTTAAAAGGACCTAGAAGGACCAATATAACCTTGTCTAGTTCATACAACATTGTAGTAACTTAAAGAACCTAAACATCATCTAGATTTTAGAGAATCAAGCATTGCCAAATTTCATCAAAATTGACTCCAGAATTTCTTAATAAATGCGACAGATTTAACAACTCCTCTTCAATGATTGCACCAATTATTGGGAGAATATCAAGACGTGGGGTGTATAGAGCCACTAGAACTCTGTATAACCCAGTGAGATCCTATAGTAACTTGAAAGAACGAGTCCAGAATGTTGACCAGTACTTGAGAAAAATCGGTGACGAAAAGACAAAGGAGTCGACAAATACAATTTACTACATGAGAAGAATTGGCTCGATGTCGGTCTTGGTAGTATTAGGCTCGTTAGTGTATGCCAGCTGGTCAGAGAGTCAAGAAAACGAAGCCATAGACTTTATGAATGTAAAGACTGAATAGTGATGAGAATATAGAGGGCTAGAAGAAATAGAGAGGGCCAGAAGAAATATCGAGGGAATGTGGAACATCGAGGGACTGTAAATCATAGAGGGAAAGTGCAAGCATTAGCAATGATTTAAAAGCAAGTTCGTCGAACGAGTTGGGGGATATTAGTGGATATCTGTCGATTTTCATGAGCCCTAACCAGTAACATCTAGAATTACAGATATGTCGTTGATCCGCTAGTTGAAACTAAGACCAATAGAAATACCCTTCAGAACCTTCCTATTATTTCAAACCTGAGATCACCTACTTAATCCATCATCTCATGCTAATACCACCTAAGTTACTTGTCCACCCAGGGCCAATTTTAACATACCGAGCTTTACATAACTCTGACGATTTCTTCACTACATGTACATAAATAACTCATGGTCGTCCTTTTCATCTGTGTACATATACATAGCCATGATGGCATTTTTTCATGGTTTTGTTGATGAAAGGGCTTCCACAATATACTCCACTAAATAAACGCTAATGATGTGATCTTAACTTTGAATAGATTAGTGAATGTATTAAAAATAAGAAGCTTCACTATTATGATGATGTCTCTCTAGCGTCTAGGGAATGGAAATATTAGATATACTAGATGAAGCTACTTAAATTCAGATATCCAGGTCTCTTGCTATCATCTTTATCCTACTCTCGTTATACACCCTTAAACTCAAATTATTGGATCCAATATTTGAATATCCATTTTGTATTATATAAATCTGGTTTGGTACTGATTGCCGAGTTAATATCATAAATCCTTTTACTAGTAGTTGCCTAGGTGGCGTTGCTAACAGTATCATACTGGGTCGTGCAGGCCCACTTATTTTGAGGTCTCAAATTTTTCAACTGCAACTCAATCTGTTAGTAATCAGTACCTCCATAGCAGAAAATGTATAGATCACTTATTAGAACATCGTTAGTTCGTCAATTGGGAAGTAAAGTTCCATCCCGGATAATTTCTAGGGGGTATTCTTCCGGATTTTCGAGAGGTTTTACCAACCAAAACAGAATGATTGCTGGATTTGCTGGAATCGGTGCTGGATTGGTCGGTGTAGGATTAGCTGGCAGCTCATTTGCCATTCAAAACGACGTCGACCAAGAAAAGTTTGATGACGAGTTCAAACAAGCCTTGGAGGATACTAAAAAAGAGTTGGAGGACGTCAAGAAGGCGTTGGAAGAAGCCGAACTTGCTGAAAAGTCCGAGCAAGAATCCGAAGAAACTTCCTACGAAGGCGCTGCATACAACCCGGAAACCGGAGAGATCAACTGGGACTGTCCTTGTTTAGGTGGAATGGCCGACGGCCCATGCGGTGAAGAGTTTAAAGAAGCATTTGCTTGTTTTGTATACTCAGAAACCGATCCAAAGGGAATCGACTGTATTAAGAAGTTCGAAAACATGAGATCTTGTTTCAAGAAGTATCCAGAACATTACAAGGCAGAGTTGTATGAAGGTGATGAACCAGAAGGCGAAGTCGACGCCGCCACCCCTGCTGAAGAGAATTCCGAAGCTCCAGTTAGTGAAACTGCTAAATAATCACATCATGACCTGAAATTAGCAAAAAACGCTGGTTACACTTACTAGCCACCGAAAATACTGGTTGTAGTATTAGTATCTAGTATCTACATGTATACAACCGATGTAAATAGACATTGTATTAAATTATAGAGAACTAGCGAGAACTAGAAGCGAGAAAGAAATAATGCATAGTAGCGACGATGTGTCTGAGTGCCATGAGGAGTTTATCTGGGTATATTTGGGTATATCTTGAAAGATCTGAGTATATCTGGGAATATCTGTGAATATATGGGTAAGTCTGTGAATATATGGGTAAGTCTGGGGATATCTAGAGCCTGTAGCGTATTATTGATCTGACACGTACATATCTGATCGCCAAATCTAGTCCTTCATATCAGCTAAGTTTTAACAGGTACTCGACGTTGATATCATACAATTCACATAGATTTATATTATTCTTAATAATTGGCTAAAGATCAGATCCTTAACAGGCACATCCCGGAGCAGCTTGCTTGATGGTCAAGTCTATTCCATCAAATCCTTGCATGTTTCGGGTTGGTTCAGGAGAGTCCTTTATTGCAAGGCCGATTTGAGCCACTCGAAGAAAAAGAAGTTCCACTAGATCCAAACGTTTGCACGTAATCTCCACAACATCAGTTTCCCAGTCTTCCACATAGTGTTCTACACTAACGGAGGTGTTAGCCGTTATAAGATGTCTAATTTCATCACGGTCCACGCATCGTTCCGCAGCTTTGTCTATTTTGTTGCCAACTATTATGACACCTGGACGTTCCACATGACAATGTTGCAAAAACCGAGCAAACCAGTCACGAATACTCAACACAGACTCGTAATTAGTGACATCGTAAACTAGCACGACGACATCAGTACCTCTATAGAATGCTTGTGAGATTGCGTTGAACCGTTCCTGCCCTGCGGTGTCCCATATTTGTAGGTTGACGCGTTGGGCTGATGATATAGGTTCGGGCGCTACTGATTCCTGTGATACAGCCAGGATCATTGATGTAGAAGTTGTGAGGTTAGAGGCATTGATTTGTTCAATTGACAGCGATTTGGCCTGCAGTTTCAAGGGGTCTTTGGTATTTTTGAGGGATGTAGTGTTTTCCCCATGGTGATGATTAGGTTGATTATGCAATTTGGGCCATGTTTGGCCAGAAGTATGCCACGGCTCGGAAGGGCTAACGGTGGCCAGAGTAGGAAAATTTCTATCGTTTCCATCGTTTCCTCGTGGTAAGTCTTTTGTAGTGGAATGGGGGACCGATACTCCCATCGTCAAATAATCCCCACCTATAGTCGCTCGATAGCCGTTGGTGAACACTTGATGTACAAATTGTGACCTCAAGCACGTCTTTCCGACTCCCAGATCACCAAGAAGTACAACCTTTAACGTAGTTGACATTGGTGGGTTATCAGTTGTTGATGTTGTGATGCTGATTTCCATAGTAGTGGAAGCCCTGCAGGAGCGAGAATAAACGAGCAAGGGAAATTAGCGTAAAAAGAAAAATATTACTGAAAGAGGCGGACAATAAATGAGAAATGTTGTGAAAATTAGTGAGAAAAATGGATCAAACTACAAAAATTAGTGAGAAAAAGGGTAAATCTACAAAACTTAGTGAGAAAAATGGTCAAAATTACAAATATTAGCGAGAACGTTAACTAATTATTTACAATCTAGGGACATAACAATAACTATATATGGATAAACGATACATGATAGTTGGTGTTAAATATATGGACATCTGTAGCGAAAATATATCATTCAGTCTACCTTCAGATCAAAAACTCCAGCCCACTATATCCCACTAGCCCTAGTTTCACGGTACTACCACTTATCTCTCCCCATGTGATTCTCAATATTACTTATCATGATCTAGAGTCGTGTGCCCCTCAAACGCATCAGTACGAGGGCGAGCAAAGAAGAGACAAAACGGCTAGCAATTCAACAGTCTAATACTTGACCCCACCCCTCCACAACATGAAGATTTATTATATTGGAATCTTAAGAAACACCGGCACCAAAGCGCTCGAGCTTTCTCTGGCCAGAGATTTGAGCCAGTTCTCGTTTTTTGAACGTACGGGAGTCTCCCAGTTCATGACTTTCTTCTCAGAAACCGTCAGTCAAAGAACAACACCAGGCCAAAGACAAAGTATTGAAGAAGGAAACTACGTTGGGCACACATACGCTAGAAGCGAAGGCATCGCATGTGTATTGATCACCGACAAGGAATACCCAGTAAGGCCAGCATACACATTGATCAACAAGATTTTAGAAGAATACTTGACGTTACATCCAGTAAACGAATGGTCAGGAATCGAAAACACCACCGAATCGTTAAAGTTCGACTCTCTCGAACAATATTTGAAGAAATATCAAGATCCTAGCCAGGCCGACTCGATCATGAAGGTCCAACAAGAGTTAGACGAGACCAAGATTGTTTTACATAAAACCATCGAAAGTGTATTGCAAAGAGGTGAGAAATTGGACTCGTTGGTTGATAAGAGTGAAGCCTTGTCCACTAGTTCTAGAATGTTCTATAAACAGGCAAAGAAAACCAATTCGTGTTGCGTAATTACTTGATCTGATGATGTTTAGATCACTATTCAATAGGAGTTCATTATATGATCACTATATGTTCATTATATGCTCACTATATATAACCATCTGGGTGAGGAGAATCTCAAGAATTGAAGTATATGGAGATTATGGAGATTCTATGGAGATTCTATCGACCTAGATATTTGGAAGCTTCGGTTATGTATATCGCTACGACGGATGGTTCTTCTATCTCCTGAATTGTGCATTTTTCTACATACTCTTAGAGTCATTTCGAGGTCGAGCATTTGTACTAGGGTGTAAGACTAAGATGGTGTCTATACGACAACACTACTCTAACAATTCTTACTTAGTCCACAACTCTTGCTCTAGTCCACAATTCTTACTGTGGGTTCGTTGTCCACTCACACTAAGTTTTCCATGTCCTACTAGGACCGAAGCATAATGTCTAGCTTCATAATAAGTGTATACGAGTAATAAATACCATGTTAGAACAGGGAAATGGAATCTGAAGTATCGCAAGGACAAGTCTAACCTTGTTCTATTCACATTCTGTATTATTTGTAATTATGATTGTACATTTAGAATTCTATAGTAGCAGTACAACTATTTAGCGTATTGGCCAACCTTACTATATCAAATAATAGGGATTGGTCAGACATCAACACTACTTTTTACCACTTCAAACGCCTTCAACAACTTTCGGCGGGCTCCCAAGGCAATCACACCCTTAGACTCTAACTGGTCATTGTCGAACTCAACCAACTCTTTCCACGGTATGTCTTTTAAACAGTCGGTGTATTTGTGAAGTCTCAACAACTTCAACCATGCAGGGATGTTGTTCAACATCTCGAGATTGCTGACTTCTGCAGGCATAGACGTATTGGAAGCGAGTATCAGCGCAGCGGTACTTGGAGAATTTATTCCTGATAAATTGTCAAACTTGTTTTCAGGAGAACCGTTTTTCTTGCCCTTGGATCCAGGAGATTTGGAGTTGTTGTGTCCGTTGTGGTGGAGGTTGGCAGGAACCGATGCAGAATTCATGCCTCTGTTGATACTTTCTTCGTATAACATGGACGAGTTTGGTCCTCTGCTTTGTTGCTGGAAAAAGCCGGGGTTATTGTGGGAGTAGCCGTGCTTTCTATTTGAGTCCAAGGCAACACGCGAGTTGATGGTGGTCAAGGCACCCAATTTCAAAGCCGTGTGCGCCGACATATCCAACGAGTCCGAAGATTCATTGGATTGTTGCGAAATATGCTGTTGTTGAGAATGTTGCTGCTGTCCGAGCGACGATTGCTGCTGTTGGTGCAATTGTTGTTGATGCTGTTGTGATTGCTGTTGCTGGTGTTGATGTTGTTGCTGGTGAGGATTCGACGCAGCCGCAAGTTGCAAAAAGTTGGTCTTTTCGTACAAATGAGAAGTAGGCGACCTTGCTCTTTCGAATTGCTGGTGTTGGCTGAATCTCATACCGTTATTCACAGAGGGATCAGCGGACTTTGGTCTTTGATTTTTTTGGTCAACAAATAAATGCAGATTGGAGGCTCCCAAATTGTTTCTGAACGAGTTTTGTTTGGGCTTGGGTTGGTGCAACGTTTGGTGTTGCTGAGACTGGGATTGGCCGCTCTTGTCCAAGTTCAAGTTTTCCAAGTCTCCGTACAAGTCCTGTTGGGAGTACGCATGGTAAGGAGACATCATGCTGTAGGAAGCCTGTTTCTGAGGCTGTTGCTGCTGATGGTGGATAGATAAGCTATTTGCCAATTTTGACTTAAGTTTCAACAAGAGATCTGTAGGTAAGTTGTTGCAAAGGTACTCGATCATGGTGATGCTGTCTTCAGGGTTCAAATTCTCAATCCAGTTGGAAAACACAAGCAAGTCCAGGTAAAAGTTGGATGGTTGTTCTTGGACTTGTTGGTGGTTGAAGAAGTTGGAAAAATCGTTGACAGACTGAGGTCTGTTTGGAATGGACGCAGATGGAGGTAAAAACGCGTTGGAGTTGCTGGATCCTAAGAGTGCTGCGATGCCTGTGTTGGCGGATGCGCTAGTTGGGATCGGAGAAACGGTGGTATCTCTCATCAATGGGTTGGAGAGAGAAGTCGACGGACTAAGCAAATCGGCCGAAAACCCGTATTTCGAGACAGATGGAGCCAAGAGACTATGGCTGGTTGTCAAGCCGGTTGATGCAACCGAAGCATGTCCAGAAGGAACGGGAGCAGCGGATGCGGGGGCTGTGGCCGCTGAAGCAACAGAGGCTGACACTGAACCCGCAAGGGAGCCAGTGCTGGAAACAGGGTCGCTAATGGATTGAGAATGGTTTCTCAAGTCCAAATCCAAATCGGCGGTCAAAGTTTCAAATTCGTGCTGCAAGTTATACCCAACACTCTGTTGACGTTCCTGATGGCCCATTGAGAATTGAGATTGCTGGCCTTGTTGAGACACCTGGGTCTGGATAGGAAAACGTTGGCCGTGGTTTTGCTGCTTAGATTGCGCCTGTTGAAGTTGCTGGGGATCTAAGGGTGGTGGCGACAACAAAATCGGTCTGTCCATGTAAGGAGACTTTGAATCCATATTGAAAGTCTGTCGGTTCTAGTGTTGAAAGAACGTAATGGCCCTAGGTAGTAGAATATATATCGTGGCGAATCCTTAGATATGTGTACGAGTTAGAATTGAAGATTCTGACTAGTACCTCAAATTGACTGAAAGAAACGTGGCACGACTAATCGAAATTTCTACTAAATATGAAGTAGTTCTACTTAGTATAAAGTGGTTCTTCCGAATAGTTCTACTAAGTAACGAGTGGTTTTACTTAGTGGTTGTTGATGAAACACTCGGTCCACTAGGTGAAGATTTTTCTTTTACAGAGTTGTTCGATTGGCGATGAGATTTTCGCCTGCATATAATTTGCGAGTGAACCATCAACCTTATTGCACAGGAGCCTCAACTATTCTACTGTATATAACTATAATTGCTCATAATAGATCTGAATATATATAGTACATACTGGGTCATATTGGGGGAGTCTAGATGTCTTTGTAACCATGATTTATCTGTAGGAGAATATGATTGTTCTGAGGTATTGTAAATAATGGAAGCGTTATGAGTGATGAACCCTATTTAGGGTATATAAAGACAAAAAAATTATATAATGTGAAGTCTTAATAAGTTCTTGAGGAGCTCTTGAAGCACTTGAAGCACAAGAATTGAACTCAACGAGCTGTAAACTTCTTTAAACTTCTGTAGCCTTTATGTAAGCTCCTTTTTCCATAGATGAGACCAGGAACAATAGAACTTTAGGTGCTATCTCATAGTTTTCTTCCAAAAATACACGATTGTCATACAGATTCACCATGTGGAATCAGCATACAAAGACATGTGAATTGACACTATAATACAAAACTGGGACAACGACCAGTCGAACAACAACAGTCAATACTTGCCGTAGTCATACTTTACTGGGTCGCTCACAGTTAAGTATCCCTCGCCAACCAGAACTTCTTATTCTCCTTGATTATATTGCAAGTGAACTTAAGTTCAGGCAAGAATTCCGAAATGTTATTGAACAAGTTTTCTGCAAAAGTATTGATAAAAAAGATTTGTCCCTTATGGAGAACGGGATTGGATTTCAATACATCTTCGAGATGCACTGGCACATGCTGGTACTCGAGTTCTTTGGAAAGATTCAAATTAGTCGTGGTGTTTGTAATTTTCCTTTCTAACATAGCCACTTCTTCGAACTCACGGGCCAAAACCATGGCCCATTGCGATGATACACGCAAAGGACGTGTGACGTTGGAAATGTCGGCACACTTGATCAATAAAGAACAAATCAACTTGACCTTGCCCTTATCATGAGTAAAATCTTCCTTCTTAAGAACGTTGAGTTTATGGATGTATTCAAAGTGCTCGGCCATATCCGTTGCCAATATACTTGAGCTGATAATTTCCTTCAAAGACAATTCTGATTGAGCTTTGCCCTCGGTAAATACCGCCAAAAGCGACGGCCAGTTAATTACCAAGATCTTGTTGATGAATACTGACGAATGGAATGATTCTAATACACTACGCTCATTGTAGATCAAGGATGTTGGTGATGAGTATTTTATCATAAAAGCGTTGGTGACTCCTGGATGACCCACATCGTGACCCAACGCCGCAACCAACAACCCAAGGGTCTGCAAATGATTTAAGTGGGTTGGAGAATGCAATTGCGACTGAGTTTTGGAGGATTCATTTCTTGAAGAAGAATTTACTGCTCCAATCAAAGGTACCAATTCAAGCAACCCATCATACTCGTGTTTGGTATTAAGATAGTTTAATTCGTCAGCATTGGGGTTAACTTCTAATTGTTTAAATACTGGCAAACAGTTCAAACGAATCAAAAAGTGGAAACATGCTTGTAAAACGTCAACTGCATGACGGAAGTTGTGGAATGGATTACCATTCTTATAAGAGTCTCTCACCATGAACACAAGTCCCAATAACTCGTTAGATGACGGAATCTGTATTTTTTTGCAGTTATCATCTTCATGTTTATGAGACCCTTCAATCTGTCTCAAAGCATAATTGATCATGAGGTAGACACAATACACCAAATCGTCGTTTGAAAGCTCGTGTGCAGGGAATGACCAATGACCTACCAAATGACAGAGTGTTGATAAATGTTGAGGTGAGTGGTTAGACAACAAGGATAAAAAGTCAGTTTCTTCCATAATTCGATCCTTCAAGTGAATGATATGGTTAATTGACACAACGGACTTATTGGTGCTGTTATTTAAAGTGAATGACATGGTGGAAATGATTTTGTTTATAGCGAAATCAGTAGCTTCTGACGTCGTGTGATGGGTATTGTGATGATCCAACGATGCAGGGCTATGATTTTTGGCAAAGAAATCGTTGATGGAAGAAGATCCCGTACCAGTCCACGTTTCTACTCTCGAAATTCTATTATTAATCAACAAGTTAATTTTCTTGATAGCAAGGTTTAACTGTTCCACAATAACATCGTCAACCAAATCTTTACCATCTATGATGATAAGATTAAGATGATTAAAGAAATACTTTAATAATAATACTTTGTCTTCGAATGTTAAGAGATCCAAAGCCCGCGGTTCACAAGTGCTGGACGAAGAGATATTGGAATTATCGTCATCGAGAACAATCACAAGTGGATGGTTTGTATCGGATTCATTATTCCCACGAATAAAGAGGTTACTTATAAGGTCAGCAAACTTGACGTATTGTGCATGATTTGTATATGATAATTTGGTATGGTTCAAGTCTTCCTCCACTTCTGAGGAATACGTTAATGTTAAAACTTCAGCCATAGAAATATGTTATGCTACTGGTTTCAAGTTTAACTAAAGTTATTAGGCTCTTGAGTTCTGAGTTATGAGTTCTTACTTCTGAGTTCGAGTCCTAGCTAAGAAGATTGTCTTGTCTTATCGTTAAATAATAATTAAGTGTAATATTTCCGTCAGCGCTTTTCTCTCTAGTAATTTCTAACAGATCTCTTGTCTTTCTAGGTAAGTTTCTAGGTAAGCTGGAGGCTAGGTGGCAACACTTTTGAAGTTCAAAAAATCGATATATGGATCAGAATTCGACGGGAAAAATGTAATACTTGAATATTTGAGTAATGGAGATTATATACCAACTGTATTCATGTAATAATAACTTATTTATATAACGTAAATCGGAGTGTTTAAGAGAAGTTGGAAGAATTTTATGTTTTGAAATCACTTTATCTTTGAGTGTGTGAGGGTAAAAAAAAAGAAATTTAAAAAGAGACCTTCTTACTGACTCAAGAACCACCCGGCCGTGCTATGATTTCCCAGTGGTCATATAAAGAGTAAACGACCTGGTTGTCGCTATTTGAGAGGGATGAGAGAGATGCATGGAATTACTGAAAATTAAGCTACCTATATTTGGTTGTCCAGCGGCGATATAAGGTTATCTCGGCAAGTCAGATTTCGCAGCCAGAGAGCGGAGAGAAGATCACGGTATCCACATTCTCATATCTGGAGAGTCTCTAAGTTCGTAGAGCGGCGATGAACGAATAGAAAATTTGGATGTAAATTGTGAGTAATCCAAATATCCAAAGACGTCCTATTGCACAATTTCGTTTTGATAATGTCCAATCATTCAAGATATTGAAATAAAATTAAACGCTACGAACTTAGCTAGCAATAAGGAAGATACTGGAGCTTTAAGGTCGGAAGTATCTATCTCAGAAGCCAAGTCCACCTCCTTATCAACTGAATTGAATACCAAGTAAGTTGCATTTGAAGATTTGAAGACACAAAATCTCTAATTACAGGAACAATTGTGATTTTGAATGCCAAGATTGTGGAACTTCAAAAACAAGTGGAAACACTGAATAGAGATAACCAAAGCTTGTCAAATCAAGTTTCTGTTAAAAAAACTCAAAGTACTCACTAGTTCAAGCGGTTCTTGTCAAGTCACAAGAATTGAAGTCTAAGTTGTCAGAACTTCATGTAACTAACTCATGATATGGTCACTATCAAGATTTAATCAACATTTAATCAACATTTATAGAGCCTTTCCACCGTTATATATGCCATTAGTACTTTCAGTAATGAAATAAATCACAGCCTAGAAAAGACTTAAAGAGCCAAGATAATTTTCAGAAATTCTGTTTTCGATAGGGGAACGATAGAAACTTTAATGGTTGGCATTAATGAATCTACTGGAATGGGCCCGTTACCTGAGATGATAATTGTCGAGATGATAATTATCGATTTCCAGTTATCAACATTATCACCCAATCAGGCCATAATATTATCAGTTAGTTCTTTTAATTTTTTGTGACAGTAAATCATTTCATCCAGACTATGAAGATCGTTCGTTATTAACATCATCCTAAATTTAACTAGTAGATCATTCCATCCAGTTAATAGTATTCAAATATTCATCCCAAGTACGCAAAACCATAATATAAACCGACAAGTAAAATGACGATAACCAAAGTGATATTCAATTGCTTGAAACGAGTATTTCTGGTGATTTTCGAATGCTCAAGGAACTTGCTTTCGATGAACTCCAAGACTTCTATCTTTTCAAGCATATCTTCGCTCATGGTTACCTTGTTGTTGTTGATGCGGCTCTTTACTGTATTAAACCGTTTCTCAAGATGGTTAAGCTCTCCTAACAATTCGTTCAATCGTGATACATTGCCATGGATTTCCTGTCTGAATTTGGTTCGCATTGATTTGGTGTTTTCTTCAAGTTGATCCTTGAGATCACTTGTAGACTCGCTGAGTTTGGTCAAGTAGACCCCAAGTCGATTCAAATCGTTCAATGAGGATATTTGTGGATCCTCTGTAAACAACACACTTTTGTCCTGGAAATCCGCCGACAACGATTCCATAACCTGACGAAGAGGTTGCAACGACGTTTCTGGCGGTGTTGAATTCAGTCGATTACCAAAATGACCCGGCCCCCCTCGCCCTGCTTTCACGTCCTCTAGTATATTATCGATGTTCAAAAGATAACTTGTAAGTCCTTCATCCACTTTGTTTTGTATCTCATACTTATAACCTCCATTTTGAAGTATCTGTGTAAATTCTACATCGGTCAATTCTTTGGATATAGGGCTGGCACTCGAGCCGGTGCTGCGACCGTTTTCCGGCGTGGAGATGGGATCCACTTCCGTATCTTCATCATGGTTCGCTATCTGAACCATTACTTTCTCCACCGCTGGAGATACATAGGAACTCGTGCCTGCCGATAATCCCATATTGTTACTTTTAAACATTGAAGACAAGTCTGTCGAGCTTGAAGCCACACTCAACATGTTAGATTCGTTGACGGAATTATAAAACTGGTCCACCAATCTTTTCTTTTCAATGACATTACTTCCAACCAGTCGCTCCTCCATGTTAGTTGATAGAGGGAGCATCCCGGACGATTTACGTTGATGCAGAAATGTATAGATGTTTCTATTAGGGGTCTTCATTTTGCTAGGCGTCACAACATTTGCATTATTAGGTGTAGTCGGATTTGCCATCTTGTTAGGAGTGTTTGAAGGCAAAACTCCAACATAGCTGTTACTTCTATCCACAGCTTTTCGAATGAATGGAATGCTCAAATTGGTGGTAGACGTTTCCCGTGAGAGTGTTTTGGGAGTAACCACACGATTAGACGTCTGCAACAAGTCTGAAGACCCACTATCTCCACCAGCACGTTCTATTCCAACTCTGCCAGAAGAGTCTGATTCTTCAGTAGGTCTTTCTGTTTCTTCAACTCTACGTTCTCGTTCTTCCACCCCATCTCGTGTGTTTTGAAATGGTTCCTTGTGGTGACTATCGTCAATTAAATCGCCTCTCATATCTCTTGGATCGTGTCTCAAATCTTGATCTATATCCTCATCCTCCAGACAAGAATCTTGTAAAAGATCAAATTTTGGCTGGCGCCATTTCGATGTCAAATGTTCATCTACATTGTCTAAACTTTGGTTCCACATGGGTCCATAATATAGCCGTAGTGTTCTATAGTTGGTTGTCTAATATTAAGAGGCGCACTATTTAGACTCATATTTATATACAGGATTATTCATACGCGCTAACTTATAGCATGTAATAGTAGATATGGAAAATGCTACAAGATGCAGGGAGTTCTACAGTGTGTACAAGAAAGAGAAATCCTTTTTTATGGTTATAATTATTAAAAGATATTTCTGAAGCAGTTATGAAAGTATCGTTTTGTAGATACTTGTTATGAATTTTGAGTATAGAATATAGTAGAAAACTCGTGATGGGTTGAATAAAGTCCAGAAAGCTAACCGAAGTGGTTCAGTATTAACAGTTTGGATAAAACAGAAGATGAATATATTCAACCCATATTAGACTTGTCTAGATTAATAGTTTATGCAGCAGACGAACGGCCACCGGCACCGGCTCTAATCAACAGCAAGGTCTCTTCACTAATTTCAACATCAGGTAATTGAGAGGTAGCTTCTCCAGTTGGGGCTGGTAAGAAACCAACCTTGATCAAGTAACTGATGTAAATACTCATTTGCTTGGTGTCTACACCCTGGCCAGAACTGTAGTCGTTGCCAGTCCATTTCGAATCGATCTTTAATGAGGTCGATGCATTCTTATCGTCCAATTCCGGAGCCTTGGTATCTTGAGGTAAGTTATCCAAGACAAAGTGCAACAATGGGAATAACGAAGAGTCCTTAGAATCACGTACAACAAAGTTTTCCAAAGAGGTTCTCCATACTGGATAATCCACGGTTGAAACGTCGTAGCCATATGTCTTCAAAGTTCCCAAAAACTCGTTGAATTGAATTCTTGGGTGGCCAGTAACGTGTGCCACAGTCAATTCATCACTTACAGGAGGATTCAACGCAGTAGCGACAACAACTCTGGCAACGTGGTCAACTGGAACCATATTCACATTGTTGGTGATGTTTGGTAACTTTCCGAGCTCTGCACATCCCTTCAACATTCTCAATAAGAAATCATCGGTGTTTGAAGATCCAGTTTTGGAGTATCCGGTCACATATCCTGGTCTAGTGATACATCCTCTCAATCCCCTTCTACCGGCTTCTCTGATAATATATTCAGCAGACCATTTAGACTGTCCATATCCATTACCCAAGCCCTTGGCTGATCCTTGCAAGTCATCGGCTTCTGAAATACCTGGCAAGCCTTTGGCAACCAAATCATCGGATGCTTGAACAAAGTGGTCTGTATCAAGTGCAGAGGTAGAAGAAACAAACGAAAAGTATTTGGCCTTACCTTGTGCACATAAATTCAAAACGTTTATAGTACCAATAACATTTGCGTCACGTAATTGTGAGTATGGGTATACCCAATGGACAAATGCACCATTATGTATGATGACATCGATTGTCTCGGTAAGAGCAGACCATTCTTTAGTTCCCAACCCAAATTGTGGCTTGGCCAAGTCACCAAGCACAACTTCGATTTTGTCTTCCCACTTCGAGTCCCAAATACCATAAGTCAAACCAGTTTTACGTAATCTTTCAAATCCTGCTTCCTTAGAAGATGCTCTGACATGAGCATAGATTTTGATGGAAAGGTTAGGACGAGTTGATAATAAATCGTGAATGATAAATGAACCCAAGAAACCAGTAGCACCAGTTACGAAAACATTTACACACTTTGAAGAGTCAAGTGATTGTAAAGATTCATATTTGGATTTCAATTGGGTCTGACACAAATCTGCGGCGTCCTTTGCGTAATCGATAGCTTCCTCCTTCTTTTCAGAGACACTTTCTTTTCCATCAGCCAATTGGAAACTATCACCTTTAATAGACTTCTCGACTTCCCTTGCAAATGCTTCAATGGTTGGGTTCTTGAAAATAACTCCCAAAGGAACCTCAACGTTCAATTGTTTTCTCAACTCGAAAATCATTCTGGTAGCCAAGATAGAGTGTCCACCCAAGTCAAAGAATGAATCGTCTTTAGCAATAGAAGCAGGTCTGTTTGGTAATACCTTGATCCATAAGTCCTTAATTTCGTTTTCCAACTTTGAGAATTCTTCTTCTTCAGCACCTTCAACCCCACCTGGTCTACTGAGACTGATCAATCTCGAGACTGCAGCCAATTGTGCAGTATCTGGGAAAGGTAACTTTGGTTTGTCAACCTTACCGTTAGGATTTAAAGGTAATTTGACCAAAGGAACAATGATAGCAGGGATGGCGTAAGAAGCCAATCTTTTTTTTAAGTAACTCTTGATATCTTTGATCAATTCTCTGTAGGCGACCAAACCTTCAACAATTGGATCAGATAAATCTTCGTCCATGACTTCGGATTTGAAATTTTTCAATTCCGGAGACTCTTTGGCGACAATATAAGAAACCAAAGTTGGTTCTTCGTTTTTATCTCTCTTGACCAAGGTGATGTTTTCTCTGATCAAAGGATGTTGAGATAAATGGGTATCGATTTCACCCAATTCGATTCTGAAACCTCTGATCTTGACTTGGTCATCGGCTCTTCCACAACATTCGACATTCCCATCTGGTAAGTAACGTCCCAAATCACCAGTTCTGTACATTCTATCTCTTGGTCCTAACCAGCCTTCTTCTCTCCAAGTTTCCTCTGATTTTTTGTTTTGTTCGTCCTTCTTGTTCCAAACATCAGTGTCCACGTACCAGTTAGTGATGAATTTGGCATCGTTCAATTCAGGTAATCCTCTGTAGCCTTCTGCCAAACCGGCAGCTCTCACATAAATCTCACCAACTTCACCAACACCACAGGTTTGAGAAGGTTCGTTTCTGTTGACCACAAGCAATTGAACATTATACATACCTGTACCAGCTGGCATGACATCTTTCAAGTTCTTTAAGTAGGTAGGGTCAGCTTTACGACTTTTGATTTCAAAGAAAGACACAGCTCTTTGAGTTTCGGTTGTTCCATACATATTGACAATGGCAACATTCTCGGCCAAACTTTGTAATCTCAAACAATCTCTCTTTGTCAAAATATCTCCAACAAAGAAGGCATGATGTAAAGATGGGATAGCAGTAGTTGCCTGAGCACTCAACAATTGACCCATAGCAGGAGTCAAATGAGTCACGGTTGCGCCATATTCAGCCATCCAGTCAGCAAGCTTTCCTGGAGTTCCAATATCATCAGCAGTTGGAACGAGCAATTGTGCTCCCAAGAACAATGGAGTAAACATATCTCTTTGGATTGGATCGTGGGCAATTCCTGATAACATGGTGAATTTATCCTTCTCAGACAAACCAAATTGTTTCGACATCCATGGGAAATAGTAGGCTAAGGAATAATGACGTCCTAAGACACCCTTTGGAATACCTTCTGAACCAGAGGTGAATGACAAAGTTGGGTTGGAATCTGGACCAACAATCACTCCCGTGGGTTGATCCTGGAATTTGGCAAAAGATTCTAAGCAATCCTCAGATTGACCTTCCAATAAACCACCAACCAACGAACCGTCGTCGTTGATTTTCAATTGTGGAATAGTGGAAATAACATCCAATTCGTCCTTAATGTAATCAACAACAAGAGAGTCCAAAACACCAGCCTTTTCTAAACCAACCAAACCCTTTGGCTTGGCTACTGAAAGATAAATGTTTTGTCTTGCAGGAGGGTAAGCTGGATCGATGACAGAGAAAGTTGCACCTGCTTTCAAAACCCCCATCACTGCTACCATTAAATCCACTCCACGATAAGCATAAATCATGACAATGTCACCCTTTTTGATTCCGGTTTCTTTCAAATAGTTACCCACAATATTGGAAGCTTGATTTATTTGTTTGTAGGTGAAAGAACGGGTCTTTGTGGATGGGTCAATAAATGACTTGGTCTCGACAATACAAGTTCTATCTGGATGAGCCAATGCGTTCTTGGAGAAAATGTCTTGAATAGCACCTCTGTAGCCAGCCCAGTCCAAATCCAATGTTGGATCTGGTAAGTTTTTGACTTGAGATTCTGTGATAAGATTAATTTTCGTTATTTGCAACGAAGAATCTTGAGCCACAGCACTGATGAACTTGGCAAACTGTTCACTAAACACCACGATTCTATCATGTTTGTACAATAACGAGTTGTAGTATATAGTGAATTTGTTGTCTTTAGTGAAAACAGCCAAATCACGAATGGATCCTTCGACAGCTGTTGATAATTGTTGATTTGGATTGTCGTGCTGATACGATAATCTGAACAAACCTGGATGAGTCTCCAAGTTTTTGGCAGCCTTGATCTTGTTGGAAACTTCTGACAATGTTTCGTAGTCTACCTTGGCAGAATTGTTGTCAAATTCTTTGGTGACATTTTCAACAAGTTCTTGGAACGAAACGGTAGGAGTCAAGTTCAATCTGATAATGAATTCAATGGTAGATTCGGAAGAGTCTGTGGCAATCACAATATCTTCATCCCCAGTCAACCTATATATCAATGCTGCAAATACCGACAATCCAAACACAAACGAAGTCTTGTTGGAAGTGTCTACTTCGAAAGAATGGGTCGCTTCAATCGATTCATGAGTCGCTGGTTTCAAGAAATCATGTGGTAACACAGACAATGTCGGGTTATCCAAGTAATTTATCCAGTAATCACTCATCTTCTAGTTAATACTTGTTGATTCTGAATATTGGTAGATGTAAAAATTTTTCAGTCGTTGTAAGTTCTGGTTCCTGTCTCGGGCTGACTCCAGAATCCGGAGCGATTGTGCGCCGTAAAAAACATAATGAGTCAGAGTCGTGTGAATGGTAGAAATATACTGATAAGGACTACGATAGTTGGGTAGATATGATGATGTAGAGAGTATATATACAATAGATGTAATATGTGACAGTTGTTACGTGGAGACGTTTAAGATAAAAAACCATACATAAAAAATTGGAAGTTAATGGCTGCAATTTTTCTTCTACAATATCTTTGTCTTGTTAACTATATCTTATTATAATAATCAGAGATCAATTTGTAAACAAAAACTGAAGATCGTCTGGTGTAAGTCTATTTACAGCACCATCATCGTGGTTAATAGTAGCATGAATCATATTTGCTTTCTTTTCTTGAAGCTCAATGATTTTCAGCTCTATACTATCTTCAATACAAAATCTTGTAATTTTGATAGGTCTCTTTTGACCAATTCTATGGACTCTGTCCATAGATTGCCATTCCACACTAGGATTCCACCATGGGTCCATTAGGAATACTTGAGACGCTTCACATAAATTCAAAGCAACCCCACCAGCTTTTAACGACACCAAAAACACTTCTACCTCGGTGTTTTCCATAAAATGCTTGATGGTATTGTCACGTTGTTGAGGAGACATGGATCCCTGTAATTTAACGGTAATAAACCCGGCCCGTTTTAATCTCCATTCGATCAAATCTAGCATGGACGTGAATTGTGAAAACACAATGGATTTGATGGTATGACGATCAGATCTCAGTTTATATAATTCTTCCACTAATGCCTCGATTTTGGTGGATGATCTCCACTCTTTTCCATGTGCCCCAGTACTGATCCGGTTGACAATGGACGCTTTGCTAAAGAGTTCTTCATCCACTTCGATCGCCGGCTGCTCCAAGTCTATAGACAAACCTATGTGACACACAGGACATTGTAAGTTCTTCTCGTCACCTCCAAAAGACTCAGAATATTCTTGAATACACATACGACAGAATCTATGGTGACACTTAGACTCAATTGGCTCTTCGGCTTCGTCGTCACATAGTTGACATATTATTACTCCATCAACATCTTCCGAAATTTGATTAGTACCCACCCTCTTCAACACTAAATCTGGATGGTCTGCCAACTGCCTCATTCTTGTAATCAATGTGAAAATATTGGCATAGTTATTCAACACCACCCCTTCAGCCACGAAGTCGTTGAATTTTCTTGCAGAATCACTATACAACGACGTGTACAAGTCTTTTTCCTCTTCGTTGAATCGATCCTTTCTGATGTAAACGATTCTAGGGGGCAATCCCAAGTCATCTGCTCTTTCAAGCTTGGTTCTTCTTAACATGATGTTTCTCAAAAGGAGTCGTATATGCTGGAAACTCGTTAACCCATCTCCTTCTATACCGAATTTTTGAATGTTTTTCAACATAAAATGGTTGAAGAAGTTGGTATGAAGCATTGGGGTGTGTCCACATTGATCACAGTGTTTCCAATCTGTGAATTTCCATTCATGACTTTTGCAATCACATTTTGTACAGAAGTAGAGGTGAAACGGTTCTATTTTCAAGAATCTGATGAGCGAGTACATCTCACCGATTCTGTTCTGTAACGGCGTACCGGACAAACACCATCTCTTATGTGTTTTTAAATTGTTTGCAGCTTTTGCGGTACCAGAAGTTCTATCTTTGATATTATGAGCTTCATCCAAGATAACTCGATAGAACTGAATATCATGAAGAACAGACTTTTCTTTGACTAACCCACTTTTCCTCTTGAAACCAGTTCTCTCCTTACGGTATACGGATTCCATCACAGAGTAGGATGTTAAAATGACATCATATTTCTCCAACTCTTCAACAGTCGAAGCACGGTTCGCTCCATGGAACAACAAAACCTTCAACTGGTTTCCAGTAGTGTGCTTTTCAATCTCATTTTTCCACTGCATCAATGCCACAGTTGGACCCACTACTAGGTTAGGACGTTTGGTCAAATCGTTCATAAATAACGCTATGGCCTGGATGGTTTTACCCATTCCCATTTCATCTGCCAACACTCCTCCTTGAAACTCACCATCTTCTTGTTTCAATAACCAATTAAGTCCCTCCAATTGAAATGGCAATAGTTTGATAGTCATTCCGGGTGGTTGCGGCGATCTTTCCACGGGAATAGCTTCGATACTCTGCAAATACGGGAAAACTTCCTTCAACTCCGGATGCATATCGTACAACTTATTGGTAACACGTGTGTAATAAGGCACTTTGACCTTTGGCTCTTTTTTCTTCCTTGGAGCTCTCTTCTTCTTCGCGGTCTTGTTGGCAAGAGGTTCGTTATCTTCCAAGTCTTCGATTTCAGATAATTCTATAGCCTGATTGACGGTAGATCCGTTTTGAGACACTTTGTATTCACTTACTATACTCAAACCTTCGTCTTGTTCATCTGAATCGTCTACAATCTTCAAGGTAAACTCAGCGTCGCCTACGTCTTCAACTTTCAGCTTCTTAGACGCGTTTGAACGCGTTGCCCTTCGTCTTTTGACGGGGGTTTTCACATTAATGAAGTCTTCATCTTTAACTTCTTCATCTGAAGACTCCTTGTATGACGTGTTTGCCTTTGAATTTCTTGTTCTTCTCTTAGGGTATGTTGGATCATCTTTGACAAACCCTCCACCAAGGTCAGTATCTGACTCAGATACTGATATATCTCGTTGACTGGGGGTCATTTACTTATTTTAACTTAAAACAACTGGTCTAGTGAGTTTTTCACGGAACAACTACTTGATACTGATCTAGTCTGGTTGTTCTAACCTAGTCTATAGAGATTTGGGAAGATCGAAAATTCTAATCTGAGATGCAAATTCAGACATCTTAGCCGCAATAGATAATTTAGATAGCAATCGCAAAGGTTAGTAATCAGTTATGTATTAGTCATATATATTGCTCTCGAATGATAAAGGTGTAGATTTTTACGATATAGAATAAATTCTTCGTCCTCAACCTCTTCAAGGAGCGGTCCCCAACAAGTCTTGCTTTGTTCGGGGACCTTCTCCATGGGGTTCTTATCGTCAATGAGAACTTTGTGGTGCGAAGTACCTGCTTCGTCATATTTATGTTTAAGAGGCTGTTTTCCAACCTTTGAACGACTTCGCCGATGTCGTCCAGTACTCAGGGCGCTTCGGAGGTGCAAATTAGTCGATCTCTCGAGATCTTTTGTTTGCACTTCTCTTGCCAACCGTCTTCGTCGCTTGCTGGCCCTGCGTGAGTGATCTTTTCCCGGACGTTCAGGAAGTTGATCGTTAAAAGAATGAGAAAACAAGAGCATATTTAAGTAGCAAGTGGTGTGGCAGACTAAAATAATAGAAATGTTACGAGGAGGTTAAGCTTTATACTATTCTTGGATTTTGACTCAACTGGTGGAAAGTTCCAGAATAAGTTTTTCGCAGCTCTCAGAAATTTCTGGAACATTAATCTGTCTATTTTAGATGAGATACGTATACAATGGGGGAGTAGAACGGGATCAGAAGTCTAGATTCGAGACGGCGAAACGTCTGACTCTTAGTTTTTAGAGCATTCTGTAACAATTTGACATTTCAGCCAACCATTTAGAATAAATTACTCTTGATTCAGACTAGCACAAGAAATCAGTACTCTTCAATCTAATTTGTTGAGCGACTTTTTAGTTACTTTTTGTTGGCTATCTGCTGGTTTAATCATTTGATATCGCAGGAGTCTGGGTAATCTTTCTGGTTGGTGTTTATTTATAATGTCTAGTAATCACCTTGGGCCTGGGCTCTTTCGGTTCTTTCGGCATCAAAGAGGAAATCGTAGTATGATTTGTCAAAAGAATGTACTCTGATAAAACCATCTTCTCCTCCACTACTGTAACCAGAACCATCTGGGTGGACGGCAATAGTATTCAAAGGACCGAAATGACCCTTCACACGACCGATTTCGTCTTCGAAAATCTTATGGTAGAATCTGGCTTCGAATTTCCCTTGGGATTCGGCAGTTGTAGTGACATTTCTGGCTTCTTGACCACCTCCCAAGATAACAAAGTCCTTGATGGCAGTAATGGCAGCAGTATTCATAGGGGCGTCTGCCTTGTAAACTTTCAAGAGTTCGAAAGTGTCAACGTCAGTCAAGACGGCGCACTTATCCTTGGATGAGGTGATGAAATATGACTTATCTTCTGGAGCAAACTGTATGTCGGTGATGGAAACAATCTTTTCTTCGTTGTGAATGCCGTGAACTTGGAGAGTGTCAATCAACTCTCCGTTGGCTGAGTTGTATTTGGAGACATATCCATTGTCGTGGCCAACAATAATAAACTCGCCCTTTGCTGACCAGCCAGCAACATTGGCCTTGGACCCGCCTTCGGCAGTCTCAATAACCAAAGATGGATTTACTGATTGCTCGCTTAAGCTCGCTTCGTCGTGATTTATGTCGAAAACAGAAATCGTACCCTTGTGTCCCATAAGTTGATCGGCAATAGCCAACAACTTCTTACCGTCTGGAGAAAATGCAACTCTTTTAACTGGAGATGGAGCGTCCCAAGAAAAGACACATTTACCAGTTTCAACTTTCCATAATTTGATTTCTAAATCACCACCTCCAGTAGCACATAAGTGAGTATCGTTGTCAACGTCAATGGACCAAATAGCACCTTGATGTCCTTCTAAAGTTCCTATTCTTTCACCATTTGAAGCGTACCAGATTGAGGCAGCATTATCTTTGGATACGGAAAACAACAAGTCTCCTTCTCTATTATATTTTACTTGCGTTAATGAACGCTCGTGTCCCATCAACTTTATAGGTCTCATCTTTGTAGTCTATGCCGTTTGGTCTGTTGGTAGTAAATTTTTCGTTTTTTCACTTTTTTTCAACAAGTCTTCAGGGTAGTGTACATTGTGGTCGTGTGCGGGAAAATTGCAAATCATTAAGTAGCCTACAATTAAAGGTCCCTTGGTTGTATTGATTTCTATAGCATTTATTTAGATATACTGTAATAATGATATGCACCAGATTGTCCATTTGTCTAGGAAACTTATCATAAAAATATTATAAAACATTGTGAGGAATGAAACATCATAAAAGGTGAATATGAGAATGAAGTGTATATGAAGTAATGTATATGAAGTGATATATATGAAGTGGTATATTCTCTCATGAAGCTATTAACGTCTACCTTGAGTTGTCACCCTTTTCAGGTATAATTCAATAGTCATTTCGTTCTAACATACATTTTCTATGACCACACCCTTCCCGTCATGATCACCGTAATCCAACTTCAACTTTCTGTTGAACAATTCGAATAACCATTCCATACAGTTCTTTGTCGAGGCAGGGTCGTATCTTCCCTTACTCATTTCGTCTCTAATGAAAGCATGCTGGGCGTCGTTGATTTCAATAAAAGTCATTTCCACGTTATTCTTACGTAATTCTCCTCTGATCAAGTCACGTCCCTCGAGAGGAACATGGTTATCCTTGCATCCGAAAATCATGATGAGCTCTCCCTTGATCTCTTTACATCTTTTGAGCGAGTCATCGTTTTCTCCCTTACCAAGGGCATGGTTATGGATATCAGTAGCAAAGAAACATACAGCGGCCTTTACTCTTGGATCCAAGGCACCACGGAAGGCAAGATGTCCTCCGAGACACATACCTGTGGCACCAATTTTTCCATTACAAGTAGGCAAGGATTGTAAGTAATCAAGGGCCAACGAATTGTCTTCATCGTACGATTTCAATTCCTTGGAGATCTTGTATAAGTTTCCCTTGTCTGTACCCTCGACGTCGTAAGCCAAAGCTTCGTGGCTCTCGAAGTTGTGATAAATTGAAGGACATACCACAATGAATCCTTGGCCAGCAATATCTTTGGCAAATCTGGAGACAGGGCCCGTCACCTGATAGATTTCAGAGTACACAACGACACCAGGAAACTTAGCGTTTGGATAGTTAACAATCTTAGGATGATACACAAACAATCTCATGGTTGTGCCATAGGAAGTCTTGACATCATGGTAGGTTTCATCAATTAACATTTTAAAAGGAGTGGTGTGGGGGTTTCTAAATATTCAATTCTCAGGTACAATTTGTTATACTTTAATAATTTACACTTTGGATGATTTACGATTTGTAACCTGCAAATTAGAACAAGTTTTACTATAGAATATCAAAAGAACCAGATGATCCAAAGACCATTAAATTAGGAGGAGCATAGAATTGTAAATAACTCAATAATATTAATAGTTTTTCTCTTAATAAATTCAATGGTTCATAAAGTGAATAATTTACGAATTTACTAATCTACTAGTTTACTAATTTCATGATTACCATAATTATCATAATTTACGATAATTTGAGCCATTGAGTTCAGCATGAGTATCAAATTTCATCCACTTTAATAAGTCCCATAAGATCATCAGATCAGATTGAATAGATAATTTAAAGTTTCAAATTGGTAATTTGAAAAAGTTTTCAGGAGGAGCGAAAAGTGGAGAGGATCGATCTGACTTTCTGACTTTTGATAAGACTTTTTCCTTTCTGTATATTCGTAAAGGTTATGTATTAAAGAGAGATATGTAGAGTCTGTGGAATTGAAGGAGTGTATGGTTTAAGGAGCTTTTGTTGGAAATTAATAGGTGAAAATGAGCTGGAATCTGATACCTGAAAAATTAGGTTGATCGGTGGATAGATCTATGGACGGATCATGGACCCAGGTTTGCCATTGTTCAATTGGTCAATTTCTTTAAGCGGAAGCTTCCTTCTTAGCGTCGGCTAGATTGTTAGTAATTGTATATATGGTAGGATTTCAAACTACTCACCTTCTTGTTGCTTTTTTCTCATCACGTCGGCATCACTTTCCATTCTCTTTTTAGGATCTCCCTTCTTTTGTTTAGAACCTTCTTGTTGCTTCTTTAAGTTTTTTGCTCTCGCAATATCTCTTTGATTTCCTCTAGCCATTGAGATTGTATAGGATGGTTTAGAAAGAGAGTGTGGTTAAAGGGTGAGAAATCCTGTCCTGGTTATTAGGAGGAATTAGCTCGGCCGTTGAAAATTTCTTTTTTCTGGATCAAATCAGCGTCGTTTCAAAGACTGTTATCGTGATTGAAGAAATTGGGCTGGGGAGGGTCTTGTTGACGGGGGGATGGGGTTGATGTGGTACTAAGTGGGTTTATAATTGACCATCTTCTTCTTCCGTTTGTCGAGGTTAGTTTACGTTGCTTCGTCCAGAGTTGTAAGGTGCAGACTCCGCTCTAACGTATTGCGGCAAAGATGAAAAGACTGCATTTAACAGAACTATATTCCACACAGTTACCAGAAGCTCTATTTTAAATTATTGTGTATTACACTATAAGTGTAGGCTATCTAAGATATCCAAGTTATATGGTGGACCCATCAGAGGCATACCATGGATAATCTTACGAGATTCATTAGAAATGATCTATGAACTTCTTGGATATAAGAATATTCTAGAAAAGATCTCATAGATAATTTCTCTAGCTAATTGAGAGCGTATTCTCTGTAGATGAATGCCTGCAAATTCCTAACAATCTCACTTGTTGGTGGATCTCACTTAAACTATATCTTGGGCTATCTCTTGTGTACTATCTCTGGTTATAAACCTACCTCGTGGCCTCATAGATCTATTTCTCTTCTAATTCAGTGACTAATCCTCCATCAACCTTAGGATCATATGGTTTCAACAAGAACTTGGAAAATTTGGTCAAGTTGTTGATCCCTCTGATTTCACTTCCCAAAAGTGGCATCTTCACCAAATGATAATCTTCATACAACTCGGCCATCTGGTCCAAGTATTTGCGCTGCATCTTCCATCTAGAAACACACCTCTTGCACGGCTTTTCATCGTCGTCTGCAAATAAAAGCTGATTGACTACGATAGAATTCACATCCATCTTGTAGGACATTAATTCTTGGATCATTCTTTCGGTTTCATACAACGACAAGAATTCGGAAATACACACACACACAAACGTGGTCAATTCGGGGTTGGTGAATTGCTCGTTGACTTCACTGACATTCTTTTGTACTTCGTTCAATTTCTCAAACATATCTTGCAGGCCCATGCCACCAGCTCCACCCAACATATTGAGCATAGGGCCGAATTTGCCTGAAAGAGTTTGGAACTTGGCCAACAACTTGGTAAGCGTCGATGGCAACTGTAAGAAACGTAAAGTGTGACCTGTAGGGGCAGTATCGAAAATAATCGTCTTATAGGCAATGGCACCCTCAACTTGGTCTTCGTCAACCTTTTGACTCTTGATATGCTTCAACACTTCCATGAACGAAAGAGCTTCATCAATACCAGGAATGGAACCGGTCATATCACTCATCATACTCTTCAACGGATCGTTTGGATCGTTGTTATATTGTTGAGCCTGTTGTTGCATGTCTGACATTGCTGCCTCTGGGTCGATTTCCATACAAGACAAGTTCGACAATCCATCGACTTTTCTAGCATCCTTACCGAACTTTTGACAGAAGGCATCCGATAAGTTGTGGGCAGGATCTGTGGAAATCAATAAGAATTCGTCGTTGGGGTGGGTCAATGCCAACTGGACGGCAATCGACGACGATGTCGTGGTTTTTCCAACACCACCTTTACCACCAACAAAAATCCATTTCAACGACTCCTGGTGGATCACTGATTCTAATGTAGGCTCTAATTCAAAGTCCATGGTTGATATTGTGTTGGTTAGATGAATATGTCTATATTTTCAGTTAGTTGAGTTAGTTGAACATTTCTATATTTTCGCGCGGCCTCTGAGAAATGACCAAGAATTGAGAAGTGATAGAGAGAGACAAGAATACCGTTAGATGGTAGAATGTAAGTCTCTTCTTAATGATCTTTCGAAGTTTTACTTATAGATATGGACACTAGCTTGGATAATAATAGAGACAGGGCGTGGTAGCAGATACATAATTCAATAGGTACAGAATTCATCAGATACAGGGCTAAAAGGCACTATTCCAGTTAGTAATAACAGATCTGTGGTAGGCGTGCCTTTGGTTCTTTAGGAAAGGTTAGTCAAATTTTAGTCCTTCTGGTTCTTTTTTATTCTTTCTAGTTCTTTTCTTGTCCTTCGATATTTTTCCTCTTCCAATAATTTGCACCCACATTGAAATATAATCCTACATTACGTAAAAAAATTCATTATGACCGTGATAAGAGATTAAATTTGACTATTGTGTGTCTCTTGCTGCCACCTTTAACTAAATCTACGTTTTCTCCATAATCTTCCAATTTAAACGAATGTGATTTCTATTCTCTTTGCACTTTCTACCTGTCAAACCATGGAGCATTAAACAATATAAAAGTCCGATATAGTGTAACGGCTAGCACGGTTCGCTTTCACCGAGCAGACCCGGGTTCGACTCCCGGTATCGGAGATTTTTTTACATTTTTTTAGCTCATCTCATCCACGTGTAAGCCTTTTAGCCAAGAATGCTTTGTACATCCACCTAATATATGAACATCTTTTTTATAGTATTCCTTCTACCGTTACCTCGACCGCTCCTCGGAAAAGTCAAGATTAGTGGCTTGTCTAGACTAGAAAATTCAGATGTAGTCGTGTATAGCCGTTGGTCGTGTTGGAGAAAATAGATATCAAAATCGTGCTTAAAATAATATTCCTATCTCCAGAAGGTTACACCGAGTAGATTTCTGTTACTAGGACGTGTCAAAGTTGGGTCATCGACTAAACCTGAACAAATAAATTCCACAGACCAATAATTCTGAGAGTAACACTTATCATACAACACTTATCAGAATCCATCATATAAACCACACGGCTGTATCCAAACACACATTTGTGCACATACACGAGGACAGCAAGATATCTTCAAATATAGGACGTTCAGATAAGCAAATCCCAGACCATACTAGATACATAGACGTTTCTTAACTAAAATATAGACTAGATCTGAAAGTTGTGAAGTATCAACAAAGAAATTTGTGTGCATCAACATAGTTGTTCTTATAAACAAGTTAGACTAAAGTTGTGACTATTTAACAGGCATTAATCACTATCATTCATATTATCATAAATCTCCCAGTCATACCAATACATCTAAATCACTATGAAATTCGCTAAAGTTCTTCAACAAACCCTTGATGAAGACGATATCCCCACGGAGTGGTTGGAAGCAGCTATTCAATACAAGACGCTAAAGAAATGTATCACAAATGTTGTGAAAGAATTACAATTTCTAGGACTAGAGAAAAATACTCTTAAGCTACTTCTTGAAGATTCCAACTCAAAAGTTGTAGAGTTGGGAGAAGATGAAACCACACCTACAAATCCAATAATTGCAGAGTATACATTGACGAAATCCAGCGAAGGAGGGTCCGAAATACGACCCATGCTTAAAATCACATTAGATTTCTCCAACGAAAACTACACAGACGATCATATTTATGAGTTGGGGCTCGAGCTAAAACACAAAATCGAATCATTTCTTAATGACGAAGAAATCCAACACGACCAAGAGATCTTGGAACTAACAAACATCAATGACGAGCTTCGAGTCATATCTCCAAGATCTTCCATCAGTAGCGAAAGTTCTCTTACAATACCTGACGCTGATCAGACAGAGCAGAATCTTCGTGACCTTTCTCTAGAGAAGAAACCACGCAAGAATGAAATATTCATTATTCTCAACTCAGACGCAAAGTTCTTCAAGATGTTGAATGAAGAGTTGGAGAAATTGGATGAGTTGAAGAAAGTTGAAGAGCCCAAGTTGATTCAAGAAATCCAGAAAGTTGGCGAGATTGTCCAGAGTCTCGCAAAAACCACGGGTGTGTTGAAGAGTTCAGATATGTACAAATGGAGAGAGCTCTTCAAAATCTATTTGGATTCAGAGGTTTATTTCAAGTATAACGAAACTTCCATTTCATCAAGTGAACGTAACAGTACTCAGATCAAAGCAAATATGGCATACTTCATGTCCAACGTGGAGAAATCGGGAATCTTGACTCAATTCAAGAACAAGAAGAGTCTCTATGCCTTCAACCAGTTTGTCAGTGCAAATTATCACCTCCTCAAGATTTTGCAATTCCAGTCCATCAACACCCAGGCGTTTCTGAAGATCTTGAAAAAGTTCGACAAACGAACGTCTCTTGGGATCAAGTACACATTCCCCAAACTCGTGTCAAACGATCACATTTTCATTACTGGCTCGTCCTTAGCCCAGTCGATCTGTTATGTCATGCAAACATCTGTTCTCACGTTGATTCCTCAACTCGACGACTATACATGTTTGATCTGTACGTCGGTAGCCTTCAAACCTATCCGTCTACTGTGTAGTCATATGTTTTGCGTGCGATGCTTGGTGAAGTTGAAACAGCAAAACAAAAATAACTGTCCCATATGTCGGAGTCCAGATGCAATTCTTAATGCAGATGGTTCGAATTTGGACCTCGAGACTATGGCTCTAATGAAAAGATACTTTCCAGTCGAAGTCAAAGAGAAAATAAGGGAAAGAGAACAAGAACGTTACGATGAGATTGTTGGCAAACAACCAAGTGGAAAAACAAGTAAAGACAAATGTGAAATTGTCTAGACTAGAAGTTTACCATAATAGTCGAATAAAGAGAATTTATATATTTATTCTATGATGATAATTAATCTTAATGATAATGGAAAAAGATTTAGTAATTTAAATGTAATACTGAATAATAGAGAATATTTCAATCTATATGATAGTGATTAAAGATGCAAATCCGAACAAGACCATAATCCAGGTTAAGGAGATCGCTTTAGACTCGCTTGTTCTTGTGAAATAAGGTACATCACTGGCTGCCATCGTTTTGTATGTAAATAAGTGTGGCTGTTTTTCTTCTGAGGTAATGCTACCGATAGTAGTTTGAGTACTTCCTTTGACTGCACTTGGGACCAGTGAAACAATTTCTTGAATATCACTCTTTTTGCTGAGCTCGACTTGAGCAATCGAAACCTCACGGTCCTCGAGGTCAAACACCAAGTATGCATGTTTTAATATGTTGTGACCAAGTAAAATAAAATCCTCTTGTTCAGGGAGAGTAGAGACTCCAAGCACGCACAGAGTATCATAACGAAAAAAAAGACTGGACAAAGGGACTCGAAGGGTGATGCCACCAAAATCTAGAAGAAAAACAACATTTTCATCATTCACACAAGGAACAATCCAATTGTCGTACTCTGTCGGGAATTGTGCCCCAAGAGCTACAGCCATCGCTTCCACTATGGGTTTGGGAAAGTAACTAGTGTCAAATGAAGGGTTAATAGCTGCGTAGTAGGTATTGTTGGTGATGGTCATTGTCTTGCCTTTCTTATCGGTGTTAACACTGAACTTTATTCCATGCAAGAGTACTTGAATTTGACGTTCTTTAATAAAGTTATCGGTGCTTATGTTGGAAGCAATCGTGACTCCTGTTGAATTGTATTTGATCATGGGAAGAGTAGTCAAGTTTCCCGAGAATTTTGCGTGGTCCACAGCACCAAATAGTAATGATCCGTTGTTGGCGTTGTAATATGCCGATGGTCTGTGATATACTGAATATGCGACCTTGCTGATAACTCCCTGGCTCTTCAATTTCATAGGCATGTTCTCGTAAATGTATGGAGCGGAAGCATTTTCATATGTGGATTCCCATTCGGGGAGTCCCAAGCCCAATGTTCCGAAAAATAAGCTACTGACGTTTTGGACCTTAAAATCGAGTCCCTTGACGGTAACATTGCCGATAGTGACATCATCTTGGCCCCAAAATCCAGTACCATTTCCGCCGGGGTAAAGGTTTTGCGAGTAGAAGGTTTCATTTTGCTTGAATGTTGTTGATTGCGAGTAGTTAAACGTACCTATTGACGAGCCTGGGTTGGACAAAGTGTCGCTGGAAAGCAAAGTTAAATCAGATGATGAAAAGTCAAAATAAACCTTCATGGCCTCTTTATTGGAACCAACACCTAAGCTAATCACATATATGAATGGCATACTCCAAAAGTTGACATCCACGAAGTCACGCTTCGTGATATCACCCCTGTAGTCGGATTCAAATCCGTTGGACACTTCATCTCTCTTGACGATTCTCGAATCTTCCACTCTATTGAAGTCGAAACTAATCGGTTCGAAAGCAGCTGCTGCCTGGAGGAATAACTGCGAAACCAAATAAACATAAATCAACATTATCAAAAACGCTTTTCTAGAATTAACAATTCAAGATATTTCAGATTCCATCCATGCTCGGGTTTATATACTTTTCAATATAAGAAGTCGCCAAGTTTCGAGCTGAAATATGCACCTAATTATATGAGAAATGGAGTAATATTTCTACGTTTGGCATATATTCTACTATTGTCACTTGGGTCTCCTGAGTGATATTTATCATGCAGTGATACTTGATTTTTTGAAGTACTAGTTATTATTGATCATATTTCTTCATATTCTTTAAGGTTATCTACTTTACTTATATCAGTATTATAGGAAAGTTCTACTACTATGTAGATTAAAAAATAAACTCTTTAAAATAATAATGTTCCAAAAAATTTTTTATTTTTTAATATTTGAAGTTAAGCGCATTTATAACTCGTATCTGATTTATTGAATCAGTGATTTTTATTTTATCTTTGTTTCCTGTATTTCGTGTAGCCAAGGAGGCTAAAAAGTACACGAAGCATCATGTTTTCTTTATAGTCATTAATTGCACAATCAGAAATACCATAGTTTTCTTCATTCTTAGAAGAATAATTATGAGGCTACAACAGGCATTTATTGGACATGCGAAGTTATATTTATCTCCTGGAGATAATTGACTACATTCAGCTAAAGGATTGGAAGTAGGTTTTGGGGTTGTTCCATCAGAAATACATAAACTATAATTAAGTTGAATACTATCACTTTCCATCCGACATTTTATTATAGTTATTAATATCGTTTAGAGAAAGAGTATAATACTTGTAATGACTGTCAGCTGGCCCAGCCATACATAGACATCAGCTGTCCAATCCTATGCTACTTGATTTGATTGACGGCATTTGGGCTCATATTTTCGACTCCTAACTCGTAAAGTTATTCTAGTGATGTGGGCACAAAATCAGTATTTTTTGTTGGGTCATTTTCAATCCAAAGACTTCAACCCGATAATCTAATTGTACATTAATTACACGAACCACATAAATATAGCCATGAGGATATCAAACTTAGATATGGCTATTTAAGGCCAGAGCCGTCGTAAAAACTAAGCCGGCTTGGAGTTCTAACTCCGGAATGTAAATATCTTCACCGCACCATTATTCATAGGACCGTGACCGCCAAAATCACTATCATTTGATATAGTGGTTGTAATTGAAACTTATTCATATTCAATACGGTCATATAATTACGACGGTAATAAATCCAATTATCGTCATCAACAACGACGGTGTGGTCTCACTGGATAAGCTTCTGCTGGACAAAAACTTTGTAGCCACGACAGTTCCAAAACCGATAACTTGCGAACTGGGTGCCTCGCTCGCTATGGGGCCAATTGTGGCTGGTGTGGTAGTTCCTACTGTAGCGCTAGGAACGGTCGAGCTGATTTCTTCGATTTTTTGTTTTTTAGTGTTTCGAACCTGGGCTATTGATATCTCACGCTCTTCGATATCATACACGACGTATGCTTCTTGAAGAATGTCCTGTCCAAGTACTACATAGTCCTCTTGGTTGGGATATGACAGAATTGAGAGTGTACAACTAAAACCATTGGATTTTATGAAGTTTTTAATGGGTACCCGGATGGTGGTGGCACCGAAATTTAACAGTATAGTCACAGTTTTATCGTTGGTACAAGGAACGAGCCACCCTTGACGAGTTTCAGAGAACGAGTAAGCTGAAAGTGCGTTTTCTAGGTTGTTTAAAAGTGCTTTCGGTAGATAGCTACAAGGAGACGTTGGAAAAATGGCTGCAAAATATGTGTTTTTGCTGACCGAAACGGTATTTTCCTTAACATTGAAGTCAATTCCATGCAAAAATATATGGATTTTTCTTACATGATCAATATTGGAACCAACTAGAGAGCTCTTTATCATAGGAAGGGTACTCAATAATCCAGTATATTTTGCGTGATCAATTGCTCCAAATAGCAAAGTCCCCTCGAGTCCTCGCGGAGTGAAATACATGGAATAAGCTGCCTTATTGATTGCTCCTTGATTTTTCAATCTCGTGAGAAAGCTATCATAAATATATGGCGTGGACGAATTGGTATTTGTTGACACGGAATCAGCGAAGCCTAAACCCAACACCCCAAACGGCATACTTGAAGAATTCTTCACGGCAAGGTCCATTCCCTTGATAGTCGTGTTGCCAATAATAATATCATCTTGGCCCCAGAACCCCGTGCCATTTGATGTAATGGAATGATTTTCGTAATATCTAGGAGCAGAATCGTTCCGTTTGAACGTGGCGGACGTGGAATGATTGAAAGTACCTGCAAAATCGTACCTACGCCAAAAAGGAATCACCAGCACCGATCCTTCACCCACTACAGATAAGTCAGATGAAGACGGATCGACGAAAGCACTCACGTTCTGTAGGTTGGAACCAATCAGTAAATCAACCACAAACGTACTAGGTATATATCTCGAATCAACATCAAACCCTCGTTTCGCTATTCCGTCCAAGTTGTCTTTTAGACCATTCTCTCTTTGTTTAACATGGAAATCCAAGCTGATTGGTGATATTTCAGAAATCGTAACCTTGAAAAATAGCTGCAAAAGCCAAAATGTAATAATTAACATTTCTACACAATAGAAGAGATTGAATTAAGGATTTTTTTCACTTATACTGACCTTGAGCTGGTTGTCGCTCCTTAATTTGTTATCTTGAGTTTGCTCTGCCAAGCCAGGAACAACTCGAAAAATACGGTGGGGGAATATAATCGTTAACCAAAGTGAATCAAAAAGGAATAGAGAGTGAACGATAAATCTCATCTTAGATGTATATCCACTAACTCTGCTACTATATTACTAGATTATATCAATATCTCTAGGTTGAGGTTAACAGGACCATCCATTACAACGTATTTTAAACCATCAAGAATGCACATTGAACAGAATTTATGACTTTGATAACATGAAGATTTGTATTCGATCAGGCATCTTTGATTTAATCACAACTATTAAATTTTGTGGAAATCATAACTACTGCATCAAGCACATATTTAGAGTGGCCTACGTCATTTATAATGTCTCTACCGTATCTCTATCATATCTCAGCCATGGTAGGGCTGAAATTTACTCAAATACGAAGTGACGCTCCTAACGAAGTTACTAACCGAAATAATTATCGTGATCACAAGTACGAGAAAATCAAAAACTCGTTGATGGAAGAGCTGGGTTCTGGTATAGACGAATTGGAGTGCACGTAGATAGGTAAAATTGAAAAGTCTATAAACCTGTACTACCAGATATATGTGTATTTATTTAAACTTTCACGTACACCACACTTGGTTCAAATACTCCCCAATAGATGTAGAATGTCTCCAAATATAGATCCGCTTTCTAAATATATCCCAAATTATCTGCTTATGTGTCCATTTTATCTTGATAAACTAAATCTACATAGTAAATGTCTGATATATCTAAATGTCTGATAAATCTAAATGTCTGATATCGATATCTAAATATCTGATAGTTATTTATGTCTATCATTTTCCCAATTGCTTGACTTGATTAACATTCTGTAGCTCGCTATATACTGTCTACGAAATCATTTTCCTTTCCTTATTTCTAATTACAAAATGATGTTTGTGGAGTTCGTCTGGGGTTGATTCTTCGGTTTCGTTTCGTGGGGTTGGCGCGCGTTGATATTGCGGAACGGATTTTTCGGAGTATTGGGTGTTAAAGATCCCTCTTACTACTCGTTTCCAAATGATAACGACTCTATAAGTGAAGTTATTATATAACCGTCTATTCGGGGAGTTCGTTACCTAGAAATCAAATCTTACTATCTTAACCAATTTTATTTGTCTTATCAATTATACATCCCTTATCAATTTTAAATGTCTCAGCAATTATGAATGTCTTAGCAATTTTAAATGTCTTCGTTGTTTGTTTGTTTATCCAGTAATGTAAGATGTAAAGTATATACATAAAAAAGAGTAGCAGAGCCACGTCTTCGTAAGAAGTGAATGGACAACTTCATCGTAATGTATTGCATGGTCATAGAAACCGATCTGAGCAGATCTAACTCGCAAGACTAATCTTCTCTGGATGCTTTATATCCCACTGGCTCTCCTTTTATTGGGCCTGCAACAACCTTTCCCTTTGGATTCTTTCCTGTTCCCACAATTCTGTCTTCGTCGCTTCCAACAACTGGAGCCTCGTTTGCAGCACCGCCCTTTGGAGCTTCCACAACTCCCAATCCTTTGTCTCCCTTGGACCCTTGGGCCAAGTTTCCTGCCAAATCAACATTCTCGATTTCCTTGTCTGCCTTTGAGCCGAAATTCACAATCTTGTCAATGTTGTCTGTTTTTTCCATGTTATTATTTGGCTTGATAATTTCATATGTTGGTTCTCCAGTTGACTTCATATCATGCGCCACCCAATACATACACGTCCCAAATAACATCAAGAGCAAGACATATCCCAACACTTTCCTTCTGGCTGTAGTGAAGAATGCAAAAGACAGTACGTTATCATACGGAGAGCTTCTCTTTTTGGCGGATGGTTTCATGTAGTATGGTCTGGGCAACCCATTTTGTTTATAAGAACCTTGCATATTGTTGTGTGATGAAATTGCTGCTTCTGTTTGATCTGTCCTAGTACTATACTACTTCTGTATCTGCAGCTATTTCTTGTGTTGTTGAGTCTGAGTCTTCGATCTTTCTTTGATTGGATCGGAACTTCGGGATGATTAAATTTAATATTTAATAAATTTCTAATTCCCTAGATGTTCATTAATATTGCAACACTTATTCTATATGACTCTCTATATCCCTTTACAAGTGTATTCCTGTTGTAGTAGTGCGTTCCTTACCACCACCTTGCTCGGATGAAAAATTCACTCTATACTCGTGTGCAGGATAAAAAGACCCGCCTGTTCCAAGCGCAATACCGTCCATCCAAACTACAGAAGTTTCAGTTTCAGTAAATGTGTATTTTTGTCGTTTAGTGAAGGGAATCTTCTGGTTGTGTTCGTGACTACTCCATTTGAGTCTCGTGACTGGACCCACACCTGCTAAATATATAGAAATGCGTGCTATATCTATTTAAGGGCTCGTATAGTATTGATTCAAAGTTTATGGTGAACTTTCCTGAGCAGGAACGACGTGGCGGAATTGGTAGTAATTGTGTTAGTGTTGCGCTGGTAGTAGTAAATTTTCGTAGTATCAATTTCTGTCTAGTAATGGCAACCTCAGTGAAGTCTAGTGACCTTTCGTGAGGTCTAGTTTAGTCTCTATGGTAATGTCGGGTAGTGCCGGAAAATGTCTCGATGTTGTTTTATATAAGCGCTCATATCGGCGCTTATATCGGCGCTAAATCTAGTTGCAAATCAGCGACGTCAACTTCAAGATAATGCTTCTACCAACCACGATACTTCTTTTGATAGTAGTCACGCTCGTCGAGGCAACTCCTCCGGCTTGTTTCTTAAGTTGTACCAACGAAATTGCAGCTTTATGTGATTCCAATCATATGGGTTTTGGGTGTATTTGTGCACACGAAACTAAACTAGTTGCTTGTCTTGTTGATATTTGTCCTTATGGCAACTTTGAGAGTGCCAGAGACCATTATTTGGGAACTTGCATGGAGCATGGGATGCCCACAAAGTCCAACCCGTTCCCGCCTCCTGCTTTAATCCCCTCCACGTTTCGTAAACCTGGTCTATTAAAAGCGGCGAATCTCAACCAAAAACCATCTAAACAAGAAAAGGCGGTAATAGACTCTAACCATGAAGTCACAGCCACAACGTTAACTTCGGAGAATTTGCAAAAGATGAAATTCCGTAAATTGCAGGATCTTAGACTTGATAACCCAAATGTTGGAATCACCAGAAGAGAACATCTAAAACGTCAACTCAAGACCCTAAAGTGATATGTGAAGGGTTTTATTCTCAATGTGAGACAGAGCAGGTGAAATTTTAACCACTGTATAGAGCGTTCTTGTACGTTTATATTGAGAAGTCCAATTTTTTTCAATTAGAATGGTTCATAGTATAATGTGATAGTTCATATTCAACACTTTCAACACCTAATATCTGTAGTCCTCATACATCTTATCTATTAGTATTCATGAACGTAGATGAGTGAATAGACTACTTCCTGTATTCATCGAAATAACTTGCCTTCAGTTATCACAAATACAGTGCCATCAACAAAAACTTCATATCAAGTTGAAGTTCGCAACCAATACTTCGGCTCTGTCATTTTCTGGCCCGCCATCCTTTTATATTATATATATTATCACTGATTCTCTTATTTGAACCAAAAACTGAGAGCCAGCTCTGCAGGATAGTAAAGTACCATTTGCGGCTACCTAGTAGGTCTAATCATTGTCGTGAAATATGAATCTGTAATAATGAATATGAATTCAAACTCTTTATTATATTTCTTCTGAAATTGAAGCTTCAAAGTAACCTTCAGGCAAATTTGCGGCAGATACCCTATGACCATCAATGTCCTTAGATCATTTAAATATTTTGCTATGTGTCTTTTTATCTGCCAATACCTTTACTACACTCTCTCTTGGAATACTTATAATTCCAACTTCCCTCTTATGTAACTCAGAATTGAGTTTATCTGTAGAAAACTCCCATCCGTTGGTTAATAATACATTTCCAAATGGATCTATAGCCGTGACTACACCCTCTAGCACCCGCGAGTCTAGTAACTTGAAACGCAAATTCGTTCCTATGAACTTGTCAACTGTGATTTCAGACATCTTAGGGGTACAATACCGAGAAGCTGGTTTGTTTGTTTCTATATCTAACTGGTACTGAGAACCTTGGATAGTATCTATATGTACCTAATAGTTACTGGGGATCTTTGTTTAACCTACCAGTCTCTAATTCTCAACTGACAGGCCTAAATTGATCGCATGTTGGGTTACCCGGATCGACAAATTTTCACATCTCACTATAAAAGATGTCAAATTTCCTCCACTATGAATATTTGCTCCTTAACATCAATCGCATGTTCACTCTTTACAAAAGGTCAGACTAGTATTTTTATTATTAGATTGATTGGAGTTCAATGGTGAATTAAGCGTAGATTGACCATTAAGTTGGAGCACGTTTCTGGGCGCCTGATGTTGAACTACATGAAACATTGGGAATCAGTTGTGACTAAATACTACTACAGACCTTTACGATAACTTGCAACGTGAAGGTCTGTAAAGTAACTGTAATATATGACGAGGGTAGTAGATTATTTTTTACTATCATGGTCAAGCCAGGTAGTGACTGTAATGTCGCTTCGTATAAACAGAATGTTTCTAATACCTTTTTCTGCAAATGTCGTTGATTTAATGGTGACATCTCCAACTCCACGAAATGTCCATTTTCTCATAATCTTAGACAGTTAATATTCATTTCTTGCTGGAACGAAAGATTATCACCAACCAATGGACGCTGACACTCAGTTGAATGAGCTTACTCAAATCTACAACGAGTATAAACACTTTTTTGAGCAGTGCAAGTTGATCGAGAACGATCCATCTATCCACATAACCAATGATGATTTCGACGACAAAGTATCTGTAGATATATCTGGATGGTACCAGGTGAAACATGCTAAACATTACGAATCGTTTGAGGCTTTGATGTCAACAGTTTGTCCTTCCTTTCTGGGGAAGTTTGGAGATGAGTTGATGAGTAAACTTCAGGGATTACTGAATTGAGTCAAGGTTAATATGAATCTTATGAACATGCCAAACGTTATGAAATTCATGTTATTGCCACGGTAAAACATGGATTGTTGAGCTTCCCTATCCAAATATGAAAGTTCAGTGAGTTTTGTAGAATCAAGATTTACCATACAGTCATGGTTTATCTTCTACAAGTTTGAGTAGGTCCTCGCATCACATTGATATCTCCAGACATTTAAGTGAAGAGAATACCGAGATACGATCCAGATATACAAGGTCGGATAGGATTAAGTAATTTGGCATCTTTATGATCTCTTTATGATTTTTCATCACCAGTCGGAGATGAATAACTATAATTTGTACCAAAATCATGAGAGACTCAGAACAATAATTAATTTTGGTTATTTTAGAAGTAAATTCAAAATTCATAAATATAAACAAAGAAGACTACATGATCTGATATGGTCTCAAGTTGATACTAAATAGCATATATTATACTAAGGTTTATATACAAAATTTCTATTGAACAAGAAGGGCATTCGTCATCCTTGACCAATTAAGAATCAAACCGTGTTTGCCTCTATCCCATCCACTTGTGTCAGGCAGCTCATAATATATACATGATTATTGCTTTTCGGTCTTTTCAGCACTCTTCTTGTGTTGACGTTTAACAAACGCCTCAACGTCATCAACATCAAGCTTTGTGTTTCTGATGTAGTATTGTTTAGCTCTAGGCAAATATTCTTCTGGTTTATGGACTATTTCGATATTTCTGAGTTTAGGACTAAACACAGGGATTCTTATTTCACACCCAACTCTGTTGATTTTATTTCTTATCAAGATGTTTGTTCCTACGTTATTGACACCTCTCTTGACACCGATCACACGGCCCACCACGTCAGTTCTATCGAGGTACGTGACTTTGATTATATCACCAGCACGTAATCCGGATATAGAGTTCACTAATGCACGTCTTTTTCCAGTAGGATCGTATTTCTCCAACAATTGTTTCTGCAAAAACGAAATGGCATTTTCTCCATTTCTCTTTTTTGGAAGTGGCTCGTAAACGGTTGGAAGGGCTAAAGGTTAGTACTTAAAATTTGAGGAGTACGAAAGATGTTCCACTGTTGTTGACTTGATTGAAGTCTGCAATATTAACTTATGTCAACTATGGCATATTTCAATATATCTCTTAGGATATTAGACTAGTCAAAACGTTTTGGGCCATGTAATTTTTAACATATTATGAAACCACACTGTTATACATGTCAGATTATATCTAAACTATCATTCTAGTCAAAATAATCAGTCAAGTCTAAAAATCCAGTCAATTTTAAATAATACTTCCATTTGTCTTGACTTCATCAATATTGATGGCTATCGTAACTTGATACTTACTCTTTTTGAGTGGAAAGAAAGTTCTCACTGCTTGAACGGAAATATTCACTGGCTGAACCGCTATCCTTTTCAAAGTTAATCCAAACATATCTATCGAATTACAGTAGTATTATAGTATATTGTCTCAAGTCTCAGTCGTAGAAATTTGATTTTTCATGAAAAATTTGTTAGTGCTGTAAATTACTCTTGCGAAACGGTGGAACAAGATTATTGTGTAGATAGAAGAAGAAACCTTTCCAAACTACCAACATTAGGAATCTGGCGATGTGGGATTAAGTGGATTAATCCTCTAACTACTCATTCAACACCTGCACTTGTAAAATGTCGTGCTGAAATTTACTATACTAAGCCAACGAGTCTTAACCAAGCTATCGATGGTTCGGTGTGTGCTTTCAATGAGTAGTTGTACTGTACAGCTTAGCTACGCTGGCTAAGATTTCACATATCTAATATTATGATATTAATAACTATTGTACAATGATGCAAGAGAAGTAGGGATAGAACAGAAAAATATATATAAGAGATGTAGCTTCTTTCGAATACTCAAACAACAGAGCTGATCTAAAGACTCGCGAGAATGAAATAACACCCAAAATTTGACTAGAAGCGAGTACGTCTTCTTCTCCCTGTGAACTTCGAATCAAGGGCAACTTTCTTACCTCTACGTCTCATGGTTTCCTTCTTTCTATTGATGAAATCCTTCAGAGATTCCATCTTTCTCATCAATTTCTTGTTGACCTTCTTAGCCATCTCTGGAGCATCCATGGTAGCACCAGATAAGTTGACAGTTCTTTCAGACATACCTGCGGTTAATACCAAGTAGTACTTTTTATGACGTTTCGACTCTGGCTCATCAATAATTAAACCACCTCCAAAACCTGCAACTTTGGCTGCACCCAAGATAGCTTCGGTTTGTATATCATTCAGAGGATAGAATTGGGCCACGAATTTTCCTCCTCTTCTTAACGAAGCATATAAAGTATTGAAGAATGTTAACATTCTCTTCTTTGGATCCACAACGGAAGTATCAGCATTACATAACCACTGGATAACCGAAATTGAGATGGCGGCATCAAAAGTTCCTGCTCTAAATGGTACTCCATTACCAACATCTGCCAAAAACAAGTCTCCTTCGACTTCACGGTCTAACCCAGTAGCCAACATACTTGGGGCAATATCCATACCCACCCAGTTGTATCCTTCTTCTGTGAGAATCTCTCCTGATAATCCCGATCCACATCCCACATCCAATAAGAAATGGGGTTGTTCTTGTTCCAAGTTCAATAACTCAAGAGCCCTCAAGGTCATCTTGGCTTGAATGTGCTGGACACGAGTAGACGAAGTATATTTATGGGACTCGCTATCATTATAGAAAATCTCCGGAGGAGCAAGTTCTTCAGGTCTCGACATGTCGTCTTAAATCTCCGTAGTTCAAGTGTTTCTTGGTTGTAACTTGATCTATCAAAATTTTGAAAACTTGAGAAGAGATCGCGTGACCAATATAGTGTGATCTTGATCATGTGACTACATATACACAATGTAAACACTATTACTTCCTTTAAAATCCAAGACTAGGAATGAAGTCTTTTGAAATGCTTCTTTGTTTCTGACTGTAATTTTATAGTTGGTCAAGACCTAATCTAGTACATTTAGGACCTCCTTTACATTTGTGTACCTTGTTCACTTTTCAACCACTCAATAGAATCACTAGATTACCGAAGAACTCTAGACAATCGTAGATAATGGATACCAGGCCATCCTCCACAATTTTGACGGTGAGCTCTCAACATAATCTCTTGTTTTACCAATCGTCACTTTTTCTCTTAATTGTTTCATTATTTTGAAAAATTTGCAGCCATTGAACTACCAAGACCTCAAATGATATTTATATCTACGAACACTTTTTTTATGCTAGTCTATTCATTATTAGGTATCGATTATGCTATAAATATTTAGTTAGAAATTAAATTCAGAGTCACCATCACCCTTTTGGCGGACTTCTCTGTCAAGCATATGTGGAGTGGTTTGATTTGTTTCCTTTGGATGCTTTTCTTTGTATGAAGGAGGAGTAAAAATAAGGTCTTCATCATGGGAGACGAACGAGTTCTCGTCGACGAAATGACCCTTATCCTCAGCACTGAATTCTTCTTCAGCATCTGAATGTACCACTGATTGTACACCGGACTGGTTTGCACTGACAAGTGCTCTGATGGCTCCTGGTAGTACGTCTGGTCTGTAGAATCTCAAGTCAACTCTTCCAATGAGATACATCAAGTTGATGATGACTTCAAACGCACCCCAACAGATGTACATAACGAATGGTTGACAGATAGGACCACTGTCTTTAGCGTAGTGTCCTTGAAATACTACTATTGTCCTGCAAATGGCACCAACAAAGATCAAGATTGTAGTTATAACAATCATAATCAACGAAACGTTGTGTTTTAAAGTTCCTCTTTGATTCGTCAAACCTTCCACTGTATTATAATGATTGTGAGTGGCGGCGATAACTCTAATTGCACGACGATGGTAACGATTTCTCTTCATGAATGTCTGAGCAGCTTCTTGTGGAGCACCTTTCCTAACAAAATAGAAGGGAGAAAAGGATTCGATCCACCATGGTTGATAAGTGTATAAATTTTTGTCCTTGGTGGTGGGTTTGAAGAAAAAGGCCAAGCCAAGTAACGAAATGGATGTCAAGGAATACAACAAGATGAGAATAGATGTCGCCTGAACCCCTCGTTGGTATCTTTTATAATTTGTTGGTGACAAAAAGTAGATGTATGGACCACCCGAGGTAATAATAGTCATGACCACCAAACCAGTGACAATCACATATAATGAAATCATCAAATTCCAAAACAATCTACGAGACCCTCCTACAGGATGTCTCCATGTGAATATACGCTGAGCCAAAATCAAATTGAACGAGACAAGGAACACCGTCGGCACGATCAAAAACACTTCGCCAGCAATTCCCATCTGTACTTGACTCAAATCTTTACCCCAGTATATTCTGAGGACCCAGCCAAGTATTCTCAATATACAGTAAAACACCCATCCTATCGATAACCAAAACCTGTGGCCTCGCGATAAATTGATGGAGAAAATTACAGAATGCCACACGGCCAATAAGCCGAATAACACCGCAAATATAATACACGGCACCCTATCTTTGGAGGATGGATAGTCGCCAAATAAGTTGATCTGGTAATCGGAAGTGTACTGTTGCATAGATGGAGGAATGGCTCCGATCAAGCTGCGAGCCTGTCGAGCTAATTGTAGAGATCCCGTTCCGAGAGCAGGATAGTTATTGTACCTCCTCAAGAGCTGCATCAATCCTTCAAGGGCAGTATAGTTACTTGCTAATTCCATTTCACTACTCACTTATTGGATTTGGCACAGTTGGATGTGAGTTTATATAGGTGCAAATATTCAATGAGGGAAGTGTAATAATGTGTGCTGGAAAAGAACACTGGAAAAGATGAATATCTCTAATTCACATATGATATTCGGCGGCCTCCACGATATATATTCTCCTGCTGCCAACCACAATGTTACGTGGTCTATGAATTACTGGAATGGGGAACCTCTCCACCACCAACCAATAATTTCCTATTTAGGATGTATAAGTGGTGCGGCTGCTTTACATATCCCAATGCGGAACGGGTTTGCATCCACTAACTATAAAACTTTCTTTATGTGTCCAGTTTCGTATTTCGGAGTGTAAATGTTACTAGTTAGAATACGATGAAGCTCTGTTTAGGATGAACTTCCGGGAATTTTCCGTAATATCACATCAGAATATCAGATCAGACGCTATCCTAAACTTAACCATAAGGAATAAGAGTTCTACTATTTAGAGCATGCCCAAGAAATCTAACTGTTAGTGTAAAGGAGGATCAAGCTATGAGTTCAATATGTCATAGCTTGTGGTAAATCACCAATTTCACAGCTAATCCCACTTCTCCTAACAAATTTCACTGTAATATTGCTTTGAAATGCACTTTGTCCTAGATAATTCTAGTCGCATGGGCACAGTTGAAAAATTTGAGGTTACCTCAAAAGCTCCTCCCCGTATTTCCTGCTGGAGTCTTTTCATCTTAACTTGCGTCGTACGACTTCTGTGTGTACCAAGAAGTTTCGTCGAAATCAATCGCTTGATCCTTTCAATACCGTTTAGGGAAATAAATTGTCGATTATGTAATATTTTATGTAATATACGTTGCTCTTTACCCAAATGATTTCGACTTATCAAAGCTCTCGCTCGCAACAATTGTTACTTCTCGGTAATGCTATGGTAAATATCTATTATTTAATATTATGAAATTATCACTAATTGCTTATGATTTTTCACTGATTTCTTGAAACTTCTATATTCCTGTATATAACACGCGTATTTAAGTAAAATTCCACTACACCAACAACAAGAACCTGAACCTATATAATGCCTACCGCTCGTATAGACTATTCCGTTGCACAACGAATCCTAAAAGGAGAATATTCAAATTCTGAATTTCCCGGATCTCCTGAAGATAATATCATATCCACTCCTTTTGGACTATCTCTTCTTGAAATTCAAGGTGATTTGAACTTACCAATACAAGCACCCACCGGAGTGACAGAGGTGGATTTACATTCGGAGACTATACAAAACTTCATCAAGGTGGACGAGATCTACGATGCTGTGAAGTGTGGACATTTACAGTTTGATCCTCTGGATCCTTCAAGAGTTACATTGTTCATTGGAAAGTCTCAACGGTTGTTGGGATCGTTAGTTAAAATTGACCCTCCACTTGCTGTATTACGAATCCCTCTCAAAGATAGTGAAGAGAAGAATATGGATATAGTCGACATTGTTAGCAAAAAGCTTATATTTAAGCAAAGACCTTTACCAATTATGTGAGTGGTACGTTACAGCGTTGAGTCATTTAGTGCTCACAAAACATCACCAATAACTCCATAGCTCACTTGGCGCACATATCCTCGAATACAGTTATCTACGACGGTGAAGTAACTTCTTATTATTGGGCCCTTCGTTAAAGAATTAATTCTCATTCTTTTAAGTTGTCTATTCGTGCAACGATCTAAATATTGACCAAACTAAATTTTTGCCTTGTCACTATTTCCATGTTCCCAATTAAGTGTGGAGTTTGTTTCGAACCCGCCGTTTTCGTCAACAATAATCAAATTATCGAAAATCTTCGTGATGTCGGCTTGAGAATACTTGAGCTCATCCTTCATGAACTGGATTATACCACCGTATTTCTCATTAAACATATCTACGGTTGCCAACATGGCTTCACTTCTGGAACTGATCAAGTTTTGGAATCCATCCTCCTCAACTGACCAATCCTTTCTTCCTTGACTGATGAGTTCTTCTATATCACCAGTCGACATCTTTTCTTTCAATTTCAAAATTGTTTGGTGGAACTCTTCTTTGAGCCTCGGGTGTTCTGGTGCAAGGCCAATGGTGGTCAATTCGTATTCTTTCGCAATGGTACTTTTGTCTACACCCAATAATAACAATATCAACATACCAATAATCCCAGTACGATCTTTACCAGCGGTACAGTGGAAAAGAAATGGTTGTCCATCGTCACGAATATAGTTGAAAATGGCTCTGAAACACTCAGTTCCTGATTCTAGCATATCTTCATATACGTAAACATAAGTATACCAACTAGTCATCAAGTTTGAATATCTCAAAGCAATAGCTTGGGGTGAATAATCGTCATTGCGGAAAATAGGTGCATGGACTCTTTTGATGCCGTACTTCTCCAAATTCAAAGGTATTCCGTCTTTTTCACACTCTCCGTCCGATCTTACATCAAATATGGTCTTGATACCTAATCTTCTTATACTTCTCAATCCATTGTCGGTGATTTTAGCTATGTTTGCACATCGGAATAATGTATGTGGTTTGACGTAATATTTGACAACACCGTCAAGAAGAGAACCGTGTGTATCCTTCTTGAATGTAGGCAGGTGAACGTGCCATCCTCCCATATCTCTAAAGTTACTTACGCCTTCCACTTCCTTCCATCTAGGTAATTTTCCCACATCAAAACTGTGACTGACAAATCTTTTCAATTCACTTGAAGGCTTCAAATACTCGAGGATGTATTCAACAACAAGATAATTGTAATTGACCAACTTCTTGGAACTGAGAGGTAAATTGAACTCGTTAAGATCCTCGGCATCATTTTCACTAATCACAGGTTCACCTCCAAAAAAGTTATGATCAGCATATTGAATCAACTCCAATTTATGAGAGTAGAATCCACGGTTTAAGTGGTTGGCATAACACGCAGAATCTTGAACTTGAATAACCCTGTCCTCTAAACCATAAATCGAAAGTACTGACCAGTCGGAAGATAAATGACGAACAGCAGACATATCAGGACTTGACAACGACATGATCTCGTCAAGTGGAACAACCACTGGTTGATACTTTCCATGTCTCATGCTTGTTTGAGAAATGCTTTGGGGACCCCCGCTGTAAATTTGAGGATATCTTTCAAGAACGGTGTGCAGTCTAAATCTACCAGAACAATTGACTAAATTAGGAACAATGATTGCCTTTGAACTAAGGTTGCTCTTTGCCAACTTATCCTGTTCTATTGCCCATAAAAACATTGCAACAGCACCTCTGGAATGAGAAATAATAGACGAAAATGAAAAATGGATTCCTAGTGGGTTTCTGGATTTGTCAATGATGAATTCTGCAGCCGCCTGGATATCTTCTATATCCTGACTCAAGATTCGTCCACTTTCTTTGGAATCATTGTTGCCTGACCACCCACAACCTCTAAAATCGATCCGAAGTGAATATTGGCCCAATTCAGCTGCTAGCTTGTGTGCTAAATGTTTCTGATAGCAGTAGTCACGGTGCCCACCTTGTCCGTGCAAAACCAACGCAATTTTGTTGGTCGGAGGAGCATAGCCTTCATTGTAGAGACTTTCGTTATCTATAGAATGAGGAATTGCAATTGTTCCTTTAACATTTTTGCCGAACTCAACCTCTATTTCTCGAGGAGCCTTCACAGAAAATGACATTCGGTTTTGTATATTGGTACTGATACCTTCTGAGTCGTATCTTTTAAAGTTATTCGTACGGTAGATTCTGCTTTTTTACTCAGCCTTCCTTCTATGTCAGACTTCTTTAGTAATTACACTGCTTTCCTTGCAAACTTTGGTCTTTTAAGCCCATTTATATTATTTCCCCAGGGTTGGATTTCTACCGAGCTGTTTATTCGTACCATGTGCACTCCCTTCCCCATAGAGGGAAAAATGGGACCCTCCCATGTGATTCCATATGCACTATAGGTTTGATTACCAAATGCTGACTGCCATAAGTTGACATTTCAGGTTCATTCCAAACATGGTCGGCGTAAGGTTGTGAAAAATAAAGAGACTCGGGACCACTGAAACTTTGAGATTTGTGACAATTCTCGAATTTAGCAAGAAGCTTCTGTCTAGATTGTGTAGAAACGATACTTCAGATATCGAGTGGATTTGAGTAAGGCCTAGAAAGAGCCCAACTACAAGATTTAGAAACTCTAGTAATTTGATCCAAAGTTATATCATGTAGAGTAAAGTAGGCAACAGTAAGATGATCATTTCGTAATAGTTGATGATTTAGTTACTAATTATATGAGACTAAGTATCTGATTGAGACTTTTGTGTTTACGTATGGACTCAATTGTTCTGTCTGATAGCAAACTGTATGGATAAACGCTGTCCATGCTGATTACAGAAGTACAATGTTTGTGAAAACCAACATGATCCTCGATTCCTCTCCGCCAACTGGGAACGAATGTCTACTTAAATGAAGAGTCCCAGTTAACCAATCATGAAAGTTAGATGTTGAAATGAGGAAATCACATTTGACATAGTCATAGTGTTGCCTCCTCAAAATAACTACAGCTCGTCAATTCGATCTTAGATATTTTTAAACTGACGGTGAATTTGGTTAGAGCATCTCTATTATATCAACCAAGAAAAATAACGACACATATGGGAATGATTGATATCTTAGTAGCAAAGATGTCAAACTCTCTAGTTTGCGTACGTTTCTGGATCTCAGTTGAGTCCCTAATTGTACCGACATAAAACTATCTTGCACTAGAGCATTGGGACAAAGGAAGTATAGTTTTAAGCCTTCGAGCACTCCTAGATGTCACGAGGATATAATTAGAAAAACTAGCTTTTGAAACTTCCTTTAATCCGAAGTGTAGTCGTTCTTCTCTGTATTAGTCACTTTCACCGTATCATTTTGCAGCTTTCGTGGTTCTACCAAATTGTGCAATAATAATCTAGTTGGAAATTTAGTACTGCGGAGTTGATTTTTAGCAACAACCTACTAAAACATCTCTTAAAGCCTTGGATCAGATCTCTTGAGCCAAAACTTCTTCCCTTCAACAATAATTATGGCCAATGCTTTTGATAAAAATGCGTATAACGAGCTAGGACGATATCTTACTGAACGTCACTCCGACCAATTATCAACTCAGTTAGCCGTCTTTCAATCAGCATTGGTAAACTTTGGAGGCGAACATGGGGACGAGATTGCTAACAATAGTGAGTTCAAGGGTAAATTCACTCAGATGTGTCAGCTCGTAGGTGTTGATCCTTTGGAATTAGTACTAGGACTGAACCTGAAAGTGCTGAAGAACCAGAAACCAGCGAAAGACCCTTCTGGACTGAATTTCCATATTGCTCTAGCTGTTAGAGTAGTTGAGGTCTGTCAGCAAACGCGTGACTTGAATGGAGGTTTGATATCTCTAAAAGAATTGATATCGATTTTAACTAACAATATCCATATACAAATAGGTGTTGTTGAAAACGATATTGAACTGGCGCTACTGATTTTAAATGTGCTAGGGAAAGGTTATGAAATTCTCAATATTAACGGAAAGAAATGGTTGAAGTTTTCATCAGCTACTGGTGGAAACTTGTCCAATGATCAAAGGAATGTTTACGAGGTTTGTGGATTTATGGGAGGATATGTTACGAGACGGATTTTGAGAGATAATTTTGGCTGGGATGCCTTGCGGTGTAAAACTGTCGTAGATGAAATGATCATGAATGGTTTGTTGTGGGTGGATGAACAGGGAGACAGAGAATGGATGTATTGGGAACCATCGTGGATCAGTTCGTGAGCAATTCTTTGAGGAGACGGAGTTTGGCAGAATTGCAGAGTACAAGTGTGGACGATTAGAAGTAAATGATTCCATTTTTTGATATCTTGTCTAGAAATAACCAGATCTTGAACATTCGAAGTCTGGGTGTATCAGTAAATGAAAATATAGACACATATTCTACCGCTTAATATACGCTCAACGGAATAGTGTACCAACTGGTTTGGTACACATTTAGAATCCATTACAGACATCATTATTCTTACCTCGCGTGTATAATAATCTAATGTACATTATCTAGTTGGTTTTGTTTGGCAGTTCTGTGTCTTGCCTTGACATTTCAAGTTTCCTTAACTTCTTTTCTCTGTGCTTTGCGTTGATGACTTCAAACGTTTGTAAGACATCACGCTTCTCGAGCGGTACGTAGTTTGTGAAATTTCTTCCCGAACCATTACCCACATTGACGGCACCGCAACCAGGCGAATGCAATAACTGGGCTTCGTCTTTCATGACAATGTTTTGCATAATTTGGGTGATTTGCGATTTCACTTGGTGGTCCATGGCCAAACCCTTAAAACCTGCAAAACTTCTAAAGAGCTTGTTTCTATTGTTGAAGTCCATTGGAGTCAACCATTCCATTTCAGGAAAAACACAGTCGTACAATACTAAAGGAACATCGTTGGCCATTTCGTAAATCGGACGATTAGGATATTTATCAATATCCATCAACTCATCGATGATTTGAGGTTTCTCCAACTTTTGACCAATCAAAAATAACACCGCCATCATACAACGCACTTGGTGCCAGAGGAAAGCGGTTCCCTTCAAATCCAAACAGAAGAAATCATCTTTGTAAGGAATGATTTTTGCACTGTGGATGGTTCTGCCGTAGTTCGTAATCTGTTTAGAACCATCGATCTTGCAGAAGTTACGGAAATCGTGAGGACCCACATACTTTGCGGCTCCCTCGTTCATGAGATCGATATCCAAGTCGGCTTTTTTGAATAAATAACGATAGTGTCTGTAGTCACAACTGAATCTGGCATCGAACTTTGGTGGTGGTCTCATAGCCACTGCCGTCATACGAATGTCGGCAGGCAACAATGAGTTTAGGATGGTGAGGTATGGAATTTCTTTGTCGTCGTTTTCTCTGAGCTTCTGCTCTTCATCACTAAGTGATGATCTGATATTCAACGAGATCACCTGGTTCATGGCACTCACTCCTTTGTCTGTTCTTCCACAACGACTAAAGTCACAGCTATCTAACTCTGGTGACGGGATCAACTTTGCCATTGCCAAAGCATTCAAAATTTCCTGTTCTATAGTCGGTAATGGCGTGGGCTCGAACTGAAACGCCAACCCTGAGAAGTTCCATCCAAGGTAGGCGAACCTTAAGGCAATGAACCTAGTGTTGTGCTTAGAGAAGTCAAATGTTCTTTTCTTTTTAGGTTTACTTTCCTCGAGTTTAGGAGAGTTTTCGTCCCGTATAGGATGAGAAGATGCCTCGATATTGTTGACCTTTGCGACGTCAACAGTGTTGGTGTTGGGTAACTCCTTGGCCAGTTCCAATTCCTGGATTCTCTTGATCAAGTCTTCTTTACTCCATTTTTCGTATTTTTCCATACAAATCTCAGTCCCTTGCTTCATTTCCTTGGTCATATTACTAAACGTTCTCTTGAACATAACAAGGGAGACGATCCTTCTGGTGAACATATAACTTAATGGGTAACAAACGTCATCGGACTTTTCAGCGCTCATCGCGAATTTCGCGATGTGAAAAATTCATAGTATACTACTGGAAGACTAACAAACATGAAGGACGCAAAAGGGAGAAAAGATGCCAAGGGGAAGAAGGGTGATGTAAGAGGGAAGAAGAAGTTCTCGCCCAAGACATATACCAAGACCCGTCCTGCCAAAAAAGTGGCGCCTAAACCAAAAAAGCCAAAAGCAGAAAAGCCTGAGACTGATATAAATCCTGATGAATTAGAAGACATTGAGTCAGAGCCTGAACCAGCTCCTGAACCTGCTAAACCATTGGCAACCAAGAAGGGTTCCTTGTCTTGGGAAAACTTAAATTTCCTTCATCCATGGATCCAAGAAGCCATTGTTTCATTGGGTTTCCCAACCATGACCCCAGTCCAAGCTTCTACAATTCCATTACTTTCAGGAAATAAAGACGTTGTTGTGGAAGCAGTTACGGGTTCCGGGAAGACGTTGGCATTTGTCATCCCTATATTACAGAAAGTGTCTGCGAGACTATATCAAATAGAAGATGGCGAAGTGCCTGAAGCGATGAAAAGGGGACACTTTTTGGCGCTTATTATGACTCCTACCAGGGAGTTGGCCAGCCAGATCCAACAAGTATTAGAAACTGTGCTTCAATACTTGCCTGAAAACCTTACGCCTATAAAAACACAATTGTTGGTGGGATCATTATCCACCGTACGTGAAGACTTGGACCAATTTTTGAGTCAAAAAAACCAGATCTTGATTGCTACTCCTGGTAGAATGTTGGACTTTTTGAGCTCTCAGTATGTCAAGACCAACGCCTGTGAAATCGCCGTTTTGGATGAGGCTGATAAGTTGTTGGATGTGTCGTTCAAAAACGATGTGGTGAACATTTTGAAACGTTTACCCAAACAACGTCGTACAGGATTGTTTTCTGCCACCATCTCGTCTGCTGGTGATACCATCTTCAAAACCGGGATGAATAATCCTGTCAAAGTATCCGTAAAATCAAGAAACCTGACCAATAACTCAGCACCTTCGTCGTTAAGTATCTCTTACATGCTCACCGACCCCGAGTTGAAACTCACATACTTGATTCACTTGTTGAACAACTATCAATACAAGAAATGTATTGTGTACTTGCCTACGTGTACCGGGGTCAAACATTTCTATTCGTTGTTTGAAAGATTGGTCCAGGAAGACTCGTTCAAATTCTTTTCTTTGCATGGACAGCTTTCCACCAAACCAAGATTGAAGACGTTGCAAAACTTTTCAGAGGGTGATTCCATGATGCACAAATATGTTTTGTTGACCACCGATGTGGCCGCGAGAGGTATTGATGTTCCTGATGTCGACTTGGTGATCCAGCTCGATCCTCCAACTGATCCTGACGTATTCTTACATAGAAGTGGTAGAACTGGAAGAGCAAACAAAGTTGGCCAGGCCATTGTCATGTTGAATAAAGGAAGCAGAGAAGAAGACTATATTGATTTCATGGAAGTCAAGGGATTACTGATGAAGGAAATGGACCCGCCAAAAGATGTCATAAAAGAACACGAAAACCACCAGCAAATTATTAGAAAGTATATTTTGGAAGACAGATCTCGTCATGAGTTGGCTATCAAATCATATGTGGGTTTTATACGATATTATTCAAGACATATGGCGTCGTCAATCTTCAGATTACAGACGTTGAACTACTTGGGAATCGCAAAAATGTATGGTTTGTTAAGATTACCTAAAATGCCTGAGAGTAAACATATTTCTACTGACGACATGCCTGAAGACGGATGGTTAGGTGAAGTGGTGAACTTGGATGAGTACCAGTACGCCGATCCTCACAAAGAAAAGTCTAGAATGGATAACTTGGATTCCGATAAGCAAAACAGGATCGATGGGGCCAAGAGAAGAAAGGAGTTAAAGATTAAGAACGAAGCATGGTCCAGTAAAACTGAAACTAAAGAATCAAAGCAAGAAAGAAGAGACAAGATGAAGAGAAAGAGAGAAGCTATTGAGAAACAGATCATGGAAGAATCCTCAGACGACGAACAAACTGCCGTAGATTGGAAGGATATTGTGAAGAGTAACAAGAAGAGCAAGAATAACACGGGAATGCAGGGATCTTTTGATGGTTTGTAAGAAACAATACAGGAAATATAATGGCATTGAAATTGAGAATGAGACTAGAATAGAATCTCATAGATGGATAAGAGCATTACTCGTGTATATATTCTTCCTTAAACTCATCGATATACCATGATGATTAATATATTAGTCTAATTAGCAGCAATAATCACGTACGTCATGTTGATCCAATACATTACAATGCTGTAATGACTGTACTAGAAGGTCCAAACATGTACTCGTATCCCTATAAACCTAACAGAGAAGAATGAGCATCTCTCTATTCCATATGGTCCAAACAACTCCCTTTGATTCTTGTCAAATGTCTTATTTTTTAATATTCTCCTCGACAATAGGTTTCATTGTAGGTAGCAAATGTTGAAATGACGAGGTCGCTGAAATATGATACAAGACGTTATTTATTATAGCACCAGAATATTTTAGTCAACCTCGTCTTTGAGAGATGGTACAACCAGGGATGACTTATCTCTGACATCATTGCTGATATGTAGCTCTCGTATATAAAGTTTGGACTCAGCTTTTGTAGATATTAGTACTGAATCAGGTCTTTTCCGGAAATTGAGAGGTAGCTCCTTATAGTTAGATGAATTAATACTTTAGATATTATTGTATTTTCCATTTATCACTCACAGACCTTACACCATCAAACACAAACAAATTATCCAAAGGAGTATATTGAGAAGTTACGAGTTTCAAAACTTCCTGACTCACGATCCCACCCATCAAAGAGTTAAGATTATGATAACCATGCGTGTTGTGAGATAAAAGTTCTTGTATGGTTTTGACAATTGCAGGAGTTAAATTCGACTTTGAAATACCAAACTCTGACAAAAGAAGAGCTTCAAATTGAGAATAGTCTTTGATTGAAGGACGGGTGGAGTACTTTTTGATATAGTTATTGTATGTGAGAATAGCAAAATATATTCCAAGGGTATTGAATTCTGTATCGTCGTATTGTAAAAGGTCCAATACAAGATTTTCACTGAAAAGGTTCTTGGAGCCTTGGGTAACGTAAAGGAGTTGAGAATTTTTGCAGAACGACGAAATGGATTCTGGAGTCATATCAGAAGTAGATCGTCCCACAGAATCTAAAATCTTTACAACTTCTTCAGTAAACAAGGACTGATCTTTAGTAGCTTTTTCTCGATAAATTCTTTGAAGATTTATGTAATTTGAAGTATCGGAAGCCATGTCAGGTAAGTTTCCGGGTAAGGGTAGTTGATTGTTTTTGGCTACGAAGTTTTTTAATGCCTTGATGTAAATCCAGAATATTGGAGTTGATAAGTTGATATTTTCATCCTTTATGTAGTTGTTTTCAAATAGAATACTGACAGAATGAGGAATATGGGTGATTTGGAGAGCTCTGTGTATAGAATTTGATGCTTCAATAAAATTGCCTTCGCTTGGATATCTTGCAAGAGTTTCAATTAGAAGTCTGAACTGTTTCTTCTCGTTATAGTTTTGAGGAGGAAGTCCTTCGTGGTCCAATTTCCATAGATTTAGAGCCTTTATATATATGACAATGTAAGGGACGTGGGCATGTTCAGTATCATGCAACGTATCCAAATTGATTGAATCCACAAATGTCTGAAGTTGATCCCACGGACAGTCGATTCGTAAATCGTATAACTTAGAAGGATCATGGGTTTCGATTACTGTGACTTCGTTGGCAATTAAATTGAGAGATCCGTAGAATCCTATGGTATTAACAAGCAATAACGGAATTTGTTTGCTCCATAGTATCTCCATGAGCTGGTGTAATTCTTCAATGTAGTCTGATACTATTACAGCATTAAACTGATCCCAGTAGGTATCGTCGTACTTTGTAAGTATGGTGTTGACGCTTTCTGAGATTCCATTACCAATCACGTCGTTGTTAAGTTCCGCCAAGTTTGCCGCTATCGCAACAGCTCGACTTTGTCCTAAATTATCTCTCCTTAGAAAGAAATTTGATGAAAAGTCGTTCTGGCTCACTATGCATTCGTCTATAATCGAAAACTTACCTATACCTGGTAATACTAAATTTTTCAAGATTTCAGACCCAGTGGCAGTTGCGTTTATGAGGCATATATGAGACGATTCTAGATTGGCCTGACCAGTCGATGCCCAGAGCCGAAGTTGTCGATCATATTTAGTGTCCTTATCAACAGACATCTTTTTATAGGAAAAGAAGTAGTGTCTCCTGTGCTTGCTAAGCTTTGAAGTATTAGACGACGTTGGTTACTTGGTGCATGTTGTTTAGTCGTGTGCGGACCAATATGCATGAGCCTATCAATGGATTCAACACAGTTTAGCTACCAATTGGATAGATGTTGAACTATGGGATTTTAGAATGGTTTTATGGTTACTCTTCTCATTGTCAGCTTGATATTCCAAACTGTTTCCATCCATTGTGGGGTTTTTTTCCTGGAAATTCTGTCAGAATCTGAGAGGTTCGGCAACTAGAGCCGAGGGTGCTTGAAGCATTTGCATTTACGGAAGGTTTAGAAATCTCACCTCGTCTATATGGTACTAGTATTCCAACGTTTGCCATGTATAGTTGTGTCAAAAACTTTGATATCGAAAAATCAGATATCATAGTTTAAATTAGCCGGTGATTCTACACCGCATTTTTAATCTTTTTCTTTTTCGTCTATTTAGTCGAACGAATCTAGAATTTGGGTTGATTTTATTCAACTATTCGGTTTAAGGTGTTAAGAAAGTTATATGGAGCTAGGGTTGGATATATGGATCTAAATGTTCGATATACGGGTATGTTAACCTTCTATTCAGACAAACGAGTTCCAAATTCTTATGGTTAGTAACTTCTTCCAGTTGTATCGACGTTTGAGGTGCAATTCTACATGGGTTAGACATGCAAGTACTGCACGTGTCCACGAATGGCGTGAAGGAGAGTGTGGACCCAGGTGGCGAGATAATTCCAGTCCCAGACGAAAATGAACAAAGCCAGATCGACGAAGTATCCGTTTGTTAAGTCTTTCTCCCAATATACAGTTTTTATTCACATCCACTGGCGAAAAATAATTTTGCAACCAAATGAGAAAACTATATATTTCAGATAAAGAATATTCCATGTGAGTTTTGTAAGTTCCCAATACTAATCAACTTCAAAATGGTGCAATTTATAGCTGCTGAGCGAGCCTTTCAACGCGTGAGGATTAATAATTTTACGCCCCACCATTCTGTAGCAAATAAACTGAGAATAATCTAGTAGAGAGTACTGGAACAAATTTTTAGAGCAAAAAGTCAACAACCCATTGTGTAAATTATTAGGGATCAGAATTGATTAGAAAGTACTCAAAATGTTCAATGTGGTTGGAAGTTTCATTGGAAATCATGGAGTATAATTGTTACAATAGTGGATAATCTTATCTCTGCTATATGACGGAGATAGTGGGATTTATTGGAAACGGTACTCTACAGTAAATGAGGATAAAGATTGCAGCCTAAATGCATTTTGCTCATACTATTACTTATTTTGTTTTAGATGCTGTTTTCAAAAGAGGCTAAGAGAGCATTTCTAAGTTTCGACTATCATTCAGGTCATTGGTACAAGAATGTACTATCTGTAATGCGTGTCGTATTCTGATGTCGAAAATATAACCAGAAATAAAATCAAAAATCAGAAATCAGAAATAAGAAATCAGAATCAGAAATCATAATCAAAACAAGAAACCAAATCACAAATAAAACCTTCATGTATACTGAATTTGAAACAAACATAGTCTCTATTTTGGTACAGGAATCAACTTTCTAGCGACAAACATAACACACTCTTCAAATTAGTATGGCGGATGATCTGTCGCATTTGACATATCCAAAAGCAGAAACATCTAATCAGTTCCTGCTAGTGGGCACGTGATGACATTACGCTTTCCTCATTTCCATTGATTTGTCACCATCTCACGCTAGTGAGCATTACAGGGGTAGTAATATTGACTATGTGTGTATTCCATGTTGTAATGTACTCTTATCGCATGGCTGGCGTGTCTTGTCGCATAAATCAGAGTATCGTAATTTCTGATGTGTTCTATCTATCCCCGCACGTGATTGGGTACCAACGTCTTTTGTGTCAAAACAGGATTCAAATACCACACGGGTAAGCGATAACAAGAAATATTTCACTTTATCTCAATTGAACTGCAACATGCTACGATAGACCACGTACAACCATTGTTGCTCGATAATTGTAACATATCGTGGTGCCTTGATGGTCTTTTTTATAATCCGGGTAACATGCTCAAATTTACCACCTGCTTATAATTTTTTCGCAAAAAAGCAATTTGGCAACCACACCGCAATACATTACTCGATGACTTCTGGTTTTATCGAAAAAATTTTCTTTAAAGTACAAAAGAAGATTGGGCTGCCATTTTTTTACGTTTTCTCTTCTTCTTCTTCAACATTGGAAAATGTCTGCTGCCAGAGAATCTAAATACTCTACTGAAGTACTTTCCGAATTATTATCCAACCTAACCGTTGCTGATAATAAGGAAGAAGCTGCTGCTAATGTTTCGTCTTTCTTAAATTCTTCAATTGTTGAACATGATGTTCCAATTGAATTCTTTAAGGATTTCAAGAAGCAAATCAACGGTAAGGACTCTGCCCTTGCTGCTTTGATTGCTTACACTCACATTGCTTCCAGCAACGATTTGTCTCCATCTGTTGAACCATTCGTTGTTGACTTGGTTACTGATGTTTCCGCTCAAGCTGGTAACAAGGACAAGGCTATTGCTGCTGCCGGTTCCGACGCTTTGTTGGCCATTGCCACCGCCGTTACCCCAACTGCCATCAAGGTCATCTTACCAAAGTTATTGGAAAGTTTAACCACCACTAACAAATGGACTGAAAAGATTGCTATCTTGCAAGCCGTTTCTCAATTAGTTGACACCGCTAAGGACCAAATTGCCTTGAGAATGCCTGAATTGATTCCAGTCTTATCTGAATCTATGTGGGACACCAAGAAGGAAGTCAAGGAAGCTGCCACCAACACCATGACCAAGTCTACTGAAACCATTGACAACAAGGATATCGAAAAGTTTATTCCAAAGTTGATTGAATGTATTGCTAAGCCAACTGAAGTTCCAGAAACCGTCCATCTTTTGGGTGCTACCACCTTCGTTTCCGAAGTTACCATGGCTACTTTATCTATCATGGCTCCTTTGTTATCTAGAGGTTTAGCTGAACGTGAAACCGCTATTAAGCGTAAGGCTGCTGTCATTGTTGATAACATGTGTAAGTTGGTCGACGATCCTCAAGTCGTTGCTCCTTTCTTGGACAAATTGTTACCAGCTTTAAAGGCTAACTTTGCCACCATTGCTGACCCAGAAGCCAGAGAAGTCACTAGTCGTGCTTTGAACACTTTAAAGAGAGTCGGTGCCGTTGGTGCTGATGACTCTATCCCAGAAGTCTCCACTGCTGGTGATATTGCCGTTACTCTTAACGAATTCACTCAATTAATCGCTGACAAGAACATCGGTGAAAGATTCGACGTTGCCCTTACTTACATTGCCGCTATTTCCGGTGACTTGGTTGACGAACGTGAAATCCAACCAGAAGCTTGGGTCAAGAACGTCTTGCCATTTGCTACCATTTTCTTACACGAAAAGGAAGCTAAGGAAATCATTGAAGAATTCAGAAAGAGAGCTATTGACAACATTCCTCAACCTCCTTCTTTCGAAGATGAAGAAGATGAAGGTGAAGACTTATGTAACTGTGAGTTCTCCTTGGCCTACGGTGCTAAGATCTTGTTGAACAAGACTCAATTCAGATTGAAGAGAAACAGAAGATATGGTTTGTGTGGTCCTAACGGTGCCGGTAAATCTACCTTGATGAGAGCTATTGCTAACGGTCAAGTTGATGGTTTCCCAACCCAAGAAGAATGTAAGACCGTCTACGTCGAACATGACATTGATGGTACCCACGCCGACACCACTGTCGTTGAATTCGTCCTTCAAGATGGTGAAGTTGGTTTAACCCCTGAAGTTGTTGAAGGTAAGTTGAGAGAATTTAACTTTTCTGAAGAAATGATCACCATGCCAATTCAATCCCTTTCCGGTGGTTGGAAGATGAAGTTGGCTCTTGCTAGAGCCGTCTTGAAGAACGCCGATATCTTGTTATTGGATGAACCAACTAACCATTTGGATACCGTCAACGTTGCCTGGTTAATCAACTACTTGAAGACCTGTGGTATTACCTCCATTATTGTCTCCCATGACTCTGGTTTCTTGGATAACATTTGTCAATACATTATCCATTACGAAGGTTTCAAGTTGAGAAAATACAAGGGTAACTTATCTGAATTCGTCAAGAAGTGTCCATCTGCTCAATCTTACTACGAATTAGGAGCCTCCGATTTGGAATTCTCTTTCCCAGAACCAGGTTTCTTGGAAGGTGTTAAGACCAAACAAAAGGCTATTGTCAAGGTTAACAACATGACCTTCCAATACCCAGGTACTTCTAAGCCTCAAATTCAAGACATTAACTTCCAATGTTCCCTTTCTTCTAGAATTGCTGTCATTGGTCCTAACGGTGCCGGTAAGTCCACCTTGATTAACGTCTTGACTGGTGAATTATTACCAACCGAAGGTGATGTCTACGTACACGAAAACTGTCGTATCGCCTACATTAAACAACATGCTTTTGCTCATATTGATAACCATTTGGACAAAACTCCATCTGAATATATTCAATGGAGATTCCAAACCGGTGAAGATAGAGAAACCATGGACCGTGCTTCCAGACAAATCAACGAAGATGATGAACAAGGAATGAACAAGATCTTTAAGATTGAAAGTACCCCAAGAAGAGTTGCTGGTATTCACTCCAGAAGAAAGTTCAAGAACTCTTACGAATATGAAATTTCTTGGAACTTAGGTGAAAACATCGGTATGAAGAACGAAAGATGGATTCCAATGATGACTGTTGACAACACTTGGTTGCCAAGAGGTGAATTAATGGAAACCCACTCCAAGTTGGTTGCTGAAGTCGATATGAAGGAAGCTCTTGCTTCTGGTCAATTCAGACCTTTAACCAGAAAGGAAATCGAAGAACATTGTGCCATGTTGGGTTTGGAAGCTGAATTAGTTTCCCACTCCCATCTCAGAGGTTTATCTGGTGGTCAAAAGGTTAAGTTGGTTCTTGCCGCTTGTACTTGGCAAAGACCTCATTTGATTGTCTTGGATGAGCCAACTAATTATTTGGACAGAGACTCCTTGGGAGCTTTATCCAAGGCTATCAAGGCTTTCGAAGGTGGTGTTGTTATCATTACTCACTCTGCCGAATTCACCAAGAACTTGACTGAAGAAGTCTGGGCTGTCTTGGACGGTAAGATGACTCCATCCGGTCACAACTGGGTCCAAGGTCAAGGTGCCGGTCCAAGATTGGAAAGCAAGGAAGATGAAGAAGACAAATTCGATGGTATGGGTAACAAGATTGCCGCTGCTAAGAAAAAGAAGAAGTTGTCGTCCGCCGAGTTAAGAAAGAAGAAGAAGGAAAGAATGAAGAAGAAGAAGGACTTGGGTGATGCTTATGTGTCATCTGATGATGATGAGTTTTAAAAAACTAATTAGAGATTGTTATTTATTGTTTTCATAAGCTTCCATCATTTTAATTGTTTTTTATTGCAATTGTTTACTTCCTATATATTGAATACATTATAGATTCATTTATAATATTGTGTAGAAATGTAGTTTTAGTCCCAAGAAGTATCATTAACTTTATCTTTTATTATATTCGTATTTAATATTATCCCCTTAGAGGAATAATATTATAGATTCTCTAATAGTTGAATCTCTAATATGAGGTATAATATCAAGTTACTTAATGGACGTAAACTTATATTTAATATGCATAGTATAATACAATGGGAAGTTAAGCATCAAGACTGATTTTTATGACCCTATACTACTATGTTCATTATCTCAAAAGGCCATACCAGCTAAACTGGTTATTCAAATGATATAATCATAGAAACGTTGAAGCAAATGATGAAAATTCATATCCTAAACCTTGACAAACAACAAATAATAATATAAGTAATGTATATGTTTATATAGTCAAGGTAATATGATTAAACGTCTATACTGATAAAGTACTACCAAATGAGTTATTTAGGATTCTTATTCCTATTCACAGTAGGAGGGTTAAAAATCCTGATAGCTCTCCCTTTAAATTTCACCATATGCTGGAAACTTCTGACAATGATACTATTTTTTAGAACTATTTCTTATATTGATGATTTTGATGAATATCCTCTTTATATTTAATACGTACTTAATATATACTATATTGTATTAGACTTAAGTACTCTAACCATTATAGTCATCGGTATTTGTAGCTTTATCGGTTCTTCTAGCACACTTTCAACACACTTAACAAAATTGTGTTCTATAGATTTCGTAGAATGCTGCGAATTGACGCCAGACTTCTTCAAAGATTATGGTGAATTTGAACGTGCTCTTGGTAGCATTGGCTTCACTATGTGTAGCATATAAACCATATCCAAAAATGGCCAGTCATGGTCGTAAAGTTGTCAACGCTTCGCAACTTTTGGTGTCCAACTTCACCACCAACATCACCAAGGACAAATATATCTGGGGTACATCGTATGCTCCGTATACTGTACTCTGTCCAGCTACATCACTCATTAGAGAAGGAAATAATGTAAGTCTTTTCAAATATATGTAACTATATTCAAACTAACAAGCAGAGTCTTGGTCTTCAAGAGCTGGAGTATATGGAGAATCGAAAGCCCATCACACAACAAGCACTTGGAAAGTTGCTTGCACGGAACAAAATTCCACATTTCGACAGTGAACGGTTTCTTCGCTATTCTTCAACTCCCACCATCATCGCCATTGCTATATCTGGGGGTGGATACCGGGCTATGTTGGCTGGAGGAGGTGTGATGTGTGCGTTTGATGAGCGTACTCCTAATTCGACAGACAATCTAGGAGGATTGCTACAGGCCACTTCATATATCGGAGGAATTTCAGGTGGCTCGTGGCTAGTTATGAGCAGCTTTGTCAATGATTTTGTTCCTGTCTATCAACTTAAAGACGATGAAAATTCATGGTCCCTTCTGAATCAACTCTTGGAAGGAGTAGCTAGTTTTGACCCCGGACCAATCCAAAACCAAATTCAATCTGACTATAAAGATCCTCCTACTGTACCTAAAGTTGAGGCTGATGAAGGACTATTCAGATCCGTGGTCCGAATCTTTGGTCTAGGTAAAAAATTGGGTGCAAAAACTCTTGAGAAAAAGTTGGATGCAAATAACCAAGAGATCAAAGTGGATGCAAAAAACTTAGAGAGTCCAAATTCATTCGTTTTAAATATGTTCAAAAATATCTTTAAACAACAGGAGTCTAATAAGCAGAAACAAACTTCGAATTTAGAAGTCACTTCTCTAAAAGATGTGATAAAATTCTACAAGCAACTATTAATTGAAGTACGACCCAAGAGATTAAGCGGGTTTCATGTATCATTTACGGATTATTGGGGGAGAGCGTTAGCCAGAAGGATTTTCAATACTCTAGGAAAGAGTCCGGGTTCTACTCTTACAGATGGAACGAGGTTGCCATCGTTTCGAACGTATCAACAGCCATTTCCCATAATCTGTGCTATTGAGAAATATCCCAATATTTCAGAAACAAGCTCCGATTCCCATTTGTTCGAATTCACACCTTATGAATTTGGATCTTGGGATTCGTATTTAAATGCTTTTGTCCCGGTCAAGTACTTGGGGACTCCATTGATTGGAGGGGTTTCAACCATGACCACCGATAACCCAAACATTTCGGTATGCGTTTCTGGTTTTGATAATGTCTGTTTTGTGACAGGAACCTCGTCTTCCTTGTTCAACCATATATTCGTATATGTTTATCAGTTATTGGGAGACTGTCAACTGGTGGCATCCATGGCCATTGGAACGATTTTGAAAAAATTCGGACTCAGTTCAGAATTCGTATCTGTTGAAGACCCGCAAGTACATCCAGATTATGCGTTGTACTCTCCCAATCCTTTCTATGGACATAACACAACAGATTCCCAGGGAAGAAAGATTTCCAACAACCCTCACATGTACTTGGTCGATGGAGGAGATGATGGCCAGAACATTCCGTACCAACCATTTCTAGCCAAATCTCGTAAAGTGGACATTATTCTTGTCTATGACATAACTGCAGATATTAACAACTATCCCAATGGAACCACATTGAAAAAGAGCAGGGAACGGTACCATAATTACCAGTCCACAATTGACCTTCCAATTTTTCAATTGCCGCAAAAAAGGCTGCAAAATTTCCAGCGTTTTTTCAACCAGTCCATGAAATATAGCTTTCCATTTGTCCCAACACCTGAACAAATAGAAAGAGACCATTTGAATCAAAAACCGTTATTTCTAGGATGTGATATAGAGAAGGATTATCCAAATGTACCAGCAAACAGTTCAAGTATATCCCACTTCAATTCCGAACTACCTCCACTCATAGTGTATAACACCAATCAGAACTATAGTTTCAACTCAAACAGGTCAACATTTCAACTCAGCTATAGCAAAGATGAAGTAGACGGGATGATACAAAATGGCTACAACATGGCCACGTTCATGAACTCTACGATTTTTGGGGTATGTTTAAATTGTGCTATATTGAAACGAGAATTCGACAGAATCGAGTATCTGATTAATAGAAATTATCTGGAACCATTTAAAATTCCTAAAATATGTGTGAAATGTTTTGATGAATTTTGTTGGAGCCAGGATCCAAGCAACTGAGCAAAGTGAGTAAAAGGAACTTAGCGAAGCGAAGTTACTTGTGCATCTGGGTCTATGTTTCTTTTTTGTCTGTATTTCTTCCTGTGTCTATTTCTTCCCGTGTCTATTTCTTCAAGTGTCTATTTCTTCCCTGAGCGATTACTAGGTTTAAATGTATAGCATTTCAATATTAGATAATTGATCCAGATTTAATGAGCTGAGTCGGTTACTTGTTTAATTTGGGAAGTAGTGGATGTGTAATTAAGAGAATTAGTCGTTATTGAAAGTTACGAAGATCTCTTCAGATAATATACAGTTAATATTTCTATAGAATATCTTTATTGTTAAGATCCCTATAGTTGATATATCTATAGTTAATATATCCTCGGATTCTTCATCGACACAAGTACTACAATATTGCCTGATCGTTCATTTGTTCTGTTCATTCACTATCGCGACTATAGTTCCTCGAACGGAGAACAGATAGTCCATATCAGGTACAGTTACCAAGTCTAGTTATTAAACTATATCAGCACTACACAAATATTTACATGCTGTAGTTGTAGCTATACTAAATCTCCATTAAGATTCACTCAATAATTGCAACTACCCTACTCTTAGTAATTGCTCAGTATTTGGAGGGTCTAGCTGATTGATAATTATATACACACCATATTATTGACCTGTACCGGGCTCCGCAACGTTTTTCTTTCAGAGATGACAATCGATTCTACTACATATACGACGGTTTGAAACAATATAAAATCTCCAGATCATTTATTCCTTGCTCTGTTCTACGAAATAGTATAAGCATATACAGACTTCAGACGGGTGTATCCAGAAACAGTTTGAAACGTTTCAAGAAGATTTTTCTTTCGGACTTTAGCATATCTTGAGATATATACTGGATCTTGAGATAGCAAGAGACTATACTATTCCTAAAGATCTAGTGTGCCAATATGCTGATGGTTCTTGATGTTGGAGACAGCATAAATGCACTTTACATGATCTACTGTACATCGCTTCTCCCGTTGTGTGTGTTGGGGATAGCGTTGTTCTACTCAGGGTTGACCCAGAGGCGGTCGTCCTTCACGATGCTTGCGTTGCCGATGTTGCTTGTGCCGCTTATATTTATAGACTGGTTTATTTGGGGGTATTCGTTGTGTTATTCCTCGTCAAGTAACCGTTTCATAGGAAACTTGAACTTTGCGGTTTTGAGACATGTGAGAGAATCCATCACCTTGATCTATTCGACGCCTAGAGGAGATATCTTGTCTCTCAACCACTTTCTCTTCAACGGACTTTTCAAGATTGTGTGTGCTGGTTTGACTTTCCCAGGGTGTATCGCAGAAAGAGGGAGAATCATCCCGATGTTGGTGTTTTTGTTCTTTTGGTCGTGCATTATTTATAACCCAGTGACGTATTGGTTCTGGAACAGGCACGGCTGGTTGTCGGTTGAGTTGGATCACCTTCCTGTGCTTGATTTTGCTGGCGGAAACTGTATCCATATCGTGAGTGGGTTCACTACCCTTGCGTATTCGTACATTCTAGGTCCAAGAAACCCAAAGATTTTGTACAACTATCGAAACTCAAACTCGAGTTTTATTATAATCGGTACTTTCTTTTTGTTATGTGGCTGGATAGGCTTTGTTGGAGGGTGTGACTTCAAGTTTTCCACCAACTCGCTCTATATCTTCGTCAACACTGCCATGGCTGCGTTTGTGAGTGGAATAGTATGGACTCTGATTGATTTCTACTTCTCGTCAATCCCACTAGAAGGTGAAGTTGAAGACACAACTAGTGAAGAACATAAGCTCTCCTTATATCCTACAAGATCCAACCTCGGTGCAAGAGTTTCCCAAACTGGAGTGATGTTGAACCAACATCTTCACGAATCGAAATCCAACTTTGTTCAACGAAGAAAGTTCTCCATGATTTCGTTTTGCTCGGGTATTATGACCGGCTTGGTGGTTATTACTCCTGCTGGTGGCTACACTGCATCGCCCACGGAGTTTTGGAAACCGTTTGTGTTTGGAGTGGTTGGAGCCATTCTTGGAAACTTAGCCACGAGATTGAAATACTTCTTCAAAATCGACGATGCCCTTGATATATTTGCTATACATGGAGTCGCAGGCATAGTGGGGTCTATACTCACGGGGATTTTCAGCAATAAACTCTACGATTCCCACGGTGGCTGGGTCACGGGCCACTGGGTACAAATAGGATACCAACTTCTTGGATGTGTGGTCACCTCGGCCTACGTGTTTGTCATGACTTGTGTCTTGCTTTATATTATAGATCTTATCCCCGGCTTGCATCTTAGAATAGATAAGGATTTCAACAGAAGGATTAGAGAAAGCTTGAAGCCAAAGCCAGAAGAAGATACGGAATCTCAACTATCACCCACGGGATTTTCCCACGGACACAACGAACATACAGAAGTCAGTTTCTGGGAACGTGCAGAACTTTTTGGTTCCGACAGTTACGAATTCAATGGAGAATACTCCATGGATTTTATGGAATTCATGAAAGTCATACGTCCTCAAGACTTTGAATCTGAGGAATTGGACGGTAATTCATTTGGAGAAGAGTTCCAGCCCACCGGCGTTGTGGGAGGAAGTTACGAACTCCATGAAGAAAATAATTTGATAAAGAGAGGATGATTTATATTGTTAATGAATTATGTGATTAATTATTATGTAATCACACGAGCAATGGGAGTGTGTTAGTAACTAGATTGTAGAAGCATTCACCATTTACTGTAGAGTTTTCCACTAAGTTCTTAACTCGCTTGATAATTGATAAATCACTTATAACTGATAACTTTACAATACCTGATAACGACGATTCTTCAGGATTTTTTAAAATTCTATCTCGAAAGTTTCTAATAATCGGTAAATTGGAATCTTCTTGACTCATCAGAGTCATTGAATATATATTACTTTCATGAACTCTCAGAAGAGCAGAGGGAGGTGTCTGAGAATTGTCTGAGAATTGTCTGGGAATTGTCACCAAGAAAATAACGAGGCTCTTCCAATTCTCAATGAACTGTTCGCTCAGTATCTGCTAATGAATTAATCCAAAAGTCTCATTGTCAACTCAAATATGGCAAAGGTGGCACCGTTAGCAGGAGCTGCTCTCAATATGGTAGGGATGAATCCTCTGTAGAAACCCTTGATACCATTCTTTGCCCAAACGTCCCTCACTACATCGATACTGCCTCTGTACTTTGGCTTGGTCAACGAATCAGTCTGAAGTTTGGACTTCAACACGTCCACGGGATAAATACCAATCCACAACGTATAACCGGATAAACCTCCGTACATACAGAGTTTCCAGCCCGGAATGTCTTTCCGGGACATTTCCTTGTATTTCTCCAACTCTTGAGCAATCAACGCTTCGTAAGTTGCAAAGTAAATACCTAAACCAACACCTTCTCTGAACAAGGTGGGGGTCAAACCTTTATAGATCCCTTTAATACCGCTAGACTGGTAGACTTTCTTAGCACAGTCGAGAGGACCGTTGAACAACTTCTGGTCTCCGGTCTGGGTCTGGAGTCGAATACGAATGTGTTCAATTGGCGACGCCAAAAAACCATTGGCGAACCCAGCAACACCACCACATGTGAAAAAGTCCAACAACGACAATGGTTGGCCGTTCAACTTTTGATCGTAGTACCTCTTCATATATTCGTTGACTGAGAATTGTACCGACACACAGGCCCCCACTCCGACCAACGGAGTCAACGTCCCTTTATAAAACCCCTTTGGCCCTTCTTTGGCGAGCAACTTCTTTATGACATCTAAGGCTCCTTTATAAGTCCCCTCTGGAGCAGACTGCAACCTAACCTTGACAGTATCGAACGGCTGACCAACCAATACTTGAGCAATCCCACCCATCGTTCCTCCAAGTAAATCTTTCAAGACTTGAACATTATCCTGGGTAAGTGGAGGTTCTTCTAACTCGATCGTCATTGTGGTCTTTGTATGTGACGGGGGATGGTTGCGGTGACTCTATGACTCTTGAAAATTGATTCACACAAAATACACATCTCAGTGAGATTGGTATTTTGACTAGCAAGGAAAAAATTAGCGAGAAAATGGATAGTGACAGAGATTTTAACTACTGAGATTTTCTAGTGGCTAAGGATTGGGCTAGTACAAATGTGTGAAATTAAGAGATACGCTAGTGACAAAATGTGATTTAGAGAAAGAGATATTACGGGAATTGGAGTAGGGAATCAACTAAATGCTGAAAAATTTGGTATTTACGTACTAAATTGATGATTCCCAATATGTAGAGAAAATGGGTTACACTATTTTGTAATAGTTTACTACGACAGGACAGCAGTAATTAGTGAGCCAGTAATTAATAGGCCCAGAAATTACTAGACTTAGTAGAATTATAATCTCCATGATTTCTCTTTTCTCAATTAATCTTCAATTCTACACTATATCTAGAAAACTTGAAAAATCAGAAAATTTATAACTTTTCTATAAAATTAATTCTTGATATATATTCGTGCTAATAACACCATAAAGCCAGTGGTTCTTCATCTTAGTGATATTGGTGGTTCTTCAGATTAATGGTCTTCAGTTTAGTGGTGCCTCATCATTTCAAAATGGATGCAAAATTTCTTATATATTGCGGTGATGATCTTCCTATAAATTGAAGCTGTTGTTCAACCTTTCAGTTTCGTGGGATTCCATTTCTCTCTCTCTATTTGCAATAATCAAACCGTCAAATGGATTCATACCGTTCTTTGCGAAATACAGTCCTGTAGATTGTACTGGTGCAGTGACCGGCGCGGATCCATGAATCTTAGGGCTTTCCATTGGACTGTTGAAGTTATTGTTTGCCTGGTTGTCCTGGAAGTTTGGTGGTATGCTCGCCAGGGCAGCTCCCAAGTTAGATACCAAGGGTGTCCTCACAGGCTGTGCGTTGCTCAAGTTATTGAAGAGCAGATTATTATTCATTTGAGAAAGATTCACCAGTGAAAGTGAATGGCTTTGCAAGCCAGGATGAGCGCTGGTTGGGGCGAAAATATTGGACACACTAGGTATAGATGATAGTGGAGGTGGAAGTGAAGAGTTGTTGTGGTTGGAACTGTTGTTGTTCTCTGACGACATCGTTTTGTATGACGACACTTCCAACAAAATGGTTACATCTTTTGTTGTTTTGGTCAAGTTGGCCATGGACGATCTGATATCGTTTAAGATCGGCAAATCCTTCATTACTCCTTTGACCGACGAGAAGGTCTGAATTATAGCCTTCAAAAACATGTTGATATCGTCCCAGAATAATCGTCTTGTAGGCTGGGTAGGTTCGTTTCTGATAGTCAACAATTTGATCTTCAACTGTTTAGTGATGTCCATAGAAGACATGCACACATTTGTCAATTCCTTGACCCTCGTTGCAACAGTATGATTAATACCACTGGCTGAAGACGTGGTTGCACTTGCAACGGCACTTTTTCCAATTGCCTTGGTCAATTCTCCAAATACCACTTGGGCATTAGTGGTTGCAATCTCAATGGACCTATACAATTTCTCATCAACATCCTCGGAATCGTATGTGTTTGTATTGATGGTTAATTTCTGTTTGGTTTCGACAGGACCACTCGTCTGAGGAAGGCTGAACTGGGGTACTTTGGAGTTGGGCAAAAGTATTCTGTAGGCGTTCAACAACTCGTTGAATGATCCATATAACGTGAGGTAGAGCATTCGAATAAAGCACACGTCGATCTTAAGTACGAATGTCTGGAAATTGTCACTCAATAGATTCATAATCGATTTGAACGATAAAATGCATGTTTGTAGAGATGTAGATATCTGGTCCGTATTGTTACCAGTTTCTTCCATGACTTCCAAGTTCTCCACAAGTGAGTCTATGTTTGATTTGGTGGTGTAGAGGAACGAAACCATTTTGATCGTGATCTTCTTGTCAGTACAAAATCCGGTGAATCTTCTTACTGAAGAGTGTAACTCGCTAAACGAGAATAAAATCTTTCTTGATACTCGTACCATGGCAGAGGGATTGATCTTTCTTGTCGATATGTTTCCTTTGGATGGAGAAACCTCGTTGGAAACAATGCTATTATTGCGACTCGCTACAGAAGGTGGCGACTTTAATGTATTGAGGATATCATTGTCATCTCGGAGCGAGTACAGAAGCAGAAGCAGGTGTTGTCTCTGAACCGTTTCTTGTACCAATGGAACTTGTGTGGGCTGTGGAGGGTGTATTCCTCTTGCAGATCCAAGGGAAAAGCTATGACTGTGATGAGGTAAATTCTCATCGATTGGATTCTCTTGTAGTGTAGATAACCTACGAAAGTATGCGCCGGACTTGTGTTCAGTGTCGACGATATCGTTCTTTTCCAAAATTCGATCGATTTCTTTCAATGTGTTTGAGCGGGATCTGTTTCTACTAGAAGGTCTGCTTAAAGTAGAAGCATTTGAACTTGAAGTCGATGATGAGATGACGGCGGAAGAATTTGCGGATGTAGATATTACAGCTGTTGGTTTCGTGGTTGGAGTTGCTGCTGGTGATGTCGAAAGAGAATTTGTCTGTGAATTTGTCGCATGTATAGCTGAAGATCCAGAAGTTATAGGTGAAGTACTAAAATTGAAGGAGGTTTCTGTTGCAGATGCGGAATGTGGTAAATTTAAGGGCAATGAATATTCTGGAGGGACATTCAAAGTGACATTATTTGATGAAGTATCCAAATCATATGACGTAGAAGATGGATGTGCAGTAGAAGGACCGCTTATAGTGCCACTTTGCGAGGCATCAGAATTTTCGTCGGGTTTTTTAATAATTAAACCCATTCTTCTTGCTGCCTTTGAAGCTTTTGATTTGGTTTCGGAAATACTTTTTGATCTTGCAATCGACGGTTGTTGAGGTAATGGAGGAAGTGTCGCGTTAGGTCTCAGTTGTTTTGCCTCTTGCTGTTCTGCCAACTTGTATTCCAAGACCGATTTATTGGACAATAAGTATATTTTTAATTCACGGACCCAGTCCAATTCTGGACGTTGCTTTTTAAATGCTTTAATAAGATCCAGCGAAGGCAATACTAACGGATTATCAGCCACTTCAATCAAATTTAAAGATGTCATTTCCCCCAACACAGGAGGGAGGTACTTGAACTTATTCTCCTTCAACGAAATAACCTTAAGATTTGATAACTTCCCCATGACCAGGATCGAGGGCAAATTCCAGAGCTTATTTGAGGCCAAATCCAACACTTCCAAGCTGGTAAACTCCCGTAGGAGATTGGGTAGCGCCGTCAAATTGTTATTATACAAGTCAAGAAACTTGATGTTCTTCGAGATGATGGAAAAGTTTGCCGGTAACTCCAGAATCAGATTGCTCTGCAATGAAAGACACTCCAACTCCAACGGAGGTTTAAATGAATACAAGAACTCATGGATACACTCAATAACTTCGGACAATAAAAACTTATTTGTGTGGATGATGTTGTTGAGCTTCAAGGCTTTCTTTTGTTTTATCTGGTCTATCTGTTCATTAAGAACAGGGAAGATTTGAGGCTTGATGGATAAATAGGTGGCCATTATATATTTCAAGTTTCAAGACACACTTGATACTTGGACAGAATGGGGTAAGAACAGTCTGCGTTAAGTTTAACCGTGTGATTTGAGCCGCGTGATATCTACCGCTTCAGTAACAACAACAATTTCTTGATATACTCCTGTTGCAGACTACCGTTTAACATTTGTATTGATTCGTTTTCTTCTTTCTTTATTTCCGTGCAATTCCGACCCGAGAACGGAGATGATGCGAGTCGCGACTAAATATTGGGGTTAAGAAACTAAATCTTAAACCAGAAGTCCAAGATCCATTCACTTAGATCAATCCAGGCATAAAAACCCCAGAGGTTTAGATAATTTGTGAACACAGTCTCACTTTCATAGTAATCTCTTCCACAAAAAATCAGGCTTAAGTCAGTGAGACTCCGATTCACCCAGTGACCGCAAATCTCGTTGGTTGAAAACTACAGAATTAGTTACGTCTAAGACTATGAGGCGACTTAATCTAGTTTTCATAGATATGAATCCGAAAGTACACAACCAGTGGCAGGTCCATTATCAGAATATTGTAAAAAGTTTGGATCAGTATGGAGTAAAGTATAGGAATGAGTATGTGTATCATTTTCAGAACTCTAGTATACACAGCTTATTACTGGGAGACACGAATTTTGGTTCTGGTAGCAGATTGTTGGAGGATTCTAATATAAATAAACTAGTGGAGGAACGTAATTCTGGAAAACCTTCTAATTCCAGATTGGAAAAGACGCTTCCATTTGGAAAATCTGCAGTTATGACTCCTACAAACTCTCTATCATATATGGGAGGAGGTTTCGACAGATATCTAGTTGAAGCGTTGCTGAAACTGCGCTATCACGATTTCAAGACTCAATTGCAAACATATTGTTTAAACAAGTTCCAAGGGTATACACCTGTAAATACGGTGAACTCAGTCAACTTGCTAGAGGCTTTAGACGATTATTCCCGTTCTCAAGCCTACAAATCATGGAACCTTACTGATTTAATCTGCATACCATCGATGGTGGTTCCTGAGGCCGTGAGTTCGACCCAGGGACCCACCAATATCTTCGACACGATATGGAATTTACTTTTACATATTGAAAACGAACTAGTCGACACCGAGAATGTAATCATACCAGGAATCGGGACAGGATATGGCAATCTAGATACCAACACCGCAACCTATTCCATGCTTATGGCGACATTTATCTTCAATCTACAACTTTCTACCAAAGATCCTCGTCTCAGACAGCTCAAGAAATCATTATTGATCCTCTTTCTCTTCAATAAAAACTATAAAGACCTTATAAATATCGATGATCTCCAGGAATTGGAAAAAGATATCTTGACGGAATACGGGGCAGGCAAGACGTTGAGACCTGGGGAAATGATGGATATTGATGATATTTTAAAGTGTATTCAGTGGTAGATATTATTGAATGATTTACATTATCGTTGAGTTTCAATTAATGTGATTCGACACGGATCTATATTCAGAAGCTATATTCCGAAGCTAGATTCTCCGTGGTTCCATATTCTCCACGGGTCTATAATCTCCGGCTATTAGCTTTACAACATATTCCGTTATCACACCGGGCCATGTTTATCTTCTATACGACAGTACTGAGCTATTGTATCCGAGAACTGTTGTATTCTACGTCTCATTGGGCCACTTTTTGCAATCGTTAAATATCACAACCGCAATACATAAAAAGTGACGCGTAATCTTTCTATACACACGACCTATTATTATTACTTGAGTACACTTATTTATTTCACTACTTGATCCTCCTCTCCTCAACCTAAATCATGACTTTACAAGAGAGCAAATTACGGTATACCCTTGGATTCATCCATTGTCCCGAAACAAACCAAATCTTACTTTTGAATAGACAAAAAAAACCATGGATGGGCAGATGGAATGGTGTTGGAGGTAAGTTGGAGGAGAATGAGAGTCCCTATGACTGTATAGTGCGGGAAACAGAGGAGGAAACGGGTTTGAAATTGCCTCAGTATAAGTCTCGTGGAGTCTTAACCTGGAACATTCAAGGAACGGCCGCGTTCAAAGGTGAATCCATTGGTGGAATGTACTTGTTCACGGCTCAAGTTAGCGAGGATGTTGTAAAAGGTTATCCTACGCCAATTGAATTTGATAACGAAGGAATTCTAGCATGGAAGAATTTCGACTGGTGTTCGAACAAGGATAATTTGGGAATAGTGGACAATATCAAAATTATATTTGAACATATCTTTAAAGGATGTGCTCAAGATTTGTATACAACCAAATACCAGGGCGACGATATGATCAGCTTTGTATACTATCCGAAGGCTGGTGAGCGAAGTGAACTCTCGGGGTGCTAGCAAGCGAGCTAGGAGAGCACGTAAGCGAAGCAAACTAGCTCTACCTGAGTCATTTAATACTCTACCTGGCTGACCCGCTTGGGCTGGTCAACTTTGCTAAAGTTAGTTCACTTCGCTTATAAATTCTAACTCTACATATGGTCCGCTTGAGTTAGTTCGCTTCGCTCACTAACTCTAACTCACTAACTCTAACTCTCTCTCTATACTTTATTAATATATATATACATCGCCTAGGTAGTCCAGAGACGAGCAGTACCATCAGCACCAGCACTAAACAACCAGGCTTCCTTTGGATGCCAGATCAAATCCAAGACACCAATACTGTTGACGACCTTATGGCCAGTCAATTTCTTTAATGGAACCAACAATGGGTTGGTCATCAAGTCATCGTACACAGTACCGTGGAAAACATGGATCGACCCGTCATCAGAAGCAGATGCAAAAAGTGGCAAGTTAGCCTTGTGAAATTTGATGGTTCTAACAGCCTTCTCGTGGTATCTCAAAGTCTTGTATGGAGTGGCTGATAAATCCAAGTCGTGCCACAAGACTCTCTTATCATAAGACGATGCTAATAAATTGTCACCTCTTGGATGGATATCGATACTAGACAATAATCTGGCACCAGGCATCAATTTCTTGATCAACACTTGTTGGGCCAAGTCGTAGATCTTCACCGTACGTTGAGAGGCAACAAATAATTGCGGTTTGAACGGATGGAATTTGGCATCCATGATGATTCCCTTGGACTTCTTGAATGGGGATTGTGATAAATGCTTGGATAATTGATGGATAAGGACGGCGGTGTTCTTACTATCTGGAGAAACAGTGACAAAGTAGTCACCCTTTCTATGCCATGATAATTTCTTGACGGTGGTACGACATTGAATAATGGCAGATATTCCCAACATGGCTTGCTCCTTGTTTGGGGTGAACCATTTGCTAACGTCCTTCTTTGGTTCGGACTTTTCTTTTGGTTTGGTGTCTTCTTCGTCCAGAACTTCTTCTTCGTCGTCTTCCTTTTCGCCCACCTTGATGTCACCCTTGGTCTTGTTACCAAAGGTGTCATAACCCCAACCAGATTCGATTCTCAACTTACCAATATTTTCAATATCAAATCCGAAAATTGGTGGGACAATCAAGTAGATGTTTTCACCAACAGTGACTGCCAAAATACCAGTGGCAGTGTCAGGATTCCATTCTAAACTTTCAATATGATCCTCATCGTTGTTTTCCTTGTTGATTAATTGGGCAATATAGACTTGTCTACCAGTCAAGATTTCCCAGATACGAATACTACCATCGTCAGAACCAGTAGCCAACCAAAGCCCTTGAGGATCGATGGAAAGCGTACGTATTTTCTCGGTGTGTCCTTTGTAGATGGTCGAGCAACGGATTGGAAATGGTCTCAAATCCTTTGGAGATGGCAACTCTGGAATCAAACTTTCAGGATCAATATTCAACTTGTTGTGACGAACTCTTGGAGCCAAGTACAAGTCTAAACATCTTTCGAATCTTTCTCTAACCGATTCTTGATATCCAGGAACCTTTCTCAAGGAGCTGTACTTTTGAGGTAAGAAGTTTCTTTCTCTTTCTTCAGGATCCATGTCTAACCATTGTTTCTTTTCTTCTTCGGTTAACAAGTATTCTTCTGGAGGATTATAAGACTCTTCGTTGGTTGGAGGAGCGACCTTTGGAGCTCTCAAGTTCATGATATGTTCAGACACTTCGACTTCGTTGTTCCATAAATCAAAGTTGAATTTGTTTTCTTCTTCAATTTGTTCCTTTGCCTTGTTAGGAGGGACGATTCTTCCTTCTCTGATGGCTCTGACTATCTTCATGATTCTTTTAGCTTCGTGTTTCGAAGGAACGAATCTTCTCTTTGGTTCTGGGATTGCGGTCAACGGCATAACTTCGGGCTTCGAAGTAAACCAGTCGATGTATGGTTCATAAGGATCGATGTTTTCATCGGTATTTTCTTGTTGTTGAATCTTTCTGATCAATTCTAATTCATCGTCAGTCAATTTGAGAGATGACCCGGTGTTTTGATCAAGCAATCCAGTCCAGCCTTCTGGCAAGTCGATAGATTCTAATAATTGATCCAACGCAGATCCCTTGGCTGGTCTCATGATTCTCTTACCGTTGATATCGTACCCGATGTGAGGCATCTCTTCGTACGCAGATATAGGAATGTTTCCAATGGTGTTGAAGTTTTCATTGTCACTGTCATCACTGTCGTAGACCGGGTTGATTTCTGGCTTGATGATTCTAGGCTTTCCATCGGAATATTTGGTGTGAATTTCTTCGGCTTCTTCGTTGGACATGGTTCTAATCTTGATTCCAGATAATTTATCAGTTATAGATCTGGTATCGTCTTGAGGTTCATCGGAGAAATCTTCAGAGTCGACATCACTGACATCTTCCTCTTCACCAATTAATTGGTTAAGTTCGTCATCGGAGTCTTGTTCGTCCTCTTCATCTTCTTCTTCATCTTCTTCATCTCCCTCACTAGCTTCGTCGTCTAAGAGTCCTTGGACTTGGAATTCTTCATCGGAAGATTCTTCCTCTTCTTCTTGTTTCCTCTTTCTCAAACTAGGTTCGGCAGACACCGATGCTTTACCGTTTCGTTTACCCACCATTATTAGTTAACTAGTTGATAATGTGCCATCTATAAATTTGAGATTTTTTTAGAACCTCATCGCAGGAAAATTCAGTCACGTGAATTTATTGAGACTAGTGAGTATGGGGACCGAAACTGACGGAGTGAACCAATACACCAGGCTCCATGAATTCTATACGAAAGGTTAATGAAATAAATCAGAAAGAACTTGCTAATAATGTTAGTGACGACGCTTCGTGGCACTACGACTATAGGGACACGCAATATATATTTATTGGGTCGCTCCACACCGACTTGAAGGAGGAGGACGTCATCAAAATCTTCTCCCAGTATGGTATACCTACACATATAAACATGGTGAAAGACCGAGATCTGGGAAAGAGCCGAGGTTTTGCATATTTGAAGTATCGCAACTTCAGGAGTTGCGTGTTGGCTGTTGACAATTTGAACGGAATCAAGATATTGGACCGGCTCATCAAGGTAGACCATGTGTATTATAAGTTGAAAGACGGTGAAAATGAAGATAAATACGCTATTGATTATAGTGAAGCCATAGCCACGATTGAAGAAGCAAAGGATGAAAAGAAAGAACCAAAATTGTTGGACTGGAACCCGGATGATGAGTTGAGAGATCCAATGGAAGCATTTTTGAAGAACAAGAGGGAAAGAAGTCCTAGTCGAAATAGAAGAGAGGGTGGTGAGAGACATGGAGACCATAGGGGTGACGATTCTACACATAGAAGTCATAGAGAACGCGGAAGTCGTGATAAGGAGAGAGACCAAGATAAAAAGAGACACAGAACTGATAAAGACGAGCCGAGTCACAGGGAAAGAGGAGAAGGTCACAGAAGTAGTCACAGTCATAGGAGTCATAGGAGTCATAGGAGTCATAGGAGTCATAGGAGTCACAGTACCACAGATAAAACTAATCAAGATCCTCAAGATGTCACCAAGGACCAGAATGTCTAGATAGCTCACTAATAACGCAATACATGATATTTATTCTTATTTGCACTATATATATTCGTATTAACCAATATTTATTCTCTCTCTGCTTACTCTTTCTTGACCTTGAAGTCGAAGTAATACTTTTCAAACTGTTTCTTCAGAGTCAAGTCCAATTGAGGACCCAAAATACTAAGCGAGTTGACTTCAAACGAGTTCTTAATACTGGACAAGTTCCATTTTTCAAACGAGTAAATCTTGGCCTTGATGAAGTTGTTCTTGATGGAAATACTCGTCAACGCTTCAAAAAGGTACATCCACTTGGAAATATGTGGAATCGGCATTGTTAAGTACTGGGGCTGGAACTTGATGACCACGGATTTGATGGAGAAGCCTGAAAAGTCGGTGGTGGCGATGGGCTGGAACGGAAGCAAGGCTTTGTTATTGGAAGGAGTGCCTTCGAGGAGTAAAAACACGACTTTGTCTTTTAATTGGGAAAGTTCAATTGGGGTTCCTGTGGCCCTGGGGTTGAAAGTATGCGAAAACAACGACCACACGGTATAGAGAGTCAACGATCCTTGGGAGTCGGGAATTAATATAGCGATCTTTGACCATGACACGCCAGAACACAAGCTAGCGTAAATGAATCCGTCAAGAGGCGACGAATGGTTGACCACTATCAAGTCGTTGCGCTTGGGTAAGCTGGCGATGATTTTGTCGGTATGAGACCGTTTGACACCATCGACCAATGTTTCGAGCCTATTGAACCCAAAGAGCACGAGCACAATAAACTTTGCGAGAAACTGGAGGCCCGTCAAATAGTAAAGCACGACGCTAATAATCACCAATGGAAGTTTGAGTGCAAAGATGACTGATTTGATGAGGAAAAGTCCGGTTTTTTTCACTATGGACGAGTTGGAATAGAGCGGAGTTGGAACCGGCATGAAAGGGGAGATCCCTGTCCCTTTATCTCTCCAATTTGAAAACTTCTCCATGTCTAGTGAGTAGTGTTTGTTGAATAATTATTTTGCGACAAGCGACAAATTTTGAGAGTAGCGAGTATTGTGAATGAAAAGTTTAGAATAGTGAATAGTGAATAGTGAGAGAGATATACTGAGTGTAGCGAAATATTAGTGATTGGAAGACTTGAAATAGTGAATATTGAATATTGAATACTGAGCACAGCTAAGTATTCAATGTTGGTTAGATTTCGTGAATATTAGTGAATATTAGTGGAAATTTAGTGAGATTTAGTGAGATTTGGCAAGATTTAGTGAGATTTAATGATTATTAGTGGAGATTTAATGAATTTTAGTGAGATTAAATACATATTAGTGAGAATTATTCCAGTATTTGGTAATTCTCGCATTCTTTGCTCAGTATTTCAAAATGACATTTTGTGCTGTTATATAGCCTCTAATATTAGCTATAGGCATTTATTGATAACAATCTTGGAAGACTTCTAACTGTTAGTTCGTTATATACTCTGATTTCTAATAGAGTAATTAAAATATCATCACTCTCCTCTGGTAGTTCAGGTGAATTTATGTTGATACATTTGACCCCTGGGGAGCAGCTTACCACGACGTTTGTCAGTTGAGATATCGATATCTAATTTACTAACAAGTCCACACATACAAAGATATCGTTCACGTGACAGTTGATATCTTAATCAATCCCTCACTTGTCCAACAATTGCTACAATCTACGAATTTGAATCACATACTAAACATTTACTAATATACACAAGAATAAACTAACTTATAATTCTTGGGAAGCCTTACCTGGCTTGACAGCCTTCTTTGATGGTAACAAAGATTGGTGGATGTTTGGTAAGACACCACCTTGGGCAATAGTGACGTGACCTAACAATTTGTTTAATTCTTCATCGTTTCTGATGGCCAATTGTAAATGTCTTGGGATGATTCTGGACTTCTTGTTGTCTCTGGCGGCGTTACCGGCCAATTCCAAGATTTCAGCGGCCAAGTATTCCAAAACAGAGGTCAAGTAAACTGGAGCACCAGAACCGACTCTTTGAGCGTAGTTACCTTTTCTCAATAATCTGTGAACTCTACCAACTGGGAAGGTTAAACCTGCCTTGGCAGATCTTGAAGTTGATGCTTTTTCGGACGAACCTGCTTTTCCTTTACCACCTGACATTATAATATAATTTATATGAAGAAAAGAAAATGGTTGATAAAAATGAGGGATCCGTTCAAATTATATATGGGAGATTGACTATGGGGAGAGCACGGGACAGGTCAGGATAATAGAGGAGTGTTTGGGGGAGAATCATTCGCACGCGAACTTTGTTTTGCCTTCGGGTATGTATATTACGGTGGCGTGCTGAGATGAACTCGTGTGTGAGAATTTACACATGCAGTGTGTAAATATGGGACCATTCAGAGTTATGACAGAGATCGGGGGAAAAGTCACATTGGATTCAATCAAGTATAGTGGGAGCGATCTACGAGACTACACCATTCAAAATCATACAAGTTCTTGCTAGTAGATGTATGGATATGCTGAGAAACTCTCCATTTTGAGACTCCCCCGAGCAAAACATACACGCTCGCCAAACACTCGCGAGAAAACCGCGCTCAGTCGCGGTTTTCTCTCGCCTCCTCGCCGCCCGTCTCCGCGAGTCTCCTCGTTCTGTGTTTTGCTCTCTCTCTCAATCTCTCTCTCAGTATCTCACGCACTTTGTGGTAACGCCACTACCCACCCCATATAAATACTCAAAAATCCTCCTTGTTCTTGACAAACTATTCATCCCTACTCAATTATAATGGCCCCTCCTAAAGCTGAAAAGAAACCTGCCTCCAAGGCTCCTGCTGAAAAGAAACCAGCTGCCAAGAAGACTTCTTCTGGTGGTGAAACAAAGAAGAGATCAAAGACCAGAAAGGAAACTTACTCTTCATACATCTACAAAGTCTTGAAACAAACCCATCCAGACACTGGTATCTCCCAAAAGGCCATGTCTATCATGAACTCTTTTGTTAACGATATCTTTGAAAGAATTGCTGGTGAAGCTTCCAAATTGGCTGCTTACAACAAGAAGTCTACCATCTCTGCTAGAGAAATCCAAACCGCCGTCAGATTGATCTTGCCTGGTGAATTAGCCAAGCATGCCGTTTCTGAAGGTACCAGAGCTGTTACCAAGTACTCTTCTGCCTCTAATTAGGGTAGTTGATTGTGTGTATATTAGTAATGAATGATTGAAAAAGATTATGCAGATTTAGTCTGTCCTGTAGTTATTAGTATGATTGAATGTAGTAATCTTAGTGTGTTTGAATTTATTAGGCCCTCTTTAACAATTTCTTACAGCGTAACTCTACTGAGAATTTACTGGTGGAATCTTCTTATCCTCTGTTTTTAGCCTTAATTGTACTGTGATGGTTTCTGATGTTTTTAAACTTTTGTTTATATCTTGCCACCAGAATAATATTTTAAACATCAATACCGCAAATAATTTTGCACCCAAAATATTAAAAATACATATTAGCTAGAACTTACACCGTATAAATATATATAGAATGGTAAGATGCTCTGGAGTCACTGGATAAAGTAAAGCCAGTGAACGAATAATTGCTCAGCTTTTATGTCTTTCCCAAAGCTTCTCAAAGTAAAGCCCACGGCTCTGAAAGCAGGTAAATGAAAGATATTATTAACGGCCCTGAATGATAGTCAGCTCTTACTGTTATGGCAGAAACATTTTCTATGCAGATCTCATCCCGATATGAATGGACAGCTTCCCGAATATAATAAATTCTCGTGATTTGGATTTGGCGTGAGCTCTCATGATGAAGCCACCACTTTTTCTTCTCTTTCATCACTTACTTCATAATATAACATGAGCAAAATACAGCACAACACGTTGAACAAGTGGTGCAACCAAAATGTGTGTCTCACACCATAAACAATGCAATAGACTACGAAGTAGCACATAAAACCAATCAATACACGTTGCTTCCACTTGTCAACCAACGGTCCACGGGGCATTTTGGTCAACATGGTGTTGCTTTCGATCAATACTAAGATTGGCATGATCGACAATAAATTATGGTGTGAGCTGAAGGGTGTTGTCCAGCTCACAGTCAAGTTGTGTACAAATACAACCAAAATTGGAATGTTTACCGGCAAGAGCCACAACATAAGCATCAACAACGAGTATTGATAGTTGAAATTGTTGTTGTCACTTGCTCCACTATTGTTGTTCACCAAAAGCTTGAGCACATTGAAGATTTGTACCACGAAGCACACTAAATAAACGAGCTGGTATGGAACATATAATGTTATTAAAAACAACAACAATATGGTAACAGCAACCCTACGAGTCATCCACCTCTTTTCATTCGACTCTCCTTGAGATATCCATATGACCCGCCTACAGAGACGAATCAAATATGCAATAGTTACGCCGACTCCCAACAACACATAGTTCACAGCGAGTACAAAGAATGTGGTCATCAAGTAAAGCACTATGCCTACTACTCCCAAGCTGACTTCCTCTAACCCCAAATAGAACGAGTTAAGTTTAAAATCCGCTAAAAGACTCAAGTTGATTTCATTAGCATCGCGAAGAACGACGGGATCTATCATATTGAGGACTGTCTGGACAGCATGTATTTTTGTCAACGGCGTCATCACCAACAACACTCCGAATATGGTAAAGAGTGACTTTCCTCCATTCAACAAGCTCATGGCGTAAACGAAACTTGGATACTTGTTTGTAGCGAAAAATGTCCGCCATTGAATAATCATCACCAATAATACGATGCTGACGCATCCAGCTACCAAAGCCAAACGGTATCGCAAGACCAATAGACGTAAACTTCTGATGAAGTCTACTCGAAAGACTATATCGAGACCATCATTATCCAGAGATCCATCGGATTCACTCCATATCTGAAAGTTGAGGCCCCCACGGGCTGTACTTTCAGCTTTGAAAGGAACGTATGGAGCAACGCCGTGCATTGTAATTGAAAGATGCGAATTCTCCTTCAAATTGATATGCCACTTGGTTTCAAACGGTTCTTCAGACCATTGTCTGATCACGGGTTCAAACTTTGTATTGGTATCTTTGTTTGCAAATTTAAGATGCAACTTGTAGGCCAACATACTGCTCCAAGCACCAGGAATATTGATATTTATGGCTACCGGACGTTTTGCTGGGATCGAAATGTCGGCACCACGACGAATTAATGAAAATAAGTCCTTGCCCATTTCATAATGTGAAACAATGGTCTTACTTATATCCGCAATCAAGAAATCCTCATCATTTGGTTCTTCGTTCTTATTTACAACCATTATGACATCATGGCCCTTGAGAGAAGCGCCATTGTATTGAAATGCATAGAACGCTTCTTGGTCTCCGTCAAGCGACGAGTCCATGAGTGACTTGGTTCTTTTTGTAGAGCGAGGAATAACGGTCATGTCGCTAGAAATGTCAATACAATTCAATGACATAAACTCTTTTGTCTCTTCTCCGGTATAATCGTTATCGAACTTAATATAGTCAGACTTCTTACACATCATTATTGCTGGCTTAGAGCTACCCCCAGTCTTTTGCTCCTCAACACTCCATTTTGTAAAAGCAGTCGAACTAAGCAACGAAAATTCATGTTCACCTTCGTTAGGAATATGGAAGACATGCATTGATGTTGAATGCAGACTGTGTTTGGCTATTGTTAATGTATTATTGCCATCAACAGTTATGGAATTAAGGCGATTCATATCCAATTTCAAGGTAAAACGTTGTTCTGGCGTACTTTGGATAATCGCACTATCATTAGCAGTGACATCTTCAAAACCAGTGAGTAAATACCTCCGGGACGTCAGCATTCTTGTCGATAAATCATAGGTTCTTTGTGGGCTCGAGGTATCGGCCACTTCCATCATAATCCGTGCCACTTGTCTACGTAATTGACAACACCACACAATTGCTAAATGGTCGATAGGTGTCCACACGTATGGGATGCCTGTGGTGTAAACTGTGAATCCATTTGTAGGTGGGACAAGGAATCCAAGGGAGGTATAATCAGCAGGTAAAGTAGTGTCCAAGATTCCTCCTGTGATAGAGACAAGTGATATATTCTTTACTCTCTGTTGTGCAATGGATGTGACTTCCGATACCGAGTCATCAGCAGCATGGTAGCCTTCATACCAGAAGCGATCAACGGCGGAATAGATCTTGAGTAAGTCGCCATCAAAGGTCAAAGGTGCCGCTGCATGTGGAGATGCTAATGTTATTATGGTATTAATTGATTCAGGGACGTAATTAGGAAGCGAAACCATAACTCTTGCAACCACTCCTCCCATCGAATGACCTACGATCATCACCGATTTTGGAGGATTGGGGTTGTTGGAGTAGAGACCTAGGATAAACTTGACTGCTTCGTTCAAGTATTCGGCCTGGTCCAACATCGTCCTTCCATGGAATGCAGTAAAGTCCTCGTTGAAATCAGCGGTAAAGAAGTCGTAATTCATGGAGTTCGGATTGAGATGAGGATGTTGGTGAATATATTCCCCAAAGTACAAATTAGATGTTTCAGCCGCTATTGATCTCCCTTGTCTATAACTCCCGGCATTTCCAGGAATAAACAAGGCAGGTATGCCACTTAAAATTTCAAACCCATTCCCTTCCTCGTTTGGAAGTGGGTCCTGGTTCTGTTCTCGATAGAGGTATAATGAATATTTGGATGCAAATTTAGTATGACTCTCATCAAAGGATCGTATTCTTGCAAAAGACGGTCCCATATACACGAGCCGACACCCTGGGGAATCAGAACCATTCAACTTTCTGGTCGCTAAATATGCTGTCAAAATGGATAACCAACATCCCAATAGCGCCAAAACAAACAAGAAGCTTCGTCTGTTCCGTATTTTCCCTCGTGGCTGTAGTTCCATGCCTGTGCTGCTTGTTAAGAATATGGATATCGCCCCTGGAACTAGATGGCGTACGGTAATTGTGTTTGCTCCAGACTATTTTTTACATTTTTTTATATGTTGTCGCGACATCAATTATGCTATATAACTATTTGAGAATATTAAAACACTAAGATCGTGAGAGATCCGTGAGAGTACCTAGCAATCGCCCCTAGTAATTGACACTACGAGGCGCTCTTCTTGGTCTCCTCGTCGCTGGCTTCATTTTCTTGCTCTTTCTTTTCATTTCCTCTATCTTTATCTCTATCATCGGTTCCTTCTCGTTTCTGTGATATCACCACCTTGTCACCTATAACATCGTTGTGGTTCTTCACCAGTACTTCGATCTCCTTATCTATAACTCCTACATCTTGAGCAATAATCACCAATTCTTGTAATTCTTTAGTTGAAAAGTGTCCATCGATCGGTATTTTACCTTCTGGGACTTCAAATCCATCATAATCATACTTTACGTCGTCTTCATGCGACTCCGTGTCAGGTGTACCTTTATCCCCAGCATTTTTCTCTTTATCATCTTCTACCACGGGGTTTTTCTCAACTAAATCTTTAAGCTTCTCCAATGGTCCCTCATTGGTGGATATGTCCTTCAGTTTGCTGACTGGCTGACTAATGACTTCGACTTGATTCATCTTGTGGCTTACAATATTACATACTATGCCCAATCCCCGCTACTTATACTTTGAATCTACGGTTGTGATATTTCTGTGTTTGAAACTGATATGGTTGCGAACCCAGCATCAATTGATCTTTGTATTGCTCGGCTATACTACTTAGTTTGCTCATCGTCCTTCTCCTTCTTACCTAACTCCCGAATTCCCTGAAGAAACAAATCTACGCCTTCGCCTTTATAGTCATACTTCAACGTTTGTGCTAACAAGTAGCCCGCACCTTTCCCATTACGTAATGATTCGCTCAATTTTTGTTCCGACTGTTGAAAGAAGCCACTTCTCACAACGTCAATAATGTCAGCCTTGCTGGGGTTATTGGACATCGATGGCGGCAAGAGCTCGCCATACTTTTCTTTCAATTCTTGTGCAGAAAGCTTTTCCAAGTGTTTATCAATCAACGAGACATCCAAAAAGTCGGAAATTGATGAAATTGGTAAGTGGACTTCATCTCTAATGTGTTAATATACGACTACTGGACCATTCGACGATTAAAATCACAAACATTATGCTCTTTTATTAATGCAAACTGTAGAAACGTACTTACTCTTTACTTTCTGACTCAACCTTGACTTCTAATTCTTCTTTTTCTTCTTCCTCCTCTTCTTCGTCGTCATCCTTTATAGTTATCAATTCCTTGACCTGTTCTACTATACTTGTGTCCTTTGCTGTCAACACGTTAGGTTCGTCTATATCACCAACATCTTGCAACCAATACAAGTGCTTTGCTTGTGAAGATAAGAATGACAACGCAAACACTCTACCAGTATTGCAAGATTGGATGTGCTTGAAAGTGACGTCGCCAGGAATTAGGAGCAACTCGTCTTTCTCAACTGTTCCCCCTACCGTGGTATCAGCCTTGGGACTCCAATTGAATGAGAAGAAGTCAGGATCCTCACTACTTGGTTTGATCACTACTAATCCTTTGTGTGGCAATGGTGTACAACGTTTTGTTTCTTCGTCGTATTGCACCTTTCCGGCATTGAATTTTATCGTCTTAGTAGCCATTGTAATTTATGTGAGGTGTATACTATTAGAAGAATGTTGTCGATTGTGCCTTTTCATATTGCCACTGTCTTTATCCAATTTTTTGGTGCTGCTGCACGACTCTCCCAAGATCTTTTGAACTTTCTCTACATAATCCAAGACTCGTATACTGCTTACGCCGAATCATTTCATGGACTTCCCACCTCAAGACATCCAAGACTTGGTCAATGAGATTGCGTCGATCCTTAGATCTCGTAACGAAACTTTGGCCATTTCTGAAGCTGCATGTGGGGGCTTACTTCTGGCATACTTGATCTCGGTTCCGGGAGCCTCCAACTTCTATATTGGTGGTAAATTGGTTTATTCTACAAGACAAAGGCTTAAGTTGTCTGGCTGGACCGATGAAGAAATAAGTCATTATGTGGGACCTTCCGAACAAGTGGCGTTAAAACTAGCAAGAACGACAAAGTATGAATTGGGTTCCACATATGTATTATCGGAGACTGGATTTGCTGGACCATCCAAGGATTTGCACTTGTCCGGTAAAAATGATATCACAGATCATGAACTGGACCCAGACCATAGTGGTGCAATTGGAGGTGTTGGTACAGTTTATTTGGGCTTAACGGGACCAAACGGAGAGAGTTCTTCAACTAAAAGAACAGGGAGTATCAGCAGATCTGTAAATATGACGGAATTTGCTCATTTAGGACTACAATTCTTGTTGACAGAATTGAAAAAGTTGTAACTGGTTACTTGTAGTTGGTGGTATAACATAATGGTGGTACGTGGGACATGCGAAAAGTATCAGGCTAATTTCATCACTAAAATGATACACCGTCCAAATTTGAGCAAGTTTGAGTTCTCACGGAAGTGATGGCTACATGAAGTGATTTCTACATGAAGTAATGTACTTTCTTATATAGTTCTAGTTAGTGATTATTTTTAATTATTGCGGTACAGATGTATAAACATCGTCACCGCAGCAAAATTTATACCAATTGTTTACATCCAATAAATACATTAAATCATCCTAAGAAGTTCAATATAGTATAATTGATACGAGTAGTTGATCTGTCTACAACTGCAGACTAAATATATCGAATTGTAATAATTTATACCCATTTCACTAGAGTCTACAACTTTTACATAATTTTGTGATAAAAAATGAGAATATGTATAGTATTGGAGAATAGTGATATTTACTGAAATTATATCTAAGTACTACCTGTAGTGACTATAGTAGTATGAACTAGAGAGAGCTTACATAGACGATATAGATGTGTAATTTAACAAACCTAGCAGACTTAAAGCACAGCAACCAACACACGTGACTATAATCACGAGAAGTACACGTCTTAATTGTAGAATTTACTCTATCCATAAAAAGTGCCTTCATATAGTGAAGGAGGAACAACCATAATAAGGATTACTCTCGCCAACATATTAACGTTTATATGACCGACTTAGATCGCATCTAGAGCATATTTGATAGATATAACTACAGGTCTTTAATCTTTAAGATCGTGCAAATACCAAAGACAATGTCGTGTTGATTTCAGAATGTCTCAAACACGTACCTGAATCTCATCTATTCTCTCGAGGAGAAAAGTGCCAAATATCAACAATGAAACCTGCAATAATTCCCCTTTCACATGAATTAACGTAGTTCTAAAGTAGAATATCTCGTAGCTAGTAAAATCAATAGTAATCAATAAAATCTGGTAAATATCCGGCCAAATCTATGTACTTACGTCAAGCGGAATCAAAAGAAGGCTATAGTTTAGGTATGAAATGTGCACATACACGACCTTTTGTGGATATTCGTCTGTTTTATTTACATTGAGATTGACTTCATAATTCGACAACACAGGAGAATCACATAACCAAACGATGACTGGTAAGTACTAAGAAAATAACCAAATCTAAAGGGTGATACTAACCAAACAAATAGCTGAAGTAGAAAGCGCCACGCTTAATAATCCTATCAAGGAAAGTGTTCAACAAGAGGTGAAAATCATCAAAAGAAAGTTGAACGGATATGTAGGATTTGCCAATTTACCAAAGCAATGGCATAGAAAATCTATCAGAAGAGGGTTCAACTTGAACATAATGGCCGTGGGAGAAAGCGGTTTAGGAAAAGCAACTTTAGTCAACACCCTTTTCAACAGAGAAATATTAACTAATGATGATGAAGAAGAAGAAGTTGAAGAAGAAACAGATAATGATAAAGAGGAAGTGGCAGTTAAGATCAAGTCAAACACTGCTGTGATCGAGGAGGACGGAGTCAAATTGAACTTGAATGTTATCACTGCCGCCGGATTTGGTGAGAGCATCAACAACGTTAACTCTTGGAAACCAATTGTGGACGAAATTAATAGTAGATTTGATTCATATTTGGAAGCAGAAAGTAGAATAAATAGAGCTACTATCAAAGACGATAGAGTTCATGCTTTTCTTTACTTTATTGAACCAACTGGTCATTCTTTGAGAGCTTTGGATATTACTATGATGAAACAAGTCCATGAAAAGGTCAATTTAATCCCAGTAATCGCCAAATCCGATACTTTGACTTCGGAAGAAATCGATGAATTCAAGCAAAGGATTTTGGACGATTTCAAATTCCAAGGAATTAAGACTTTTACTCCTCATGATTTCGAAAACGAAGACGAAGAAACCGTTTTAAACACCAAACAAATCTTAAGCAAGTTTCCATTTGCTGTTATTGGTTCAACCAAAGAAGTTGAAACTCCTGATGGAAGACTTGTCAGAGGTAGAAGATATCCGTGGGGTGTTATTGAAGTTGACAACGAACAACACAACGACTTCATAAAGTTGCGTCAATTATTGATCAGAAACTTTTTGGAAGAATTAAAAGAAAGCACTGCCAACAATTTATATGAAAACTACAGAACTGAAAAGTTGAACAAAATGGGAATTGTTCAAGATGAATCTGTTTTCAGAGAATTCGATCCTTTGGCTAAAAAAGAGGAGGAAAGAGCATTACACGAAGCCAAATTAGCCAAAATGGAAGCAGAAATGAAGGCAGTATTCCAACACAAAGTATCCGAAAAGGAAAAGAAGTTACAGAGATCCGAAGCAGATTTGTTTTCTAGACACAAAGAAATGAAGGACAAGTTGACCAAGCAAATCAAATTGTTGGAAGACAAGAAGGTCCAATTAGAAAAGCAAAAGATTTTACCCCAGGAACCTGCTGTTCCTGCGTCGGCTCCTCAAAAGAGTCGTAAGGGTTTCTTACGTTAGTGAGTATGAGTATTTTCTTCTGCTATGCTTTTGTTTTGTATGGTTTCAAAGCATTAGATTTATAGCTATTAAAGATCGAGTTTAAGGTTTCTTAAATATCAATCTGTGAGTAATACATGTTGTTTCATGAGCCACTGTGTAGAGAAGACATATTTTAGAGTGCTACCAGGACGCGTAGTTTTATGTTATATGTCTAAACCATTTTGGAGCACCTCTCTAGGATATTGAACTAAGAATGCTCTAACAAACGCAACTCTGAGCGCAGCGAAGAGTTAGCATAGCAAAAATATTGAAGAGTCTTGTTCTAGATACCAGTAGTCCTCGCACGACATAAGGAAACCACCACGACATAAGTAGACCCATTACGACAAAAGTAGACCCATCACGACAAAAGTAGACACACCACGACATCATTAAACCACCCACGACATCACCATCTCTATAAATCTTCCATGGGAGTCTCTCAATATCATGCTCTATGACGTACAATTGCTGTGAGTGAATAGTTTATACACAGTATAATAAATTTGGCATCTGAAATTTTAAAAGTATCGTCTCTCCCCTGAGTCCAAATTATTAACCACACTCTTCTTAGTCACGAATTTCCCATCCAGTGATTTAGTAGTGCTATATTTTATTGTTCTAATTACACGTTATTTAACAGTCACGCTACTATAACTCAATTGTCACGCTACTCTAATGTCAGAAAAAGTTGCCACCACCACCCCAGCCCAAGGGAAACCCAAGCCTGATTTATCAACCACTGTAAGAACTTTACAGTTTGCCTGGTTTGTTGGCCATGTTATCACTTTAATCAGTGTATTCTTTTACGGCTTAACATACCTCAAAGTTGGTGCTGGATGTTATAAATTCTGGTACCAATTGGCGTTGTTAGGGATAATCGAGAGTTTTGGAATCTTGATTTTCCAATTCGTTCAAAAGAGCGGTTTAAACATCAGCTTGTTATTGAATGATGACAACACGCAATATTTCGTGTTGGCCAGTTTCTTGCTACTTTTGAGACCTTACGTTTTGGTCATTTTGTTGCCATTTGCTTTGTTTTCATTATTCCACGTCTTGGCCTACGCCAATGGATACTTGTTGCCAATCTTCTCATTGGAAGACCACGCAGTTGCAAAGATAATTAACAATTTCGTCTCTACCAACAACACCAAATCGATTCAATTGGCTTCGATTTTCGAAATCTACACTTACGCTTGGCTAGTTGTTAGAGTCTTGGCCTTTAGAAAGAGATCATTGACTCCATTTTTGTTGTACTCCATTTTTATCAAGGTCAGATTCGAAAGATCGGTCTTTACCAGAAATTACGTAAAGTCAATTGAAGTTCATGTCGACTCTTTGGTTAATCAATATGCTGCTCAAGTTCCTGCTATCAAGAACTCTTGGGTTCAAGTCAAGAATGTGTTGAGAAATCTCGGTGGTATTTATATTGTCAACGATTACACCAAGGAAAAGGCAACTTAAGTTAGCCTGTGAAGTAATTGACCAAGAATATGAGCGAGTGACCAAGTAATGATAATCAGTTATGCTTATTGAATTAAATTTATCATCTGAGGGAGTGCAACCAAGTATGATGACCAGTTATTCCTATTGAATAGTGATAAGCAGTTATTATTATTGAATGAAACTTATTCTCTTGATACTCGTTTTCATGGTCTTTTTCACGTCTCTATTGGAATTATTCACATTAGCCTGAGAATAGTCATCCCAAACACTATTTATGTATTATTCATATTCAAGAAACTCTTCTTATAAGTCGGGTCGTCATTTATGTATTATTTTGGTAGTCATTTTACTATGTTTGAATATCTACGTCTATATATAGTCCTAGACTAATATATTCCAAATCTCACTATAAAATTATACAAGAATGAATAAATTTTGATATATCTAAAACATCAAATTCCAGAGTAGATGCAAAAATTGAACAATTGATTCAGTTGCTGTAGAGTTATAATTCTACAGTTTGAATCTACAGCTATGAATCTACAGTTTGTACTACACTTATGTCATGTTTAGGTAAGCATCAAAAGCTACCATATACACACTCCCATGTATTCTATTATGTCATATGGTTAGTCAACGTGCCTGCATAAATATTATAAGGTCCTATAGATCATCAAAAGCTGTAATATCGCCTGAAGAATCAAGAGTAAGTTACAGAGAGAAATCTTCAAGAAATCTTCAAGAAATCATCAAATCTTAATGAATCATCCGCAATCGTCGCTCAACACTGGGAGACGTACAAAATATCACTCAGTACTAGTGAAGAAAAGCTACACCAAATCGGTCCAGAAACTTGCAACTAGTACTGCTTGGCCCTGAGTTGATAGGTACTACATATTATATCTCTATTCTCACTAGGCCCGCTAGACCCTCTAGGTCCATAACTGTAGTTATCGGCGTATTTCATTTAGCCCAAACCGGAAATCTCAATTCTGCCTTACGTCAGAATTGTCGATTCGAAAATCTTCCAAAAGCTTCCATCGTCGAATTTGCACCTTCGAAATTTTTCACCACCAAGAACATTGTCGAAACCTGTAGAATAACCGTGTCGATTTATAAATGGAGATTTCCCATGAAATTCTACAACTTCTTTTTTTTTTCTCTATACTTTCTTTAGAAATATATTAGAATTATAGAATGTCTAAAGCTGTCGGTATTGATTTAGGTACTACCTACTCCTGTGTTGCTCACTTCGCAAATGACAGAGTTGAAATTATTGCAAATGATCAAGGTAACAGAACTACCCCATCCTTCGTTGCTTTCACCGACTCTGAACGTTTGATTGGTGATGCCGCTAAGAACCAAGCTGCCATGAACCCATCTAACACCGTTTTCGATGCTAAGCGTTTGATTGGTAGAAAGACCAACGATGCTGAAGTCCAAGGTGACATGAAGCACTTCCCATTCAAGATTGTTGACAAGGCCGGTAAGCCAAACATTCAAGTTGAATACAAGGGTGAAACCAAGGTCTTCACTCCTGAAGAAATCTCCTCCATGGTCTTGGGTAAGATGAAGGAAACCGCCGAAGGTTACTTAGGCTGTGCTGTTAACGATGCCGTTGTCACCGTTCCAGCTTACTTCAACGATTCCCAAAGACAAGCTACCAAGGATGCTGGTTTGATTGCTGGTTTAAACGTTATGAGAATTATTAACGAACCAACCGCCGCTGCCATTGCTTACGGTTTGGACAAGAAGGACGAAGAAGAAAAGAATGTTTTGATTTTCGACTTGGGTGGTGGTACTTTCGATGTCTCTTTATTATCTATTGAAGACGGTATTTTCGAAGTCAAGGCCACTGCTGGTGACACTCACTTGGGTGGTGAAGATTTTGACCACAGATTGGTCACTCACTTCGTCAACGAATTCAAGAGAAAGCACAAGAAGGATTTATCCACTAACCAAAGAGCTTTGAGAAGATTGAGAACTGCTTGTGAACGTGCTAAGAGAACCTTATCTTCTTCCGCTCAAACCTCCATTGAAATCGATTCCTTATACGAAGGTATTGACTTCTACACCTCCATCACCAGAGCCAGATTCGAAGAATTATGTCAAGATTTATTCAGATCTACTTTAGACCCTGTCGAAAAGGTCTTGAGAGATGCCAAGACCGACAAGTCTGCTGTAAACGAAATCGTCTTAGTTGGTGGTTCTACCAGAATTCCAAAGGTCCAAAAGTTGGTCTCCGACTTCTTCAACGGTAAGGAACCAAACAGATCTATTAACCCAGATGAAGCCGTTGCTTACGGTGCCGCTGTCCAAGCCGCTATCTTATCTGGTGACACTTCATCCAAGACTCAAGACTTATTGTTATTGGATGTTGCTCCATTATCCCTCGGTATTGAAACCGCCGGTGGTATGATGACCAAGTTGATTCCAAGAAACTCTACCATCCCAACCAAGAAGTCCGAGACTTTCTCCACTTACGCCGACAACCAACCAGGTGTCTTGATTCAAGTCTTTGAAGGTGAAAGAGCCAAGACTAAGGACAACAACTTGTTAGGTAAGTTCGAATTATCCGGTATTCCACCTGCCCCAAGAGGTGTTCCTCAAATCGAAGTCACCTTCGATGTCGATGCCAATGGTATCTTAAACGTCTCTGCCTTAGAAAAGGGTACCGGTAAGACTCAAAAGATTACCATCACCAACGACAAGGGTAGATTATCCAAGGAAGATGTCGAAAAGATGGTCAGTGAAGCTGAAAAATTCAAGGAAGAAGATGAAAAGGAAGCTACCAGAGTCCAATCCAAGAACGCTTTGGAATCTTACGCTTACTCCTTGAAGTCCTCTTTGAACGACGAAGAATTCAAGTCTAAGTTGGAAGCCACTGAAGTCGAAGAAGTCACCAAGGCTGCTGACGAAACCATTGAATGGTTAGATGCCAACCAAACCGCCACCTCTGAAGAATTCGCTGACAAGCAAAAGGAATTAGAAGGTAAGGCCAACCCAATCATGGCCAAGGCCTACCAAGCCGGTGCTGCTCCAGGTGGTGCTCCTGGTGCCGCCCCAGGTGGATTCCCAGGTGCTGCTGGTGGTGCCCCAGAACCATCCAACGACGGTCCTACTGTTGAAGAAGTCGATTAAACGCTTCTCCACATTTGCCCCACCCCCACGCATAGAACACAGAAATTGGAGATTGGATCCCAATATGTTTAATGATTGTTAATATATATTTTTTTAGTATTTGGGTATCCAAGGTTATTTAATTACAGATCTTTAAAAATCTTATGTAAACTAGTGACTAGTTGTAGAATGCACCGCATTCCAATAAGAAGATTTGAGTAAACTCCGGTAAATCGATATATGACAAACCTCAGATTGAGGTGATACTTGTAACAGTATAGCAGAGAGACAGTCAAAGTATAGAGAGTCCTCCGACATATTTTAGCGTCTTTGTCTATAGCAGTGTTCTACAGTGTCTATATCTCGTCAGTGTATATCTTGTAGTCTGGCTATTCACGCATTCTATTACCCAATCAAGACGGAGCGCAATAATGCGACATACCCGCGTCTAGCGCGACACTCAACATTTATGGCGTCAGTAGGTGCCAACATTTTCACTAAGAGTCGACTACTACGTAAATACTAATTCCTTTTGCCCGTGTGTCACCTGGGCTCTATTTCAAGCTATTAACCAGGGCGATAAGAGCTATCCATCTACGCAGAAAAAATGTCAGTTAAAACGATGGACTATTTAACCAACGATGCCTCGTAGACAATTGCAAATCATAGAGTCCGAGACCAATTCTCCGAAAGTTCTACTTTCTCCAACTACACCCCACTATAGAGGGGGGGTGGAAAACAGTAGTGTCTTTGTAAGTTCCAAACCCACTTCGTTCAACACCCAACAACGTAGAATATTCGAAGCCTGCATATAACCACACTAACCCAAAAAGTTTTTCCTCACTATGCGATCGTTCCTCCAGGCAATTTCGTTTTACAATCATTACTCTTTTTAAGAATTGTTAGAGGGATAACTTATATTTTAGTTGATAGAAGTCAAAAAAGAGTCAATCTAACCATTATCCACGTAATTTACGTTTATCAGTACTCAATTGTATGTATGGGCTTATTTCTCGGAAGCATTTCCGTCGGAGATAGCTGCTATCGTCGTTCTGACTGAAAAATTACGCTGTTCCTTCCAGGCGAACTCACGGAATCTAATGCGAGGCTAACCCCGGAAATACTATAGAACAAGTTATATTAGGATAAGGCCAAGCGGAAGTGCCCTGACGGACGTGGATTGCGGATATGCCCCGGATGAGTAATTTCTGGATCTTTATAGGCCCTAAATCCCATAAAAACTTGATACCCCAGATATTTATAACTTGCACAGTCCCAGTAATCTACAATTGCATTCATTTTACTAACTTCTAGTTGCTAACTTTATTATTAGATTATGACTTCTACTCCAACCCACAGCGTTGTGCACGAAGCCAACAATACTAAATCTTATCCTACTCCTAAGGAATTCTTTGAAAGACAACCTAGACCAGGATTCTTGAAAGACATTGAAGAATATCATCAAAAATACGAACAGTCTATTAACGACCCAGAGGGTTTCTTTGGTCCTCTCGCAAAGGAATTTTTACACTGGGACCGTGATTTCTCCAAGGTTAAGACCGGTTCTTTGGACCATGGTGATGCCGCTTGGTTCGTAGGTGGTGAATTGAATGCTTCTTACAACTGTGTTGATAGACATGCTTTCGCCAACCCAGACAAGCCTGCCATTATTTACGAAGCCGATGAAGAAAAGGACTCCAAGATCTTAACTTTCGGTGAATTGTTACGTGAAGTCTCGAAAGTTGCCGGTGTTTTGCAAAGTTGGGGTGTCAAGAAGGGTGACACCGTAGCTATCTACTTGCCAATGACTTCTCAAGCCATTATTGCCATGTTGGCTGTAGCTAGATTGGGTGCTATCCACTCGGTCATTTTCGCTGGTTTCTCTGCCGGATCTATTAGAGACCGTGTCAATGATGCGTCTTGTAAGGCTTTAATCACCTGTGACGAAGGTCGTCGTGGTGGTAAGACTGTCAACATTAAGAAATTGTGTGACGAAGCTCTTCTCAACTGTCCAACTGTTGAAAAGGTTTTGGTATACAAGAGAACTGGTAACGAAGCCATCACTTTGAAAGAGGGCCGTGATTTCTATTGGGATGTTGAAACCGAAAAGTTCCCAGGTTACTTGGCTCCAGTTCCTGTCAACTCTGAAGACCCATTATTCTTGTTGTATACTTCTGGTTCCACCGGTACTCCAAAGGGTGTCGTTCACTCCACTGCCGGTTACTTATTAGGTGCCGCTATCACCACCAAATACATCTTTGACGTCCACCCTGAAGATGTCTTATTCACCGCTGGTGATGTTGGTTGGATCACTGGTCACACCTATGCTTTGTACGGGCCTTTGTCTTTAGGTATCCCAACCATCGTCTTTGAAGGTACCCCAGCTTACCCTGATTACGGTAGATTATGGCAAATTGTCGAAAAGCACAAGGCCACTCACTTCTATGTCGCTCCAACTGCCTTGAGATTGTTAAGAAAGGCTGGAGAAGCTGAAATTGAAAAGTACGACTTGTCGTCTTTGAGAACCTTGGGTTCTGTCGGTGAACCAATCTCTCCAGATATTTGGGATTGGTACAACGAAAAGGTTGGTAAGGGTCAATGTCATATTTCTGATACTTACTGGCAAACCGAGTCCGGTTCTCACTTCATTGCTCCAATTGCCGGTATCACTCCTAACAAACCAGGTTCAGCCTCTTTACCATTCTTTGGTATCCTGGCCTGCCTTATAGATCCTGTAAGTGGGGTTGAAATTAAGGGTAACGATGTAGAAGGTGTTCTTGCTATCAAGGATACCTGGCCATCTATGGCCAGATCCGTCTGGAACAACCACACCAAATACATGGACACATACTTGAAGCCATACCCTGGATATTACTTCACAGGTGACGGTGCCGCTAGAGATCACGACGGTTACTACTGGATCAGAGGTAGAGTTGATGACGTCGTCAATGTTTCTGGACACAGATTGTCTACTGCTGAAATCGAAGCTGCTTTGATTGAACACCACGGTGTCTCTGAAGCTGCCGTCGTCGGTATCAACGATGATTTAACTGGTCAAGCCGTTGTTGCTTACGTCGCCTTGAAGGATGACGCTGCTGAACAAATCAACGGTAATGAAACCAGTGAAGAAGCTTTCAACTTGAGAAGAGAATTAGTTTTGCAAGTCAGAAAGGAAATCGGTCCATTTGCCGCTCCAAAGAGTGTCATCATTGTTGCTGATTTGCCAAAGACCAGATCTGGTAAGATCATGAGAAGAATCTTGAGAAAGATTTCTGCCTATGAATCTGACCAATTGGGTGACATCACCACCTTGGCAAACCCTCAATCTGTTGCTGGTATTATTGAATCATTCGGTAACCAATTCGGTAAGAAATAATAGCCGTGTATATTCATGATATTGTAACGAACTATATTAGTACTAGAAATAGTGAATCATAATAATAACCAAAAAATAGTCAGAATGATCGTAGTCAGAATAATCAAGGTCAGAATAATTAAGGTAGCTAAGGATTAGTTCTACCATCTTAAGAGTAGCAACTGCAAATAAGCTAACTGATAGGACTCATTATATGCAGTACACGAACATCGATAGTTTCAGCGACAGGAATAGTGGCCAAAATTGCCTCTAGTAACCAAATTAGCATCTACACTTGCCTGATTTATCCCCATTATATCATATACTAGTTTTCCGTAATTTTAAATAGTAATTTCCCAACATATTCAACAAGGATTGTAGATTACATAATCTTAGGAGCTTCGTATACTTAACGCACCAAAGAATCTAAAATGAGATTTAGTGATTCGAAAGTAATAATAGTGGAGATTAGAGAAATTTCGTGAGATTTAATGGAATATTTGTGAATTGTGTGTTTAATGACTTCTAGAAGACAGCTCTTGTTAAATACTTCGCTGCGCTCAGTATTAACGCAGTATTGACGCTCAGTATAACAGATTACGTAACATTATCCATCTCTGACTTAACTTTTCGCAGCTACTTTTTTGTAGACGAAAAATTCACCACCACAATCAACTAAGAATGTCCATTCCAATATGGAGACTTACAAAGATATTCGTATTGATAAAACTATTGCAACTTGTTATAGTATACATTACCACCATTAGATTCGATACTTCGTCAGAAATCATAATAAACGCGCAACTGGCGTCACATCAGGCATTAGTGGAACAATGGCCCAAGTTTCCCATTACAACATTGATCACACGGATCCTCAATAAGTTCATAACGTGGGATATAGTGTATTTCTCCGACCTCTATGTCAACGATATAAAGTTCGAACATCAATTTGTGTTTTGTCCAAATTGGTGGAGACTCATCAAGTCAATTGGTCCGGACAATTTCTATTCAAGATTGATTGTGAGCGTCATCGTTTCCAATACGTGTCATTATTTGTCAGTGCTTGTTCTATACATGCTTACTAGAGACTATCTTAGTAGGTTTCAACGGCGTGAAGTTCTAGACAGACACAGTGAATTGGCGAGTATCCTCATGATAATCGCACCGGCAGGGATATTCCTAACTAGTGGATATAGCGAGGTATTCAGCAATTTGTTGAGTTTCACTGCTATCTACCTTCACAACAAATCTTTTAACCACCAGGATTTCTCCCAGGCCAATAACAAGTCAATCAGGTATGTTTCCATGTATGTGATCCTGGGAATCTTGACAGCATATAATTTTACAATCAGGGCCAACCTGGTCTTGCTCGGAGTATTGTATTTGTATGATTTATATGAATTTGTTCTAGTGAATCACAATTGGACCCAAGGAACGTGGGCCATCATTACCGGCTCACAAATCTTTTTAAGTATCGTCAATCAGAACTGGATTTCATATAGAACCTTCTGTCCCCAGCGTGGCGAATGGTGTGAAAACCGTATACCTTCGTTATTCCAGTACGCTCAAGACCATTATTGGAATGTGGGGTTTATGAAGTATTGGACGCCAAATAACATCCCAAACTTCATTTTAGCTTCTCCATTGTTGGTTATTCATGGGTTAGCAATACGTCATTACATAAAAGAACTTCCAAAGATTAAGAAAATCATGCCCTTGGTTCTAATAAATTGTCTTTTGATGGTTGGAGCAATTTTTTTCTGGAATGTCCAGATTTTCAATCGGATTTCAAGCTTCTTACCTTTAAGTAATTGGTATGTGGCCCAATTGATACTCGAGGACGATTGGAGAGGAAGGGCCATGGCATATTTCATGATTATATATGGATTGTTACAAACAAGTTTGTTTGCAGCATTCTTACCGCCAGCATAAAAGGGTTCTAATAGTACGCAACGGAGTGGGAGTGAAATTGCAATCTAGAGAAAGGTTAACAGCTCCTTTCTTGAATTACTCAAGATATTCTTCTTTGAACCCTTCTTTGAACTCTTAATTCACAGCATATTAATTGTTACCTGTGCGCACTAGCTCATTGTCTACACTACAGGGACCAATTTAGGCAACTTAAAACCGGATGCTCACTTGTCTTCAGATTATTAAGATATAATGACAATTAACGAAGCATTTTTATGTTACTAGCATCTTCATATAATCGCAGCAGGTAATCCACTAATTCTCCAGACAAGATATGACATTTTTTACTGCTCTAGACAAGTAATTTCTAGACCACCACTGCTAATGAAACTCGACATTACTAACAAAGCCACTAACAAGGTTTAACTACCACTAAACTTTAGCTGATATTAATAATTATAAATTTCTACTATCACTCTACAACAGATCTCACATATAAACAATCTAAAAGCGGTAACTTTATACCATAATAATACCAGGATAGACCATTCCTTTCAAGATCATCAGGCCATAATTCAGACTTCCAACCACCTGGTTTTTACAAGTCATTTTCGTCTATTCGAAACGTCAAAGAACCTGTATATAAGCGGCTGCAAATTTTTACCCTTTTAGGAGTTAACATACGAGATAAAGATTGCAAAATTATATATAAGGAGTCACGATCCTGATATATATTAAATCAAAACCGTATAGCAACTACGATGAATAAGCTGACAAATGAAGCTGGGTTGTTGGTGTCGATATATCAAGAACTGTTTCTGCAGTTTGCCAAAGTATCAGGGGGCACCATTGAATCATTCAACACCCTCTTATGTATAGGGATAATACTTGTGGGTCTTTACATAACCAAAGGCTCACCAACCAAGAAAAAGGTCCAGCGTAAAGCTCCAAACAATAAGGATCGTGAATATGGTCACTGGATGGCCGATCATACCTTTACCACACCAACTCCACCTCCATTCAAGAACTGGAGCCATGAACTCACTAAACCATTACCATACCGCGCATTCAAACACAACTACCATATAACCATGGGAATCAGAAATATGGACTGGGCCAGTTGGTTCGAGTTGGACAATGAATGGATGAAATACCACGAAGAAAAAGTTAGACGGATAAAGACCAGGGGGACTGAGCTATACGAAACATCCCCAAAGGCCACAGAAGCTGCTTGGGAGTTATTGGATGAAATGACTTCGTACCTACCAAACAGATACCCTAGCATGTTCAAACGTGAAGGTACTACGATTGAGAATTTGGTCACTAAGGAGATATTTGAGTTGGACCGCTCTAAATCCACCGAGGATCCCATTTTAATGTGTGCCAAAATGGTTCAAGATGATTTAGCAATCATCATTGAACACGAGGACGGAAACTACTCCTTAGAGTCCGGAGCCATCATCCTCGCTGGATTCTGGAGATTCCGCGATAAGTTCCAAATGAAGTTGAATGAAATTCATACGTCAGGGGACGTTCCAAAATTTAACGAGAAATTGAAGCCTGGAATGACACGATTCTTCCAAAGATTAACGCTCGACAAGCCGGTGGTGAGAAATAATTATTTTATCCAGACCGACGACAACCTCGGTTGGTCGAGCTCGATTGGTGATGAAGATGTCAAGGAAGTCGGTTGGAACACCGCACAGGAAGCTACCAATGTTGATCAGTTATATTTCAGAAGTGAACGTCAAAGTTTGAGAAGACTTCCAAAATCTGGAGCTGTGGTGTTCACTATCAGAACCTATTTTGTTCCTATGGTAAAGTTGTGTAAGGAGCCATATATTCCAAGAAGATTATTAGATGGGATAAATAGTTGGACTGAGGATGTCAAGGAATACAAGGGTTATGCCAAGTATAAGGATGCTTTATTACCTTACTTAGAGAAGAGAGCTCTTGAGCAGGAACAAGGAGGTTTGGCACCAGCGGATGAACCAAATGTGTATCCATTTTGATTAAAAACCACCGGAATAGTTACTCTAATATTTATAGAAAGGTTTCAAAATATCTTTCATAATAAGAAATTGCGTATTATTTACAAGTGTTTAGAGTAGTTGCAAAATTTATAGAATGAGATTTAAAGTCTTTCGGAGTTGAGAATTTTTGAGTTCGAACTCCGAGATTTTCATTCTTTAGAACTTGTAGTTCTATATCTCTATCTTTGCACACGTTATCAGCGAAACCAATGAAGTTACTTAGCGTAGAGAAGCATTAAAAACTCCTAAATAATCCACTAGCCTTGCTAAATCTCACTAATCTCACTAATCTCACTAATCTCACTAATCTCACTAATCTCACTAAATTTAACTCTGTATTGAATAATGTGGGTAATTACTTACTAAAATTATAGGTAATTTATAAATGAGGAAGTGGGGACTATACCAGGCTACTATCGATGTTAATTTAGTCACTAGAGGCAATTTTGGTCAATATTCCACTAGCTGAATCAACCCGTGTTAGTATACTGCATATAATTTACGTAAAGAGTCCGATTATTTGCAGCTTTTTAATAGCGAGATAAAGTATAATACTGGTACTCAGTGCTTTATTGAATAGTCCGTATTGATATTCTTCGTTATTCTTCTCTTTAGATGGTTAACAAAAGATAACACATAAAACTGGCCTCTTCTGTAAGCCATAGTTAGAGGAAACAGTAAATGGTAAACACACGACACAATATAGAGTACTCATATAAAGAAAACAAACAACATATTATACTCCAGATCACCACTTAGAAGTCCTTCAAGATTACTGGATTAATATCTCTACCAGGAGCTACAGGATTTTAAATTGATATTTCCGTTTATTACTAATATACACACCCAGAACAACGATCTCTAAGATCTTTCACCTCTTAATCTTCTAGCCAATTGAATGTCCTTCTTTTGGATAGTAACTCTCTTGGCGTGGATAGCACACAAGTTAGTGTCTTCGAATAAAGAGACCAAGTAAGCTTCGACGGATTCTTGTAAGGCACCGATGGCAGAGGATTGAAATCTCAAGTCAGTCTTGAAATCTTGGGCGATTTCACGAACCAATCTTTGGAAAGGTAACTTTCTGATCAAAAGTTCAGTGGACTTTTGGAATCTTCTAATTTCTCTCAAAGCGACGGTACCAGGCTTATATCTGTGAGGCTTCTTGACACCACCAGTAGATGGGGCAGACTTTCTAGCGGCCTTGGAGGCCAATTGTTTTCTTGGTGCTTTACCACCAGTGGATTTTCTAGCTGTTTGTTTGGTTCTAGCCATTTTGTATAATGATAAGAAATTCGATTTAAAGGATAGGATGTGGATGGTATATATAGGGAGATGACATCGAAAAATGTATACAGGTCACCTTTTAAGGTATCTGCAGGAGGCGATTAAGGAGGATTGTTTTGATACTTGTATTGATTCTAGAAGTCCCGGTTTGAAATATACACCGCGAGGGGTAAGCGTAGGCACTAACAAACGGGGAAAAACGCGATTCTCAAAATTACCCAAACAATGCGAATATTGTAGCACTAACGATTTCACGCTTTTTGGCTGGCGCGAATGTCCTCTATACTGTGGAGTACCGAAATCTCGCCTTTGTTGCGCTTTTGTCAGTGACGAAAGTTGCCTCGCAAGTCGCGGAGAGAATCCTGGCCCTCCTGAATGGAATTTTTATTAGTGTCAGGTAGCTCTGAAAAAATGATCACAATATATAGCCCCCCAATTTCCCACCAAATATCCACTTCTTTTTTATCTATTAATTAATTAATAACTACTACTATATAAAATGTCTGGTAGAGGAAAAGGAGGAAAAGGTTTAGGAAAGGGTGGTGCTAAGAGACACAGAAAGATCTTGAGAGATAACATCCAAGGTATTACAAAGCCAGCTATCAGAAGATTAGCAAGAAGAGGTGGTGTCAAGCGTATTTCTGCTTTGATTTACGAAGAAGTCAGAACCGTCTTAAAGACTTTCTTAGAAAACGTCATCAGAGATGCTGTTACTTACACTGAGCACGCAAAGAGAAAGACTGTTACATCTTTGGATGTTGTTTACGCTTTGAAGAGACAAGGTAGAACCTTGTACGGTTTCGGAGGTTAGGATCTATGTATATTATAATGAATGAATTGCGATAAAGAAAATGTTAACTGTAGAAGATTTGAGCGTAGCGATATCAATCGAGAGTTGTTGATCAAGACCGATCACTACTGATAGAGTCCGAGTTTCGTAGTACTGATTTTTAACAATATCAGTATCGTTGCGTGGTACCAGAAGTTCCTTAAAAGTCTTTGAAGGGAGCGTTTTCTATGCCTACCCGAACACGGATGATTACACTGTACTAATAAGTACCCAAACCAAGGTCATCTTCTGAATGGTGACCTCTTTCACCACCTGTTAATAAGGCTTGTGGTTGCCCCTTGGCCCTGAGTAGTGCACATACCGATACTTCGTTATCACAGTATGCTTCAGATATCCATCTACGTCTACTGAGATTCAACAGTGGCTAGTGATACTACAAGTACAGCGACATTAGATGATATCACAGAGATATTTATAATTTTCGTCACGTAGTAACTTTGACTAGATATATTATTCTATTTTATGGTATCTATTTTATGGTATTCTAAATGTATAATATTTTACAGTGGGTATGCAAGGTAGTGAAAGGTAGTGGTAGTCAAAGGTAGTGGTAGTGACTTCCTAATGAATTGGGTATGAGTTATTTACTCTCTATGGAGTGAAACAACCAAAGGACGCATGATAACAAAAACAACAAGAATTAGTCTCATTGAAAGAAGAAATATACTCCAAGAACTATCAGAACTCATACTATTTCTCCGTAGATTAAAGAATAGCCGGATAGTAAGAAGAAACTCTAAGAAAATCGAGCATTACATCACTGGTGACTTCTTCTAGTCCATTACCATTCAGATAACGACATCGATGTCGTTTATCAATACGACTGATGATTTCTCAGTTATTTCAGTTAATAACGCCATCGACGTCATTGATTAAAATGTGAATATGACTGATGGATTTCACACTCTGTAAACTTTCCCAGTTTTTAAACCAGCAAACATTTTCTTTGTCCAAACCGTTTGGTTCAATGAAAGTTTTGTAAACATAGTCGTCTATTTTGGCCCTAGTTTCTGGGCTGATATCACCACATGGCGAGCTTGGATCTGCAGGAACATAAACCTTGGACCATGCACACAAATGCTTGACTTGAGGTTCAAAGTAATATGGAAATTGGTTGTAAATGACTGTAGTGGTGGAAGGGTCGGAGAAAAAGTCGCCTTCTTGCTTCAACTCATCCTCTTTCCAATGTAATTCATGTTTGATAATGTGGTCTAGAATCGGCACTCCCGCTTTCTTCAACCGATGCTTGAAATCCAAGTATCTTACCGTCTCTTCCTGAGAACGTGCAAAAAGTTCAAGTTGGTTTTGTTCTACAATGTACTTTATTTCTTCCCATTTGAAAGGGTTGGCCTTAACCTTGGACGCGTTGGGCATGGCGCTGGACTGTATGATATTGATGTTGAGGAGTTTGTATGTTTCTTCAAGAGAAAGCGAGTTCAGAAGACGATGCCCAAATGGAACTTTTGATGAAACCGGAGTAGTGGGTGGGGTGTTGAGGTAGTGCATATAAGATATATGAGTAAGCAAACGATGGTGTTCTATTTATAGTAAAGACGACTGTACAAGTGGTGTAGAGTTGCTAGTAGAAACCCAACACAAGTCTACGACTGAATGTTCTGGTTATTCGGTGTAGTTATATACTGTTTGTGTTCTTCTCTTTGGATATTAGATGTTACATCCGATATCCAGGTTACATTTTTCCATGCGCAAATTCCGTCTTGGTTGCAAAATTGAGAAAAATCACTACCGAAGCGTGGGAAAGTTAGAGATAGCGAAAACCTAAGAGGAATATCTTATTGTGAAATGCATGGAAGATCGGATTAAGGAAATCTGGGGTCTTTTAACTAATAAATCCTTGGATGCTATTTTGTCCCAGTGATTGTAGTATTTTTGCGAGGGGCCATACAACCCATAGAAAGTCCAATATAGTATATAGTTGAATGAATGTAATATTATGTGGTGAACATAGTTTAAGAATAGTTTGGCGATCTTAAACTAATGGTTTAAAAGGGATTTAGTCTAACCGTTGAGCAGGATCCCTAACCTTATGCCATACTGTAAAAGTTGAGTAAAGCGAGTATATATCAATTGTTCTCATGGTGCATATTCGCAGTAGTAATACTGAGGGTAGCGAGGTTGATTTGTTAGAGGAGATCAAGTACTGTTGGAGAAGATAGAAGTATTTAGTGGATTTTTGTTATGCAAATTGTTTAAGAGTTTTGCAAAGTGAATTCTAAAGTATTTTGGAGTTTTGTTATATAAGTAAATTATTACAAGAGGTGTCTCTTGGATCTCCACAGATATCAGCTTGTTGATATTTTCACTTGATAATATGCAAATTCCTTACTAAGGTTCTAGTATGAGGTTTATCCTCAGCATACATAGTAATATTAGAAGTTGACTTGGGTTGGAGACGAAAGTGAGTCTCATGATAAATATGAAGAATGTGATCACAATAAATATGTAGAATGTGATTTTCACTCAATGACTATGAAGGACTATGGTTTTTTCATGAAGAATGGGATTTTCACTCAATGACTATGAAGGACTATGGTTTTTTCATGAAGAATGGGATATCCGCTCTGTAGCTACTTCATCTACACCCTATCTAGCCCAGATGTGTTACTAGAGACCTTGTCTTATTCAACTATATATTCTCGAACCTGCATATACACATACCATCACCAGATAAACCCAAATCATATTTAACATCAAGAAATCACCTAATATTCTACTTTGCCCACTATGACACGGACTCACAAACTAATTATCCTACGTCATGGGGAGTCACAATGGAATCATGAGAATAAGTTTTGTGGATGGATAGATATCCCACTTTCAACACAGGGAGAACAAGAGGCTCTTCGCGCGGGAGAGTTGATTAAGGCCGCCGGAGATTTGGACCCCGATATCATCTATACATCTAAATTAACAAGGTCAATTGAGACAGGGAACATCATTTTACATCATTTGAACAAGGTTTGGATCGACCATACTAAAACCTGGCGCCTCAACGAACGTCATTATGGACAGTACCAGGGCCGCGACAAACATGAGGTGTTTTTGGAGTTGAATCAAGATAAAGAGAAGTTCCAATTCATAAGGAGAAATTATCACGGGAAGCCGCCATTAATCCCTGCGCTGGACGCCGATCCTAGTATTGATGAGCGTTATAATGATATTTTGAACAAATCAATTCTTCCTCGAGGAGAAAGCTTGGAAATGGTGATGAAACGGTTGATCCCGTACTTTATTCAGGAGATCCTCAACCATCAACTCATCCAGCTCAATAAAACCGTACTAGTTGTCACTCATGGCTCAATTGTTCGGTCCCTTATCAAGTTCTTGAATCATGTAAGCGATGAAGATATTTCAAAGATCAATGTTCCTACCGGTGTACCTCTTGTTTTTGAGCTCAATGATAAGGGTGAACTAGTAAAGGATTACTATTATTTAGATAAAGCTCTCGCAGAGAAGGGAATGGAAAAGGTTCGGAATGAGGGTTTGAAAAGGAAAAATGATAATAGATTATAGACCAATCCAGTCCGAGAATGAAAGACATATACGAAGGAGAAGGGTAGACAACGAGGTACTTTCACTGACAGAATTTAATACATTACTTTTCAGATAAAGCTATGATGAGTAGATTTCATGGTAGTTTAATCAGTGACAAAAGCTCATATTCCTATAAGTCTCAACAATTGAGTATATCTTCAGCTAGATTGCCCTATTATTGGAAGATATTAGCTTCTCTTGTTTACGAATGGAATAGCCTGTTAATATATAACTTAAAACACTTTAATCACAATGCGCCAAATGGAAATTAGAGATTGGAATTTACAGAATAAAATAGCTAGTACGGAAAATCAGATGGTGTAGATAAATATAAGTAACATGAACTAGAAATAATGTCGAGGTCCATTAGATCCGACGAATTATTAGATAAGATGAATAACTACCGTGGTTGTCACAAATAAAACCTCAAGAGAATGAAGTCTACGGGGCCGGATAAACTCCGCAGCCTAGGATCCGAAAACCATCCGGTTTACGGAGCTAGTACGACTTAGCCTCATTTCCGACGATACCTGCGAAACAATAACTATCTGAAATTATAATTAGACATTGCATATTTCTTTTGCTGGTTAGCAATATCTGTGAATGATCTAGAGCATACATCCCTAAGTGCATTGCTACAATCAGGTTAGGTGCGAAATTCAAGTCGGACTTTCTCTTGCTACGTACGAGACACGGAAATCCTCAGACCTCTCAACAGAATTGTCTAGGAATGGGGTAATTCCAGTAGCAAGTCGTGAACCTTTACTAGCTTGGTCATATATAATATGGTAGCAACCATTATGTAGACTGGAGTGATGCGGGTTTCGTCACTAGTAGTACTTGAGCACACCTCTCGTAAAACGAATTCAAAGTTCACGTGATAACAGCCTCACTCAATCAGAGGAGATCGAAGATGTCGCTTGCTCTGCTCATCTACATGTCAGATTTCGCAACCGAACCGGACTATGTCGCATTTGAGTAACTTGTCGCACTCTCCTTCAACACAAGACAAAAGGCTGACACTCTTTATTACACACGACAAGTAGATATTCTAATCCTTACAAGTGCTCAATGTTGACTCAATGTTGAGTACCGAAGGCTTGTGACATTGTAGTTGTTACATACGTGTGCTCTTCTATTAGATGGAAAATAGTTAACACCGTCTCCGACGGAGATACTACTTCCGACATTTGGTCGATAATGCGAAATCCCCTTCCAGAATATTCCCAGAGTGCGAATGATCAACTGCGCCGAACACTACCCATTTAGAACCCCTATTGGGGGCCTATAGGACACATGATGAGACATGATTGGGCGACACGCGCTATCCTGGCGGTGACTCATATTGTTGGCCTAGAACACGTCTCCTCTTCCCTGCACATACAAAAAAATGACACCGTTTTGTCTGTCACACATGGGAATCAAATTCCATCGGATATTTGTAAGCGTCTAACTTGTCGTGTACACCAAATTCCTTGTTGTGGTCGCGCACTTCCCATTTTGTTTAGTAATCTGCTGTAAATCTCATTTATATAGAAATGGATTTGCCACTCGACAGTAGAGAAGACTTTTTTTTTCCTTTAGATTATGACTAGCTTAGTTTTACCATCGTTGAAAAGATCTATAACTGATATAATGGACGAGGAATTGTATCAGGTTCCGAATAGTCCGATACAAGTAGGTCAACATCAATCGCAATTTAACCCCTCCCAATATCAGCTTCAGCAACCACACACACAGTTACAACAATCGTACTCTAATAATACCAATTCACAGCTTAATAACAATCAATTTAATCAAGTCACCAACTCACAGACCAACTTCAATTCACATCAATCAACATTTGCGTCTCCACTATTATCACATGCCCAAATGTTTTCCCATTCCAATAATAGTAATGGGACGTTATCCAATGTGTTAAATATCCCTGATTCGTTTTTAGACCAGTACACAAAGAATGCCCCAGCAGCGGCCGCCGCCGCAGCCGCCACTGCAGCTGCTGCCACCTCAATGATGACATCGCTTTTTGACAACAATATGGACATCGACCATTCCAATAACCAACCAAGAATTAATCCATTTAATGATTATGGTAATCCGGAAATTCCCAACCAAGCATATATCACTCCAGATGAGATTTACCAACCACAACATCAAGCACCACAAAATTCATCGCCTCAATACTCCCATTCACAGTCGTCTAACTATTCGCCATTTCATCAAGTTCCATATCTGGTACCATTACCACAACAGTTTCCTGCGAGACCTAATAGAAGGAGAAGAATAACCACTCTTGAAAATGATACATCATCCAAGAAGAAGACCGATGATTATCTTTTATACAACACTGATATCAAACCCTCTCACTTGATAAATAACAAGTCCTTCTTTAATGAGGAGTACATGGACTCCTCGTTGTTTGTACCTTCAAGTCAATTGAATGAGAAGGACAACGATGAATTTAACGAGTTTTTTAACGACGTCCCTACTAATAATATAATTCCTGGGTACGAGAACGATTACTTGCTTGTTGACGACTTTGAAGAGGATGTTGAAGAGGACTTGTCGGAAGATGAAGATGAGGATAACTACTTCCACGTGGACGATGACGAATTCGATCAATTGTTGAGCGAAAACGCTATCGCACAGGAAACTCAAGATATTTCTCAAGATCCCTTCAACTTCATGGAAGACTATTTGAAACCACAAGAGTTCAAATCTAACGAAGACTACATGAAAGAGAATTTGAATTCCAACGAATACTTAAAACCTAACGAATATAACTACAATGAAACCATGTCTCCTACACATAAGGAAGACGGACTGCCTTTCAATCCGGAGGAGTTCAAGAGATTACATCTCAATGATGACCAGGCAATGATTATTGACGAAGATTTTGATGAAAAGAGCGAGGAGGATGATGAGGATGAAGAGTTTTCGCATGCCACACATAAATCTGCAGCTGAAATCTCTGCTCAGAATCCTAATCACCAATGTGATCTCATTAATCCTGCAACGGGAACTCCATGCAGCAAGCAATTTTCAAGACCTTATGATTTGATTAGACATCAAGAAACTATACACGCATCCAAGAAAAAGATCTTTAGATGTGTTATTTGCGAGGGCAGGATGAATGGTGGACCTGGAAATGGGAAACAAAAGACGTTTTCCCGTGGTGATGCTCTCTCAAGACATATTAAAGTAAAGCATGGTCTAGTTGGCAAGGAAGCCTTGCAACTTATAAACGAAGCTAAGGAAAACGTCGAGTTTGTTTCTATTTAATCCGACAAGGGTCGGTGATGAATGCTGAGTCGAATAGAATATTTGTGTCTAGGCTTCATTATAATTTTTTATGATTTTTTTCTTTCTATTAATTCTTTTTTTTGGGAGAGGTTCAGGGTTGATACCACCTATACATAGTTAATATACCATATAAATAGTATAATATCGTAACAGCAATCTCTATACGTATACAGCTTAATTTAGTCAAGCTTTGTAGATCATGTGACCATTTACTCTTCATGAAATGGTGTATATTATTATACAATGCAAATATGCTAATTAGCAGTTTTAATCTCTTGATTTTCCAAGGCTGGATCAAACGGGTGGACATGAACTAGATGTGAGGATGAAGAGTTTGGCAAGTCTGACAATTCATACACTCCAGAGCTGGCAATGGAAACGGCTGCTGCTTCGGCGGCCGAGTCAAGCTTCCAAAAATGCACGTATTGCCATACAATGATCAAATCAAGCCCCATTTGAAATAATCCTGCGGCAATAAAGATATTGGAAACATTTTTTGTGCCGTAAAGCAAGTAACTAATCTTTGTTAAATCACCACAGAGCCAACTGAGCAATAAAATACTCTTGAAGTTTTTTATGGAACCGAGACGATTGAGTAAAAGGATTTGGGGTAAAGGAAGCAACGACTCGATGAAAAGGCCAAGGATCCCAATAAAACTGCCATAGAATTCGTTTGAATTGAATGCCATTGTCAAGATACCGAAAATCCCCGCGAAACAGCCGATAAACTTCCAATACACAACCTCCAGTTTCCATTGCCAAAAGCCCCATGGGCGTTGGTAATACACATCAAAAAAATTGAGACTATGGAAGAATATGACCGAGGAATATGTAAACACAAACTCAACCCCATCACTAAGCATACGTATCCATGAACGTACGTATGAATTGTCAGTGAAATAATCCTGATGGAGTTGAAAACTGTATGCTGAGAGTCTTCTTGGAAGCCTATTGTTGAGTTCTAGCACAAACAAAGGCATAGGAGTGAGGAATTCTGGATCATAGTTATTAGGTCTATAGTGTAGAGCCACTTTTAATAAAATGAACTGGATACCAATCATAACTATTGACTGTCGTAAGAGTGTGATTTCATATGGTGAGATCACGTAGTAACATATCCGTAGTATGGACGCCATCAACATTGTTGCACATATATCAATGGAGAAACCTACAGAAGTTCGCTTCTTATGAATGGAATAACACGTACTTCCATAGGTGTAAAGAGGAGTGAATGTCATGATGAAATTGGCACATTTTTGGATGTCTGGAAGGTACTCAAGGTACGGAAGAATTACATCGGGTACGAGGTTGGACATGATAGGTTAGCGAATGTGAAGGATAAGTCAGACAATGAATTTGAAAGCGAGATAGAAAGCTATCAAGAGCAAGGCCCTGCTAGTGCTACCTGACTCGAATTACGCAGAAACTGCTGTTTGTATTTAAGGAACACCAAAGTGATTGGCGAAGATGATTATTTGAGTAATTTCCTGCACCTCTAACAGCTTGGAGCCAGAATTGTGATCAATGATTCAACAACAAAGGCGGAGTATGGCTCACACGGATAGATGAAAGTTCCAAAAGACGACTCCAAGGTGTTAACGGATATTCGAATTTTGGAAATAAAGCAATTTTCGATTGAAGTCGCAACTATCTGATCTAGATACTATATGGTGGCGTAGTGGTGCTGTAGTGTTTATATTCTGAAATTCAACCGATTCAGATTTTCTCAGATGTCTGGTTAACGGTGGCTTACATAATTGTGGATTATGTAATCGTTTCAATTACGAAATGAAGATCTCGATATTTGAATTCCATCTCGATCTGGCTATCTGCAGTGAATGAAAAGATGGACGAGAGTTAATGCATCTATTGGTGAGGTTGAGAGAGCGAATATCATAATAGTTGACTTTTAATATTGCTTGATGAAGTTTTGAGGCGAAACGAAGTTGTTGTTAAATCAACCGTTTTTAATCACGTGCGTGAATCAAAATCATTCGTAGTAGATTTAAGGTGTCCTGATATTTCTTTCGTATAAAATAACTATATTATTTCAATACCAATACCCGGGGTATACCAAATTCGGACTTTGAGCGCCGAAAAGTATTGACATTATCATAATTCCGACAGATACTTTAAAATGTTTCATACCCCTATATTAAAAGAAACCACATTTTCGGATTATTACTTCTTAAAAGGAGTTCTTGATTCCAGAAACTTACCATAGCTTACACATATTTCTTGACAAACAAATATTGTAGTGTATTTAGAAGTCGCAGCGGTAGAATGATTGTGCCAAAAAATGACTATGATCATTACTGACTGCTAAAGGAATTAGACAGAAAGGCGATGAAACTCTTCATAGTTGAGACTGTACTCTCGTCGGAGTATTTTTTCACTCCGAAAAGGCTCTAAGTGATCGGGTCATTATTATCTCTAACGATACGGATATCATACGTTTAATTGGTTAATGGAAATACCACACCCCGGAGTTTAGTTGTGTGCGTATTAATTTACGTCAGAACTAATATCCGGCGGGTGAGTGGTTGAGTAGGTAAAGTAAGCAGGCTAGTATGACAATGAGCCACGTTTGGTAATGGTATCCTATAACTGGAGAGACCACTTCCAATCATCGACTTCTCTTATTCTCTTATTCATTGTAAACTTGTTTCCAATTCCCTTAACCACCACTTGCAATATTTTCCTTCGACGTAGCCAGAAAAGAACTTGTCGCAGAATACAACCGAGAATGGATAAATAAGCATCGCCCAGTAAACCTTAGTCCATAGGTAGAGAGATTTGCGATTTCGGGACCGAATCTTTATTACTAACTATAAACCCCGGCTATCCGAGGATCTCTCAACACTTCACATGAGATTAGTGAGTCAATTTTTCGGAGTTCGGAGTGAGTGTCCACATTAAATTGTGTGAAGTTGGAGACTTGATGACCTTGTTTACTGAAAAAAGGTGGCATAGAGGCTACAGTTGAAGAAGGTTTCTGATACATACTATATATCTTCAGTACTATCTCTATGCTTTGTTCCAGCTAGCGTAGATATTCAACTACCTACCTTTTAGTAAAGTCGACATTTTCCTTGTATCCGAGGATGAGCCGCACCTCCATTTTTCACCCTGGATTAGCGGAAGCTGAAATCTGGGGTAGGAATTTCTACTATAAATAACATCTAATCCCCCACTAATCCTACCACTATTCTAATACTCTACACTTATTCTTACTGAACTTACTCACAGAATATAATCATCAAAATGCCGTACACTGCTATTAACGTAGACGAAGAAGAAAAGTTCTTCCAAGATCAAGTTGCTGAAATTAAGCAATGGTGGTCCCAACCTCGTTGGGCCAAGACCAAGAGAATCTATACCCCTGAAGATATTGCTAAGAAGAGATCATCTCTTAAAATTGAATACCCTTCCTCAACCCAAGCTAAGAAGTTGCACGCATTACTCACTGAACATGACCAACAGAAAACCACCTCCTTCACATTTGGTGCCTTGGATCCTATCCACGTTGCTCAAATGGCCAAATACTTGGATTCCATTTACGTTTCAGGATGGCAATGTTCCTCCACCGCTTCTACTTCAAACGAGCCATCTCCAGATTTAGCTGATTACCCTATGGACACTGTTCCAAACAAGGTTGAACATTTATGGTTTGCACAACTTTTCCATGAAAGAAAACAAAGAGAAGACAGATTAAATATGTCCAAGTCTGAGAGAGCAAAGACCCCATACATTGATTTCTTGAGACCAATTGTTGCTGATGCTGATACTGGACATGGTGGTATTACCGCCATTATCAAGTTAACCAAGATGTTTGTTGAAAGAGGTGCTGCAGGTATTCATATTGAAGATCAAGCTCCAGGTACTAAGAAATGTGGCCATATGGCCGGTAAGGTATTAGTTCCAGTTCAAGAACATATCAATAGATTAGTTGCTATTAGAGCCTCTGCCGATATTTTAGGCTCCGACTTATTGGCCGTTGCTAGAACCGATTCTGAAGCTGCTACTTTGATTACTTCCACTATTGACCACAGAGACCATTACTTCGTTGTCGGTTCCACCAACCCAGACTCTCCGGACTTAGCTACTTTAATGTCTGAAGCTGAATCAAGAGGTGTTAACGGTGAAAGATTACAGGCCATTGAAACTGAATGGACCAAGACCGCTGGTTTGAAGTTATACCACGAAGCAGTCATTGATGCAATCAACTCCAGTAACTTGTCAAACAAACAAGCCCTCATCAAGAAGTTCACCGACAAAGTGAACCCATTATCTTTAACTTCCAACAAAGAAGCTAGAAAGTTGGCTATTGAGATCTTAGGAAAGGACGTCTACTTCAACTGGGACGTTTCCAGAGCCAGAGAAGGTTACTACAGATACAACGGTGGTACTCAATGTGCCGTCATGAGAGGTAGAGCCTTTGCTCCTTACGCCGATTTGATTTGGATGGAATCCGCTTTACCTGACTACAACCAAGCTAAGGAATTCGCCGATGGAGTCAAGGCTGCATACCCAGACCAATGGTTGGCTTACAACTTGTCTCCATCGTTCAACTGGAACTTGGCTATGTCCCCAGAAGATCAAGAAACTTATATCAAGAGATTGGGTAAGTTAGGATATGTCTGGCAATTTATTACCTTGGCCGGTTTGCACACAACTGCTTTGGCTGTTGACAACTTCTCCAGAAAGTATGCCGAGATTGGTATGAGAGCATACGGACAAGAGGTTCAAAAGCCAGAAATCGACAACGGTGTCGAAGTAGTGAAACATCAAAAATGGTCTGGTGCCGAATACATTGATGGTTTATTGAAGATGGTTACCGGTGGTATTAGTTCCACTGCCGCTATGGGTGCAGGTGTCACCGAAGATCAATTCAAGGAGAAGAAGGGTCACCTTTAAGCGAGCTACTAATGATAACCTTGCACAAATCATAGGAGTCTATAAAGAAGAAATCTCGATGTGACGTCTTTTCCATAGACCAGGAGTCATGGAATTTGGTTAGTCCTCCATTGAAACTATATAGGTACTCTTCTGATGCTGGTATCACTAAAATAAATATTCTCTTATATTTCTTGTTTATTTATTATTTATTACGTATTTTGAATATATTTGCATAGTTAACGAAAGATTGTAGCAAGTTTTAAACTGCTAGGTAATTTAGTGATTTTGACTTATTTCATAATTGAAACTTATGGTATAAGAGGCTGAATCTTGTAGTTGATGAGATATCCAGCATCCCCGACAGTTACCTGAGGCCTTCGTTCCCGGGGCCACGGTATATTATTTGCAGCCATTTTTTCGAAATACTCCTTATTACCGTTTAGACTTACTGGCCTGGATATATACCCTACTACAATCTGTCTCAATATTGGTTTCACTTGTTTATGGTACTATTTGTATTGTTTTGATTGCTGCAAATTGTGGTCCAAGGTAAAATATCGCCAGAACCCAACTTCCGATGTGTAGTATATCTAGTTATCCATCTTTAACTGAATCTATTGCACAAGTTATATATATATATATATTTCAGTGCTATAAATCATCAATGAATAGTCCTTGTTATTAATCCTCGTTATTAGTCTTCTTATTACTTGTAGTCTTGTTCTTTTTAAATAGACTAGATAAAATGTCGCATCACATCAAAAAATGAACCCATCTCTTCAGTACTACAAGCAAATGATAAAATCACACTATATATAGAAACATGGGATTTTTAAGACCTGGAAAGTATATAAATAAACGAAAGTTAAACAGGACTAAATCTAAGAGTTCTGTTGAGAGCAAAAGACCATGTACTAGTGATTTAAAAGGTGCAGCGATAACTAAATCAACTCCATCATACAATAATTCAACTGATTCAACTCCACCTACTATAGATTCAGCTGATTCAACTCCTCCTAATATAGATTCAGATACCTCCATTCCTACCCCAATATCATTTTCTCCACCAGCACGTCCTACTCTTCAATCCCTCCCTGTCGAGATCCTTCAAACCATATTTATCTATTCTGGACCCTTCAATAATCTTCCTTTCCTCAACAAATACTTCAACCACCTCCTACAATTTAACCCCCACGAAGTCACTGAATCATCAAGATGGCATAATATTTCCTTAGCACTTGAAATGATACGACGTTGGTATCTTGTGGATGCTAATTCTCGTATAGATTTCAATCTTGTAAATAGAAAGTTGAAATATTATAGACAAAAGGTGGAAGAGATTCTTATTGATTGGGTAGCGTCAGGAAATGAAGGCCCACACCTTCAACGAGATCAAGTATTCCGTGCTGTCAACTCGTCTATTGAAGCTTTAGATTCTACACTCAAAGATCTTGCGACAAATGATAAGTTCTTTCTTGAATCGATTTTTCTGAACAGATTCATCACCAGCATGGTATTGAAAACGTTGGGAGACCATCAAATTCTTGGTGAGGAAGACTCTTATTTTGAAGTGAGGGATCGTTTGAAATATATCCGGCTAAAGTTTAAAGAAATCTTTACTCGTCTATATGAATTGGTCGAGAGATTGAATTCTGGAGAGATCTGTACTGCTACATCACCCCGAAAACTCGAAATCTCCGAACTAGAACCGGTTGACGAGGTCGTTAATGATGAAAACGAGCCGTTGCCGATCTTTAACGACGAGAATTTAACGGTTACACCGTGGATGAAACGTCGTTCTACTAGATCGAATAATTACCAGTATGAGCAACACGGTTATACTTTCAAGCTTTTCAATTACGAAAGGTTTCGGAACTTTCCGCCTCGATTCTACAAAGGGATCTCAGACCAAAAGCTGCTTGAATGGATAAAGATCTTGCACCAAGTACATTCATACAGTTATTTAAACGTTGACTTGATTCTCCAAAATACTTTTGAAACCTTTTTACTGGAAAATACCGCAAGCACAAACACTAATAGAACTTCTTTGAAAGAAATAGTTGAGTTTGTATTGAAGAGTTCCGTAGAGGAACATCTTGCTGAAAATACTGAAGCAAATGATGAAGAAAGCCATACAATTCCCATCACCAACAATACTGCAATTCCTATCAACAATACTGAACAGACGGATGAACCACAAATTGACACTCAAACAAACACATACCGTCATCGTTCATTCACTGATCGACCACTTATCCATTTACTAAAGATGTATCACAATTTCGAGAATATAGACTGCACCAAATATGGAAGAAACTACAACAACGATACTTTAACAGAAGACATTTCAAAGTCGTTGATTATCCTTCTTACAGAATTTTACGGTCCGTTGGTAAGTGGTGACGATACCAACCTCTGGTTATGTGTTGTGGAACTAAAGAACTTCAATCTTGCACAAGTGTTGATGAAATTCAACAAAAACCCCGTTATCGACTTCCTTCATGACGTCATGTGAAATCATATACTTTACAAAACCACTAATTTTTACGACAAAATGTGCATCAAGAGTTTATATAAATCATCAGATGGTATAAAGCCTAATAGAGTTTACTAATTTACAATGAACTGAACCAACAGGCACCTTTTACAACTGGCTTCTGTAAAAGTATTGCACAGCAATACGTGTAGTTTCTAAGTTGTAGAGTTTCTGGTTTGTAGAGTTACTGAGTTGCAGAGTTTCGAGACTTTTTAGATGTGAAGTTACAGAGCGAGCGTGACGTTGTATCAAATTCAACCTTATCTCACTTATGACTTTCCAGCCCGAGCTGTCGCTCTCTTGTTCATCCTTTTTAAAGAGGATCAAGTACTTGAAACATGCCAATTCTCTCAACTTCTGGTCAACTTTACTCAGTTTCAGCGTACTTACTGATACTGTTGGTCAATAATTTGATGTGGGTTATGTTGTTGTTGCTGTTGCTGTTGATGTTGTTGCTGCTGTTGCTGTTGCTGTTGTTGCTGTTGCTGTTGTTGGTATGGATCCCCCAAATGTTGCCCCAATGAGTTAGGATTGACAATATCATGGAACCAAGGGTGCTGCAAGGCTTGTCTAGCGGTAATTCTGGCCTCTGGTCTCATTTGAAGTAAACTTTGCAACAAATTCAATCCCATAGAGTCTAAACTTGGGACGACTAATCTTAAATCTTGTGGCACATAAATTTGCCAGTTACTTTTATAGTTCGCATATTGAGAGATTCCTGGCCAAGTTCTCTCATTTGGAGTTCCCATTAATCTAAAAATCTTGATCAACTGATCGTCGTTGGCAGTACCTGGAAACAATGGCTTACCAGTGCACATTTCTGCAAAGATACAGCCTGCAGACCAAATATCAATGGAGGTCGTGTAAGCTCTAGAGCCTAACAATACATCTGGAGCTCTGTACCATAAAGTGACAACTTCGTTGGAAAAGGTGTTGAAAGGAATACCAAAAGCTCTAGCCAAACCGAAATCTCCCAACTTCAACTCTCCCTTGTTGTTTATCAACAAGTTCTGAGGCTTCAAGTCACGATGCAATACTCTGTTATCGTGACAGAACATTATTCCCTTCAACAATTGGAACATGAACGACTTTACGATTTTCAAATCCAAGGCTCCTTGGTTCCCATGCACTTCCATGTACTTCTTCAAATCTTTGTCCATAAATTCAAACACAAGAGTCAATTTGTTTTCTGTGTGGATCACATCGTATAATGTGACAATGTTTTCATAATCCAACTCTTTCATAAGAGATATTTCTCTGATTGCAGTCGAAGGGGTACCTTCTTCAGAGTCGAGATTTATTTCCTTAAGGGCTACAAAGGCACCGGTGGTACGGTTTCTTCCCTTGTAAACGGTGGCATATGTACCTTCACCAAGTTTTTCAAGTTGTTGGAATCTGGGGTTAGTATTCTGCGATTGGTGACGAGTACTGGAACGACAGGACGAAGAACTAGCAAATCAATCAGTGGATGAACCACATAGTAATCACAGCGTGGATGAAGCAACTTCAATATCGCATCGCTATGTTGATTAATCAAATTCAATATCTATATTTCGTCGGCGTTTCTCATAATGGTGTCTCACAATAGGTATTTCTGATAGTTAAGGTTCACGACTCCACGAGCTGTTGAAAGGATTTCCTGGAAGACAACTTATTAAACAAAATTTTTACGATCAGATCCTAAAACTATTATGCCAAAATTGCTCATACTTACTGAGATGAAGATCCAGTCATTATAGCTATTAGATCACAGATTAATTGATGTGGTCCATGTCTATCTGAAGGAGAATTTGATTTTCAACAAAACCGAGCATCCTGCATTTAGACGCGTAATGACTGCACAATGTAGTCAAGCTCTAAGCGAGATCACGATGTTGCAACGGAGCTTAGAGATCATCCAGTAGATTCAAATCTTAGCGTATGATAATCGTCTCTATCATCTGTATCTAAGTATATTGAAATATTATTCCATTGGGCCTTCCCAAAAATTCGAGGAAATGGCCCTGGCTGGAAGACTCTCTACCATTACTAAACTAGGAGACACAATAAAGAGGTAGAATTACTTTAATACTGACAGCTTAGTTCATATAGTACAGATAGAGCTATTATTTTTTATATTAATACTTTTTCCGCTTAAATAGTACCATTTATCCACCATGGAAAACGTTCAATTACTAACTAGGATAGTTGTAAAGAGTCCACAGTTTCATGAATTCTAGAACTTGTAACAGGACGAATCTTCAACTATTCTTGAAGATTTTTTTGCAATCATCAAGAAATCATTTCCGCATAATAACTCTATCAAACATCATAATATTACATCTACTTGACTTCATATCTATACAATTTATGAATATATCTAATGGTTTCTAGGAGATTTCTTCATTAGAGCCATTGAATTCTCCACCCAACCTTCAGCACCACCTTCAAGAGCCAAAATGTCCAAAACTCTCGTTTGATTGATTTCTGGATCTTCATTTTCAAATTCTGCAAATTTTTTTGTACTTATAATTGCAGCATTTCTTGTACTTGGAATCCTCAACATTTCTTTCTCTGTAATCCAGCCCATTCTTGCTGACAAATCTTCCACATGATCCACTAACGTACTATAGGCAGATATATTTTGAGTGGATGACTTAGTCGGAGATTTGATCGGAGTGCTAATTCTCTTTCTTGGACTATATCTCATCTTTGATCCAGATAAGGAATGCGAACAACATGGAATAACAATAAACGGAAATCCTAGTAAAGGAATCCAGCATGTCAATTCATCGGAATGATTCCCAATAATAAATGTATTACTTGGAAACTCTTCGGTTGTACAGATTTGTGACGACTTCAAGAGACTTGCTGAAGTATGATAAGATACTGGAACTTCTTTGGAAGATCCAGTTGTGATTTCTGGAACCTGATATACTCTTCCATTGTCAGTCACATTCGGAGCGATTTTCCGTACAGCAGGGTGTGGTTTCAATAATATGCTTGGAATAACAATTTGTTCCAACAAATTGTTCCGAACCTCCTGTGGATATGTTGACCATGATTTTCTTGCCCGAGCATCCATCCCTTTCCCTTTATACCCCTCCATGTTTAAAATATATACAAGGAGACCATTTCCACAACCCAAGTCTCTGAATTCAAAGTCTTTATGGGGATACCTTAAGTTCCAGAATTCAATAAGAAAAGCAGCGATAGCCAAATCTTCAAAAACATGCTTCTTAGGATCAGTACTTTCACACCACAGATTCACGAGGTTTGATGAATATTTCTTCTTCAAACTTATATATCTATTCTGGAACGAGATTTTCGGCACAACCACATCGTGGTTGACTCTTTTTTCGTATCCAGTCTTTGCCCCAAGTGAATGTTTGCTCGAAGTTTGTAGTAATCTGAGAGCTATTCTGATTGGTCTTTCTGACGAGTCCAATTCTCGTAAGGAAGGACCTTCAGTTGACGTATTGTCGTAGTTGAACGGCAAGTAATGTATGGAGAGTGTAGAGTTGTGATAGAGGATACCAACCCCATAAACTGGAGGTAAGTAGAAAGGAGTCTCTTCTCGTTTGGAGATGTGTGGAATATAAACCACCAAGACCGAGCCTTCGGCCGTCAATACCAAACATGTTTGGTTTATAATATGGTCTTTGTATGGATTTCTTGGAATGATTCTTCTTATAATCTCATATTTTGTTACGAGGTTGAGGGGGTTCAGAGCAGGGATTGTTTTGAAGGAAATGTCGTCCAAGTTACGAGAAAGCACTTCCAATGATGGTTTATACTTTGTTTCACCATTAGACTCTGATTCAATAGTGAAATCTGATGCAGTCTCTTGTGATTCCTTGGTCGCTTGTGATTCCTTGGTCGCTTGTGATTCTTTAGACTCTTCTGATTCCTTAGACTCTTCTGATTCCTTAGACTCTTCTCCCTTAGACTCTTTGGTCACTTGATCATCGATTTTACATGGTGGAAATTCTGGATATTCATTTATCAACTTACTAACAAAAGTCGAGTCACCTTTCTCAGGATCGTATATGTTTTCCTTAAGTATATCTGCTCTTAAGATCACAGTTGAATTGATATTTGGTTGCTTGATCAAATTTGACATGGCTGCCTCAAAATGCTTAGCCCGGAAATCAACATTCGTCTTATAGATAGGGACCCATGGTTCTCCAAGTTCCGATTTTCCCGACGTGAGAAGCGTAAGCGATGAGTCTGTTTGTTTCTTCCCTATATTAGTCATTATATAGGGAGAAGCTGGCGATGACGTTGTAAGAGGTTTGATAACTTCCGAATTTTTCAGATCGCGATGTGCGAGATGGAGAATAAAAAATGGGTTAGCCTACTGGAGTAACAAACCGGTGTCTAAGAATATGTAGACAGTTAACATGAGCTGCCACCAATAGCGTAAGATAAAACTGGTGAAAGAGAGCTGGCGAAAGAGAAAACTGGCGAAATGTAGTATATTCAAGGGTACGTAGAGGAATAGATCAAGATCAAATACAAGTGTAGTCATGGATTTTCATTAGACGTCACTAGCATGGCCAGCGTAATATACGAGCTATTTGCGTTAGAAATTTGTAAAAGTAAATCAAGTGGAATCAGTTCACAGATCCTTGATCACAAATCAATAAAGTATGCATCAGTCACATCGGTAAACTTATGCTTCTTATAACAATAATGACACTTAAATATCTCTGTTCCTTTCTTTGATAATTGCCATACACTTTCCCTCAAAGCAATATGTTGACAGAAGTTAAGAACCACCACAGGACTACCCTTTTGGCTAACGGACTCATTTGATTTTCTCTTCTTAGCACTATGCTCCTCTTCTTCAACGTCATCTATTGAGGGGATAAGTTGTTCCTTAGAAACAGGACAAATAAATATAGGATGATAATTGAAAAGGAATCTGCTTGAGTCTGGTAACTGGAAAGGTAAATCGAAATGATAACTTGCCTCAAAAGCGTTGGAGTCATCATTTTCAGCAACGTCCTTGACATTCAACTTGGACTGGATCTTCTTATACTTGTAGAAACTTGGTAAGTATAAGAAACCTGCCAATACACTTTGAAATAAGGACGAATCATTCGAAAGCTTCAAGTCCTTACAATACTCTGATATAAATTCATTGGCCAAATTTATGAATAAAGATTGGTTCTTATGAATATTATCAAAGTTTTTCAATAACTCAGATATGAATTTTGATTCCTGAGAATTGAGATTCTTTTCAATATCAAAATGGTTCTTTAGCTTTTTGATGAATTTTGCAATGAACACGGAAATGTTTTTTTTGGAACCTTCATCCGATTGGTAAATCAATAGACTCATTAGAGGTGAGATTTCAAATAAATGATCTCTAAAAAACTTGGGAAAATTATCCTTTGAATAAATATACGCCTCCAAAGCATTATCCAAAGTGAAGGATGATTTCTCACCATTTAGCAAGAGAATGTATTGTAGAACATGGAATTTGAACTCGATTTCATCGAAGTTTAGAAGTGGAGGTGACGAAATTGAATTAACATTCGTCGAATCTCCAAGGTTTTCTTTGTATTTCTCTTTGAACCATAATAATGCCTTCGATAGATCGTGGTTTATTATAATATCGTCAACTATGGTCTTTAACAATTCAAACTTGAAGAGTAGCTCCTCATCGATTTTGATATTTGAAGATAGTTCAGAGACGACATTTTTCACAACATCACACTGGCCGATTTTGAGTAGGTGGAGGATGATCGCTTTTATGAGTTCTTCTCGATTAGAAGATCTTAACGAGGCAGCATGGTGGGGGTGGCGAGAAACCGATGTATGCGAGGATGTATGGGGGTATGGAGCAGGTAATGGATATGATGCAGGCAAAGTGAAGGTCCCATGTATATTTACTCCAGAAATTGTTTTGTAACCACTGGCACTTGGATGTTGAGGTGAATAATTCTGATTCACATGATTCTTCGATATAGATCCTTCAGATTTCAATTCTTTTTCAATTGGAAAGTTATTAAGGTTGAGAGGATAACTGTAAGCATCATCCAAATCGATTTTGAATTTTGAGTTATTTAGAATGTTCTTGGAGAACTTGTTGATTGAGGTGTTGTATGATTTGAGATTGGAGATGGAGTTTTTATACCAACTGTTTGAAGACTTTTCGAAGTGTTTTATTGATTTTGAATTCGCTGGTACTTCACGTGAGTTCGCTACCTCCTGTTCTAACGATTTCTCTATCTCCTTCAATTCGTTTAATATTGTATCCGATTCCGTAACGAGATCATTGATTGAGGATTCCCCGGATTTGGTGAATTGCAACACTTCCTTAGAAAGATTATCTAATAATGTTACACTCATAGTTAGGAATATCTAGTAAGTTATCATAAAGAACTATGACTGTGTTGTTGTGTCGAAGAATGGAAGTGACTTCAAGTTTAATTCTCCTTGCCGTCTTATCATGTATTATATATGCAGGAAATATGAGAATATATGGGGTGGAGTAGTACGAAAGATTTAGAGTGGGATTATAATGGTATTTAAGAAGGTGTGGGATGAAACACAACAATGTAATGATGATAGCGCAGCAAAATCACCACAATCTATAATTATAACTAAGGTATGTAGCATAAGGTCCGTGGCTCTGAGTTGAGAAACATTGAGATTTCCTTTTCAAGTCCGTAGAAGTTTGTGTGAGAAGGTGAACGATAATAGAAAAAGAAAAAGAAACAGATCATCACTGCCGTGGTGTTAGTTCATTGTAGAGTGATCAATTTTTCTAAATGGAGGTCCATGATAAAAATTCAATCATTTTTTGTAGATTTATACAATCAGTGTGATCAATCTTCTATTGAGGAAGAATGGGGACAACCAATTCTAGGAAAATTGGGTAAAATTGTTCATACGCCGAATAGTCTGCAGCGATGGGGCAATTAATCTTAAATATTTTTTGACATATAACTAGCAGCAAGCCAAAATGTAAAGCAGAATTAACGAGTGGGAGGACTTCGATCCTCAACGTTAAGCAACTAGTTCGAGACATATCTTGTATTATGGAAGTTCAAACGCGTCATTCATAACAATACAAGCACTAGGGCATGTAGCATTCTAATGGTGGACATTTTTCTTCTTAGATTCCTGTAATTATTTTCTGAAATTGTTGATGTCAACTATATATCAAGAAAATCTGCCTTCACCAATAGTTCCAACGCAAGATGGGTAGGAATATTAAACTCGGGAATGTCCCCCGACTCCGCTTGGTCCTTGTACTTAAAATGGAAGTATAGATATTCCACAATACATTCCAAAATATCACCATCCATGTCCAAGTTGATCTTTCCCGTCTCTCCTTCTTCAAAACCCTGAGTACTTCTTAGCACAGAAGATATTGAGGCAACCTCCTTCAAAACGATAAACTTGAAATTATCAGCAGAAACCAACGTTACATACTCGGGATCTGCCATAGTGAGTGGATTGAGTTGCTTACAAGAATATAAAATGTTTAGACTGAAAATTACCGCGACAGTTCAAATTCATTCATAACAATTAGAAGTCAGAGTGTTAGGACGAGCGAGTATTCAGCGCAACTCGGGACCCCTGAATGTGAGAGATTCAGGGTTGAACATAGAGCTCATGTCCAAAGAGTATAGACCATACATACCAATTGGAGATTAGTAGATCAGAGATACGATTATTTACAGCTTAAAAGATTGAGGTAGATATTACTGAACTTCAAAACATTTCTAAGTTAAGAGATTTTTACAGAGTTTCGAAGAATATCCAGAGTTTATACATAATCTCAACGTAGCATAACTACACCTGCATCGTTCTGGCATTCTTCGTAGAGATACCAATTTTATCGTAGAATCACCGCGCTAATTTGACAGTTAAATATCAAATATTGTCTCAGTAGATTATAAAATCAGCAAGACAAAGCAGCTATTACACCAATTGAATTCCAATTTCCTTGAAAAGCACACATTGGAGATCCATCAGGACCCAGAAATACAAAATTCACTACACCAATTCACTAAACGAGAAATTCGAGAGTCTAGTTACGTTACTCGAGATCACTCAATTCTACTCCTACAACTCTGGGTGAACTCTACCCTTGTTAGAGTAATTGATTATATTAAACAGAAGACCAGCGAATCGGTATGTCAAATCCTAGTCTTGGATGGCAAAAACTTCAAGATGTATTCTATTCCCTTCGAACATGTTACGACACTTTGAACTGGTCGATTGAGAGTATTTATAGCAACTATGAAATAAGAATATCTCCTTATGCAACAATTCTTGCATTATCATCAAAATATGTGCCGTACCCCAATGTTATAGAAATTTACACTATAAGCGGATCAAAAGTATGGTCCGTGATCTACAACAGTCGTCCCGACGATCATATAATCGATTTTGCATTTAGAGGAGAGGACTTATGCGTGGTGATGAGTAATACTAGATTCAGATATTACCGTGACTTCAAAGGAACGTTCAATGAATACAATTTTACGAAGGATCTAATCAAGTTAGACGGCGGAAACGAGAATGGCCAGTCGAGCCATTTCATTACTGACTTAGAAAGCAATCAACGAGAAGAGATTTTCGAGGTTATAGAGATTAAAGTCAAGGACAAGTATCTTGTGCTTAGGCTAAGGGATAAATTCATTATAACAGATTTGGATTCGTTCGCCAATTACATGATACCTATTGATTTACCAAATATCCATACATTCAATATCATCACAGGCGGTGACGAGGTTACCATATTGATAAGTCATGAACAGACCGTGGTATCGATTAAAGTTGATCTACCTCTTTGCACCTACGAGCTTATAGACCACCAACTTACAGATGGACCATTTTTAACTATAGAACCATCAGTGAATGGAAAACTAATAGCTTTGAAACTGTCAAAAATCTTTGTCGTCAACAACGATTTCGATCAGATTCTTTTAGAATATGAGTCGGATGCCGTATCATATAATGTATCATGGTGCGGGAACGATGCTATTGTCTTATCATTAAAGGACGAAATCAAGCTTATTGGACCGGGACAACAGGCGATTTCATTTTTTTACGATATGTATGAGGAAGATGATTTTGATATCGATATGATCTTGAATGACAAGCAAGACGATTTATCGTATACTATACCAATTTTACATTCTCAGTCAGATGGATTGAAAGTAATAACTTCCAGCAAAGTACAATTTTTATCAAGAGTTCCTGAATCTTCGAGAAATTTATACCAAATTGGATCTTCCCATCCAAGCAGTATTTTATTGGATTGTGTTGACAAGTTTGCCCAACACTCGTCAAAAGCAGACACAAATATATCGTTGCTCAAATCTGAAAATTCATTAGAAATTGCTATAAATGGGTGTCTTGAAGTTGTGTTGGATGAATTCAATCACGAATGGCAAAAGAAAGTGTTAAAGGGAGTTTCCTTTGGTAAAACTTACTACGAAGAGTATAGCGATCCCGCACATTATCTAGAAGTCATCAACTACATCAAAGTCCTCAATCAAATCAGAACTAACGACATGTTTTTGACCTATAACGAATTACTTGAAGTTGGCTGGGACGAATTCATTCAAATGCTCTTGAAGAGAGACCAACACTTCCTTGCCCTCAAAATTGTCGATATGCTAAACCTACAACACTTTAAGGATGTGATTTATATTCATTGGTGTTGTTATAAAATCAAGAAAGAGTTGGATATGTCGGACATCGACCTTTTGAAGGTAGTGGCCAAGAAGTTAACATCAGCTTCGAAAGACAAAAAAAATTACATATCAGTTTCCAAAATCTCAGAGGTTGCATTTGAAGAAGGTAGAAACGTCCTCTGTAAACTATTGACTAACCTAGAACCTTCGATTAACAAGAAAATCCTTCAACTTTTAAAATTCAAGGAAGTCGAACTAGCCTTGATAAAATCGTTCCAAGTGGGTGAGTACGATTTGTCAAAACTTCTTTTATTATATCTCCAGGATACTTTGTCGATATCACAGTTCTTCAAGATACTAAACCAAAATGAAAGCGCAATCACCGATACCTCTTCTGACGAATTGAAAAAAATCGGCATAGATGTATCTTCGCAAAACTTGTTCATCCGTGGTAATTTGATAGGGTCGTTTTGGGTGGAAGCTATAGGAAATCAATCCAAAACTTTAGAAACGTACTACAAACAAGAAGATAACAAACAGGCGTTGAGTATAATCCGAATCAAGTCATTCTTGAAGGAAAACAAAAAGAGTCAAAGAGATTCATATTATGACGAGTACAAATCAAAGCTAGTAAAGGGTATAAACCGTTCTTCCAAGACTACCAATAAACTCTTTCAGAGAGAGTTGGATATTCTAGAGTTGAAGAAAAAGTTGGGAGAAACATATTTATCAAATTTCTATGATCTGGCATCGTTGATTGACATTTTAACCAAACTTATTACGATGAACCAATTGAAAACTGCCTCCACTATAGTGAGAGATTTTAAGATCCCCCAAGAAACTTACTGGCACCTAGTCCTCAAACTTTATTCTGAGTCCAGTGATTTTGAAAGACTATATCAGTTTGTGGTTGGAAAGGCGAACGATTTGAACAATTTGAAATCTCCAATTGGGTTCAAAGTGTTTGTGGACGCTGGCTTGTTACATAATGCTCCCCAGGACCATATTTCTGTCTACATTAAAAATTGCAAGACTTTGAGATACACCGAACGGATCAACTTGTTTTTAAAGAACAATGATACGACACTGGCGGGAGCTGAAGCTTTTAAGAATAAAGATATCGATGTATTGAGGCAACTTGTGGAAACAGCTGACGAAGAGAATGCTAGAACTATTTTGAAAGGGTATATTAGCAAGTTGGGATATTAATCTCTCATATTAACGAAACTAATCTCTATTATTAATGGAACTAATCTCTCTTATTAATGAAACTAGTCTAAATCGAACATTTTATAAGTTCTATTCAGAAAATACATAAATATACCAAGGTTCGATAATACTCTAGCCTCCTCAACTAGTAGATGTAGATTGAGTTATTATCCTTCAGTAATCTTGGAGAATTTGAAGTTTTCTATTGTTCCACATGTAGCTCCTTCTTCACCAGTTAAAAATCCTGGAACTGTTGAAGGGTCCAAAACTTTATTTTGATCAATCGTTGACACAGAGAGTTCATGAAGACCCGCAAACACATCCAGACCAGTTAATGTTAATGTTATAGAGCTTGGATTTCCCTCAGAAATACTATCCTTGAGGATGAATTCCGCATATTGCACCGGTGCAATAGTCGAGAATTCATTCGCTTCTACATCCTCTTCACTCTCCAACTCGCTTTCTACATCGTCATAGACGATAGATTTCTTGGAATTGTATTTCTTTTTTGACTCAATGTCGTCGTACAATTTGCTAGACTTCACAATTCCAGTTCTGGACCCTTTGAAACGTAGGTTTGCGATGGCTCGAAGTTTGCGAAATTCTGCTTGAGTTGGATTTTCATCATCACTAACATACTCGTCATTTTCTCGAAGTGTAGGATGTGTTTCAAGAGCGGAAAATGGCAACAGATCAACTGTGCCATCGGCATATGGTGTCCATACTCCCAAACTATTACTGAATCGTGACGAACCCTTTAATATATGCATTGATTCTAGCGAGCGCACGGGCTTATGATCAGTGTTTCTTCTTAGCCGCAACAAGTTATTGGGATTCTGAGGTAGACTTCTTTCCACTACCTGCAACACAATATTTGTGACCATATCATTCCCCGGAGAATGTATTATGTGGGAAGAATTCAAGGGAATAGCCAAGAAGTATGGTTTATTTGATGAGATGTGTGGACGATTTTCAAATGTCGACGTGGTTATTGCTTGCAAGTCAAATAATTGGATTCTTATGATCAACAATGGTAGTTTAGGATGCTTGCAGACGTATATATATGTCATGTATAGCATATTGAGATCTTCCACCAACTGGCCCAAGAATGTCTTTGGATCCAACAGTAAGGGTACCTCTGCGTCACGAGAGTCTAAAACAGTCGAGCTCACCCAGAAATATGCATTTGGCCGATCTATGATCAATTGACAGTCCACCTGTGACAATTGAAGAAGATTGAGTCCTTTGGACCAGTACTGGAAAATGATCTTATCTATCACGGCACTTTTTGAGATCCGGCCTGGATTCTTTTTGATCTCTAGCGCCTCTCGCGAGACTTGATTGTTGTAGCTTCTCTGCCGATGTTCACCACTTGGTTCTTGCAATTGTGGTTGTGTATTTATGATTTTTGGCCACACATAGATAAGCTCCATGAGAGAACGTTTGGGAAGTCTAGAGAGGACATTTCTGAGAACTTTTTTGGATAATACAGGAATGTACGAGTTCGGTAGAACGTTGACGTAAGAACTTTTCGCAGGCATTATTAGTATAGCCTGTGGCTGGCTATGTTGTGGAGAAGATGTCTGTTTACATTTTGATATTGGGTCGTGCGATTTACTCCAAACAAGTCGTGTACCTTTCCCAATCATCGCGATGACATCTCCATACATTTTTTTTTCATTAGTATACGAAGAACCACAAGTACCCAGGTGTAATAAAAATGTCAGAGGAGGAAGTTAAGGTTGTTGCAACTACCGAGTCCACCACCAAAGATGAAGGCTTAGACAGGAAAACGTTATTTGTGCGTTCCCTTCCATTTGAAGCCACGGACGAAGAGTTAGCTGAGTTCTTCTCACAGTTCGTTCCTGTCAAGCATGCCGTTATTGTCAAGGACGAAGAACAAAAATCGAGAGGGTTTGGGTTCGTCTCGTTCACCATGGACGACGATACTTTAACAGCATTGACTGAAGCCAAAACGAATAAGTTCAAGGGCAGAGTCTTGAGAGTAGACATCGCTAAGAGGAGAGAAAGAAACGACAGAAAAGACAGTAGTGAGCCAAGAGAACCAAGAGAGGCAGCCGTCCCTGTTGAAAAGAGAAGAGCCAGGTTGATTGTGCGTAATTTGCCATGGTCATGTAAGAAACCCGACGTTTTGAAGAAAGCATTCTCCAAGTATGGTGCTGTCTTTGATGCGTATATTCCTAAGAAGAAGGGTGGTCAAATGTGTGGATTTGGTTTTGTCACTATGAAGAAAGATGCAGCCGCTGCAAGAGCAGTAAAAGAATCCGTAGGACTCAAAATCGATGGCAGAGAAGTTGCTGTAGATTTAGCAGTTGAAAAGACCAAATGGGAACTCATCAAGGAAGATGAGGTAGAAGAGGAAGAAGAAGTCGATGAAGCTGAAATTGAAAAGGAAGCCAACGACGATGATATAAAAGACGAGGACGATGAAGAGGATGAGGAAGTTGATGAAGAAGAAGGCAAAGAATTTGACAATTTGAACGACATCAAATCTGACGATGAGGTGGAAGAAGAGACCGAAGCACCTGTCGAAGAAGAACCAAGAAAGAAGAGCAACAGACAAGAAGCATTTGCTGTGTTTGTACGTAATATTCCATACGACGCAGATGAAGAAACTTTGAAGGAACACTTTGAAAAGTTTGGACCTGTCAAATATGCCTTGCCAGTGATCGACAAAGAATCAGGATTGGCTAAGGGTTCAGCATTCGTTGCTTTCTCGACCGAAGAAGGGTTCGATACTTGTTTGGCCAGTGCTCCATCATCGGCATCGACCTCCTTATTGATTGCTGACGATGTTTCTCCAGCATACGTGTACCAAGGACGTATTTTATCAATAACTGCTGCTGTGGACAGAGATTCTGCCTCCCGTTTGGCGGAAAAGAACTCGGAAAAGAGAAAAGAAGTATTGGGTAAGGCTCCAGGCGAAAAGGATAAGCGTAACTTGTTCTTGTTGAACGAAGGTAGAATCACCACCAACTCCAAATTAGCACAGTTCATCACCAAAACCGACTTGGAATTAAGAGAAAAGTCCTACAAGTTGAGAGTCCAACAATTGAACAAAAACCCCACTTTGCATTTATCCTTGACCAGATTGGCCATCAGAAACCTTCCAAGAGCCATGAACTCCAAGGCTTTGAAGGCTTTGGGTCGTAAGGCTGTCGTACAGTTTGCTACCGAGGTCAAAGAGGAAAAGAGACATCCTTTATCAAGAGAAGAACTCAACCGTTCTGTCAAACATAAGCACGACTTGAACGAATGGGAACCAAAGGAAGAAGGTTCAGAAAAGAAGGCCAGCTCCAAACACAAGGGTGTGGTGAAGCAGGCCAAGGTCATTATGGAAATCAAGGGTTCTGGAGAAACCGGACGTAGTAGAGGGTACGGTTTCATCGAATTCAGAGACCACAAGGTCGCATTGATGGGATTGAGATGGATGAATGCCCACGAGGTTTCTCTTGACGAAATCACCGAAGGTTTGACCGAAGAAGAACAAAAGTTGGCCAAATTAGAAGGCTTATCCAAGAGAAACTTGATTGTCGAGTTTGCGGTTGAAAATGCCCAAGTTCTTAAGAGAAGAAGAGAAAAGGTATTCCAGGCCCGTAGTCTGACTAAAGATGACGACAAACCAAGACACAAACCATTCGACAGAAAGAGAAATAGAGACGACAAGGATGGTGACAGAAGTGACGATAAGAAGAGAGCCAGAAAGGGCCCACTGAGAAAGGGGAATATGAACAAGGGTAACTCCAACAAGGGTAACTCCAACAAGGGAGGTTCATCTGAAGCACCAAAATCCGGTCTTGGAGACGATGTCAAAAAACTCATTGGAATGAAGCGTATGAGAAAGAAGAACAAGAAGTAGTCGCATAGCATGTATAATATAAACATAACAGAGTAATTATGAGAATTAACGTTGTGTAGATTAAGAGAAGCAGCCAAGTAGAAGTAGAAGTTGTCAGAGAAGTAGTTGTCAGGGAAGAAGTTGTCAGAGAGTAGAATATCAAAACTCCTTCAATTTCATCCATTCCTAATAATGGTTGATAAGGAGTTGTTGAAGCCTCAGTTCCTAGACTTACTAAAACTAATTCTCTACAAGTTGCTACTACTTTTTCGGATATTATACATTGAACAATCACTATAGATTGGCGTGAATACAAATCAACATTAGCGACGTAAATCATCAATTCATAGATCTGATCGAGTAAGCTAGGGTAGAGTGAAAAATAAAGTAACATTCGTGATAGTTCATAACTTATTGTCAATAACGGAACAAAGTCGACAGCAAATGACGAGGACGATTTCATTTATATTGTTGGAAATGGAGTTGAATTTGATAAGATCTGTGCTTAAAGAACCAATTTTCTATAATGCAATAAAATAACAGAGTCTCATCGAGGGAAGAAGTGCAGAATTGGCGCAGTGGTAGATATAATCCAGCGGAGTTGAGAGGCTTGAAGAATGAATGATACTGAGTGGCTGAAGTTTTGAAGGGAGCTTTGGAGATGTCATATTAATGGTGAAGTAGAGATAATAACCAGACAGCGTCCTTATATTACCGGTGGCATATATTATAAAAGATGAGACAGAGTTGTCATTGAACATTTTCCAAGAGTCTCGCCTTCAAGTGATAATTCTGTGGGTGCTAGCTAGTTGTAATTATTGTTCATTAACTCACTAGCAAGCCACTTCACTCACTAAGTATACCAATATGAATTGTTGGTCCATGCTCTATAAGAAGTAATCACTTCTTTGTTGCTTGTTTGCGTTATTCTTCACCGTCAAGTCACCGTCTTGAACAGCACTAAAGATCTTGAAGTTAGGATCTAAATCATCTCCCACTTGCATGACACTAGCCACATTTCCACATCTATAACAATAGTTTGGTGCTGACCAAACAGTCACAACATCTTTTTCCTTGAAATGATAACGGAAACCTTCCATCACTAACTGATGTGCTCTTGCTATCAAATTCAAGTTGTTAATATGGTTGAATTCTCGACTCACCTTGGAGCCAAACAACCAACCAGCCCCTCTAGGAGAAACTGCCCATGTGTCTACGTTATCTGGGTCAGACCACACTAAATCACAGAATCCTCCCTCATGAGGTACTTCCTGAGCTCTACTCAAGACTCTTATTTGATCCAACATTCTAATTTCTGGCGAAAGACCTCCATGAACACATAAAATCTTACCATCTATTATTGCCGCCAAAGTTAAGAAATCAAATACCTGACAACAATACTTCCAAACTGTAGTAGATCCATATTTCGTCAAACATTCCTCGTAAAACCCATACACTTGTGTGATTTGTCTGGATTCATGATTACCTCTCACAAGGGTAATTCTGTGAGGATACTTTACCTTGAGTACCATCAAGAGAGTGAAAGTTTCCAAAGAAAAGTATCCTCTATCTACATAATCTCCCAAGAAGATGTAGTTGGTACTATTATCATCAGAAGGCAAACCTCCGGAAATGCGAAACAATTCCAATAAGTCATGGAATTGTCCATGGATATCTCCACATACTGTGACTGGCGACTGTACTGGCTGAATGTTGGATTCTTCCATCAAGAGTTCTTTTACAAGTTCACACAATTGTTTCATATCTGATTCGCTCAAGGCGATACATTTTCTGATCTGTTCCAACCATTGGTCTGGTCCTCGTTCTCCCATTATGAATATGATGTGTATGTGTAGGATTGAGGGTTGGTATGTGTAACGAAATTAGCAATTTGTTGAATAACAATGGACTTGTCGTGTATGAATATGGTCTAGATCAGTTGTTGAAGTATGCTGTTTATGACAGCTTTGAGTTTATTGAACTCTGCGTTGATTATGGATGGCAACAACGGTGAATGTTTGCTTATAAATCAAATTTAGTCTAAATGTCACACTTCTTTGTAAGGTTCACTTGAGAAAAAGTGTGTTGTGTAAAGGAAATGTTTAAGTAATCCCTTATTTAGATCCACTGCTATTGAATCAGCCGTGGTTGGTTAGTTGTAGTTTTGAATTCAGGTTTTTCGTCTTTCGCTGGGTTCGTTGGAATATATGCAGGAACAGCTCAATTGTATAGAGTATGGCAGGGAATGTAGTGAAATAAAGAGTCAATTTCAGAGAGAAGAGATGGAAATAGAAGATGTAAATAACTTGAGAGGATTCACTGATTTAGATTTCGCTTCTAAGTTTTTTAATATGTCTAGAGCAGAATATGTCATTTCTAGGATACGTCAGGAACCAGTCGTGTATGTCGCGAAAAAGTTTGATGAATTTTTCACTAAACACCTTCACTTACATACATTAATACAACTAGCAATATCACTATAGAGAATGTTGAGAAGCATAGGAAGTGTAAGAAGTATACGTGGCTTCTGCGGAACAGCCAAACGTGCCAACATATTACCTTCTACTCCGCAGATGAAAAGCCAAGGAGTTTGGAGTAGCGAAAACAAAAACAACGATAGTCAAATCACCAGAGATGTTGTTGGAATGGCCAGAACCATAGAAGAAACCAACGAACCGCCATTGGATATCTCCGCACAATTCACCAGAAGATTCAATTTTGGAGAAAGTTACGATCCGTTTGACTTCTCCAACACCAAATTCAATATGGAAAGAAAAGCATTCAACCAAAAGAAGATTTCAGATCCTTTTGAAAGAACCGGGATTGATCCTAGAAACTTGTATACCATGCCAGAGATTTTGTCGAGGTTTGTTACTTCAACTGGACAAATTTTACCAAGAGCTGTAACGGGATGCAACGCTAAGAACCAAAAGAAGTTATCTTATGCCATTAAGACTGCAAGAGCCTGTGGATTATTATCAAGTACTCACAAGCATGGAAGATACTTGCCAAACAGAACTTTGTAGATTTAGTCAAGATAAGATGAAAACGATGATAAAATACATCTACGAGAAATGATTATACATCTAAGCTGTGGATTTTATACAAGTTTAACACCCATTGTGTCGATTTAGCCGCTACATGCTAACAACTGCAATTGTTAAATACAATTAGTTCTTTTCTGGGCATATTTGACCATTCTCGGTATCATTTGGGCATAGTTCTAGTTCTTATTGATCTAGACTCAACTCTACAAAACAGACCTCGTCTGAAAATCTGAAGTTGGTCTTGTCAGCCAACAAGATTAATACTCTTAACTAACCAGATTTATATCCTTAACTAATAGACCTAAATATTTGGTCTGTCAAGTAAGCCGACTCTGTATATATTGAATGCATTATTAACCAATAAGCGACGAGAGATTTTAGGCATTTTACACGACCTTGTTCGATTGCCCTCATTAAAAAGTCTAGTCACAGTAAACTCCAGGCATCTATACCCCATCAAAAACACAATGTTCACCGCAATCACTAAACGTTCTATCCAAAGATCTTCAATTAGATCATTCTCCATGTCCAGCGTTGCTCGCACTAACGAGGCTCCTTCTAAACAAGATGCTTTCGGCGAAAGAGAAAAGGCACAAGAAAACGTCTACATCAAGAAGCACGAAGCTGAACAATTAAGGGCATTGAAAGAAAAGTTGGAACAGCAAAAGCAAACCATTGACAAGTTGGAAAAGGAGATCAAGGATATTAAGAAATAAGTGTCTATGACGGAAATATCTTGCGTCAAGATGTCCACTGGGATGTGTGAAAGGATTACGTCAAAGGACTAGTTGTTTGAGAGGAATTGAGTTACAAGACGTTGTGATTCATTGATTTCATGAAGTTATGATTCAGTGTATTTCACGAGGTCATGATTGAGTGTATTTCACGACGTTTGTAATCCAATTCCTCGGCTGTTGATTTTCACGACTTTGTGGGAGTTCTACGCCATTTCCAGTCTATGTCTCTACGAGCATATTTCATGATAGTATAGTCAGCGATCACAACTTAATAAAAAGAATTATTCTGTATTGACTGTAGAAATGTTATGTAGAAATAATGTGTGGAAGAAGAATTAATATTGTTAATAAGGATACACAAGTCCAGATATACGCGATCTCATAACAACCACACTAACTGTATCTTAATTTGAGCTGATATCACGCTGAGGTGTCTTGGTTTGAACAGATATTATCAAGATTGGTTCAATTGACATTTTAGAACGTCCAAAATCGATTTCACTAGTGTAGGTTCCCCACAAAACAAACTATTATTAGATCTGTATATTAATTGAGGTGAATTAACATATATTTTTCAATTAGCATACTTACACCTTACAATGACACTTATATATTGATTTTCAGCCTTACTCCGTCTCTTCTAACGATGTTGTAGGGCTTTTAGCGGGTGGAGAACGTGAGTCTTAGAGTCGTGCCGACGAACTAGATTATGACGAACTAGATTGTAATATATTGGAGACAAAAACAATGAAAAACTAGATACTAATCTGTGCTTCAGTATCAAATCACTCTAATAGAACCAATTACTCTGGGGCGTTGTTGAATAAATAACTCACACTCTCTCCGTTATGTAATCTTCTGATGGCTTCTCCCAATGTAGGACTAATATCAATAACCTCAAGTTTATCACACTGCTCTAACTTGTCATCTAATGGTAACGAGTTTGTGCATACGATTCTATCCAACTTTGAATTATTCAACTTGTCAATAGCATCTGCAGAAAAGATTCCATGGGTAATCATCGCCACCACCTTTTGAGCTCCATTTTCTAAAAGAACGTCTGCAGCTTTGCATAAAGTACCGCATGTGTCAGCAATGTCGTCAATTAAAAGACACACTTTATCGGTGACATCACCCACCAAGACCATTCTTGATACTTCATTGGCCTTTTGACGTTCTTTATGAATAAGTGCAAAGTTTACATCCAACTTATCGGCAATTGACGCGACTCTTTTGGCCCCTCCAGCATCTGGGGACACTATGATAATATCCTGGTGGTAGTTTTCTTTTATATACCTCAAAACAGATGGCTCGGCATATAAGTTGTCAACAGGAGCTCTAAAAAACCCTTGAATTTGAGAGGCATGTAAGTCCATGGTTATCACGTGGTTGCATCCTGCTGTTTGCAATAGGTTTGCAATAAGTTTGGCTGTGATAGGAGCTCTTGACTTGTCCTTTTTATCTTGTCTCGCATAGGGGAAACTGGGGATCACCGCTGTGATTCTTCTGGCACTAGCTATCTTACAAGCATTGATAGTGATCAAGAGTTCCATTAAAAAGTCGTTGATTTTTTCTTCACCACATCCTGTTTGTATTATATAGACATCTTCATCTCTAACCGACTCACCAACTGCTACTGCAGTTTCGGTATTGGTGTATTGAAAAGCTCCAACTCTTGCCAAGTGGATACCTAACCTAGCGGCAACCATATTGGCGAGCCTAGGGTGAGAGTTCCCTGATATGAGCTTTATGGAATTTTGCGAAGCTGTCATTACTGTATGGATATTTGTCTAATGATCTTGATAAGGTATAATTTTCAGACCACGATGATAATTTTTGATGAGAATAGTTGGGTATATGCAGGAATGGGATATTTTGCAGCCAAACCACTCAGGAATAGAGACTATAGAGAATAGAACGAGATTAGTACAGATCAGGTAATGAATGTGAACTACAGAGGGTGCTATCAAAGATTTTTATGCTTCTATTAAAGTTTAGAGTAAATCTCACAATGGGTTATCATTGAAACGATCGAAAATGATCTTTCTAGTCTTTAATTCATTTCATACTGTCTATACAAAAGTAGCCTTAGAACTGGAATGATGATAAAAGTCAAAGTGATCACTCAAGTGATTAGTATAGTGAATTTTTACTAGTCAGTATATAATTTGATTATGGAGATAGCAACAAGTATATCTCTGAATGAGACAAAATGACTAGTTAACTCTTCAAAAACAACTACACCATATAAATTTTTATTATCATCATTGGAGATACTCAAATCCCCTATAAGTTTATTATAGTGACACATTATTTCTAAAACTTAGCCTTTTTCGTCCTCATAGTATCCAAAATCTTCTTTGCTTCTCTCTCACCAGTAAACCAAGCACCATGAGCACAGCCATTACTTGAATTATCAATTATTTCTGCACCAGCAAATCTAATTCTATCCTGAATTCCTTCGATAAATGGAGCATTCAATTCTTGTGGATCTATTGTCCCCACCTTCGCAGCTCCATATGCCCCTCTAGTAAACTTATCATTGGACCATGTAGTATGGAAAATATTCTTGGGAGAAGGAATTTTATCCGTCGACGCAAATTGTTTGAGCACTGGTTGAAAGAGACTCCATATTTTGTCATTCTTCTCGGCACCACTCAAGTTTTCGATATATCTAGAAAGTGGGTTTTGCGTCAAGGCCACCAAAGTTGGCGTGTTGGCGAGTTTTTGATAGTTGACAAACAAAAGTGGATAATCCCAAGCTCGAGGCTGTGTATGTGAGACATTTTGTTGGCTTGAGATTGCATAAAAGCGATCGATATCTTTTGGCCAGAAACATTCGTCAAACTCTAAGACAACTTTCCCCAAAGAACCAAAATGAATGTGAGGAATGACTGAAGAAAAGCGTCGAGGAAGTTCTGGTGTCCATTTTATATGACAAGGATCCGATGGGTTGGTGATTTTATATAAACTTTGAGGAATAGTGGATATTAAATAGTCGCAAGAGTACCTTTTGTTGTCTCTGGTGGTCAATACTATTTTCTTAGGACTACTATAATCAATATGATGCACTTGGGTGTTTAATAAAATATTTTCCTTTTGATATTTGGAAGGAAGTTCATTGAGTTCATTATCATACACCGTACGATATCCATTCTTCACAAAAGCATTGCGGCCTAAATGTCCTTCACCATCAAAAGCGTATTTTGCTGATATTTTATCCCACGACTCCCCTTGCCATAACTCTGCCCACATCCTCAAGACGCCGGTGCTGTAAACCATCTGAGTGTCTGTTAAATGGTTTCTGTACTTATCCACATATTCTTGTGATAACTGTTTTAATGATATATCTTGTTTATCGGGATGCTTCTCATATATATATTGAGAATATATTTGAATCTCCTCTAAGACTTGTTGGAATTTTGCAGGATCGATTGACCTGTGGTCTTTGGACAAGTAGGCACAGTCACCATCATCGAAGTAGTAGTCCACGTTTCCTTTTGCAATAGCTTTATCAAACAAGGGGTTGTTCAAGCCATCATGGAACCACAGAGCACCTAGATCATACTTAATTTCAGGGTTTGATGAGTTCTGTGATGGGATCGAAAACAAGCGACCACCCAAGCGATCTCTAGCTTCAAGGATTAAGGTATTTGTGACCCCATTTTTGTGTAAATCAATGGCAGATTTAATGCCGGCCATACCGGCTCCAATTATAATAACTCGCTTATGAATCATTTTCGATATGGTGTTGAAGAAATGGTTCTGGGGAGTAACGGAGTTTTATAGGAAATCGGAGATTTGATACTTAACTCTCGATCGGGAAAAATGAATGCGTTCCGCGCTGGGCCTTATCGAGCGACTGGAGGATCACGAACCAAGATACAAGAGCAACAAGGAACATACGATAGCGTGTCCCTGAGTGGAGGCAACACAGGAGCATGAGACCCGGGGAATGAGTTTGATGCGCTCTTTATCATCATACGATATATCTAGAAAACTCCCAAAATTCGACTCCAGATATACCTACCAGAAGTATCATTGTTTATAATGGAAAACACTATGAGCCAATATTCGTCATGACTTCGCGACTGTGAATCTGGCAATCATTTCCTGTACCTCTTGGTCCTACTTTATCGAGCTGGGCAAAATATCAACAAGTAGAATCAACACTCAGAATCACTTTATAAACGCGTTGAAATATGAACTTGTAGAAAATTATGAACTTGTAGAATAACTTCACTAAACCTCCACTAATATTCACCTACTAAAGAATAACAACTCATTCGCTATTTGCATAACTTGACTTATTTCCGAATATCACCCACAATTTCTCGTCACAATAGAACTAATCTTAGAATATCGTAAGTGAACCTCTTTCGGATTTTGTTGCTGAGTCTTCTCTGCAAAGAAAAATAGTATTCACGAGGTAGTTTTGACAGACTGGATCACAAATGAGGGTTGGTTAGTACTGTAAGAAGATTTTTCGGAAAGGAAGCTCCGTAAATGTGATGTTGATTTATTATCCGTATTTCCATTTTGATATCACAAAAATCAATCATTTTGACCATAGGTATTAATCCCTAAATTGGGTATGGGAGACCAGATCTATCATGAATAAGTGGGTCAATACTTAAACCTTGTCGTCAGCAAGCCGGGTGAATACAGTGAAGAATCGCGGATCACTTCAGCCGTCACTTTGTCTCAGATTAGAAATGGCGTATTTTTTAAGAGCTGCGAGACCGCTTATTCATTCTGATATATGTGGATGTCTAGCCATGCATATGAAAGAGTGAATTTGTATACTGGACCCATGGAGATTCCAGCCATAACTACGAAACACTATACCCCGTATCAGAATTCAAACCATGGCTGCGAATCTTATTATTCTGTTGAGTACACCAAACGTATTTGGCGTCCTAATACCTAACACTTTAACCTTACCAATCCACTTATCAAACATTGGTACTATAACCAAATCGAGATATCGTTAAATAGACGACGTGGTGACAAAAGTAAACACTTCAAAATAGGCAACACACATTCACACCAAGTGGGACTTGCGAAAACCTCAGCAAGCACTGTGTAGGACACCAGGGATCAGACTGACTTGAAAATAGTACAGGGGAATTGTGCACTAGAAGAACATGCGAGCCTTCCTTGTTACCAAAGTGCCTCCTCCCACCATAATACGTCTGGCCCCTCTTTGATCCGAATCTGGTATTAATAGATAATCGAGTTGTAGTATCTAACATAGATATGGAATCAAGGAGATCCTTGGTCATCACATTTCCACATTTTGACAAAAACATTTGGCCCAATCAGACCCTTCCAGAGACGGGCCACAAGTATAGCGATCTATAAAGAACTTCGCTAACTCCGTGCATTGTTGCAAAAATCTCAGAAAGTTAATTTAGGTAATAAAGATTAGTTTATCGTAAGACCACTACCACGGCAATTGGAGGATACAGACTGTCGTACTTCAGCGATTTAGTGGCAATCCTCTATTAGTACCATCGAAGCTCCACAATAGTACCCTACTACTTATCAGCTTTGTCTGTTTCCAGCAAAGCATTTTTTTAGCTGCGCTCCTCGTCAATTTTTGATTGTTTTTGTTTCTAATTCGTTTTTACAACACAATCCATTTTTGCCTTCACAACTCTTCTTTACGTGTTTGGTGATCCTTGAACTACAGAATCGAGAGAGGATTCAAAGGTGATTAGGTGTACACTTTGCGACATAATTTTCTGAATATCCGAGCAAATCGATCGATTTAGTGGGGCAGTTCAATCAATCAGACACTGCCACTTTTAACAGGTTCACTGCCACTGAAAGATCAAATAGCACTGTTGCCACAGCAAGTTAGAACTCAGGCCGAGACCATTTGTGTATCTTCCAGAACAGATCCTAACCAACATCAATAAGAATCACATACATTACAGGACTTAAAAATAGCTCTTCACTTAAAAGTAGCTCCTCGCGTCTGATCCTTCACGAAGCATTGAGTGAGAATTCCTCCCATTAAGCAGCCTCGGAACCATATACATTCCTGAGTATATTGATATCATAGTATATTCTCCATGAGTATATCACTCCGACCTTCTTACTATGCCAAATAGACCTCCTCAAAAATCTCACAAGCGACAGAAATCTTCTATTCTGAATATTGGTTACTACTTACCATCTGACCAACAAGATCATCAACATACTCAAACAACCCCCATACAAAACATTCATTCTAATATTTATGAACATGAAACATATAGCACAAACTATAACTTTCCCCAACGGGGCCCGCTGAGCTATCAAAAAAATAGCGACGGGAACTTTATCCCAGGAAATAGAGAACTTGAGAATGAAATTGCGCCCCACTCAACACATAACTCTCCTTTAAAGAGATCGGCTTCGAGTGATGAAGAAGATATCATCCCTCAAAAGTCTGCTAGTATTAATCTAGCTCAAACTCAAGCTCCATTTTTTAATTTTCCACCTCATTTGCAATCAACATATTCACAAGGAGACGCCTCAACTTCTTCCACTTCTGCACAAAACTATTCTGGAGTAAACTTTCAACCTCCAGCATCTTCTTCCTCTTCATATGCGCATCCTCCTATAGTGCCCAATGTCTCTTACAATCAGACCCATCCTCCAATCATTCCCTTGTCAAACGTACCATTTCCTACTAATTATGAATCAAGTGGTGTTTATCTAAGTGGAGCGTCATTTCCAAAAATTGACTACTCTCCTCATTCACAATTGAGTCCATCTACCAAAATTGTTGCTCCTCCATCTAAAAAACACCAGAAGAATAATTTATCCATATCTTCCCACTTCAATTTATTCAATTTGAATGAAGATACAGCCAAACAAAGTCCCACACAACCCACGAATGACACAATAGTTAACGAACTATTGGTCAACTTAATAACGGTCGATGGTTCTAATATAAACAACTATTTATTGGATATTCTCAGTAAGCTCAACACTCCATTTCCAGTTGATGACTTCTACAACCTTTTGTATAACAGCGACAAATTGCATTCTTTACTTCAAATTCATTACCAAAACAAAATTGATAAGACTATTAATTCAGGAAATGCCCAGTTAGTAGAAATTATCAATCAACTTCTTAATATCTTCAAAAATCCTGATTTGTTATCTGATTACTTTATGAATATTAATATCGAAGACAACAAGCTTACCAATATTAACTACCATGAATTATTGAGGACATTCTTGGCCATCAAGATCTTGTTTGATATCTTGATTCAGCTTCCTTTAAATTCAAATGAAGAACCCCAGAATTATACCATTCCAAGATTATCAATCTATAAGACCTACTATATAATCTGTCAGAAATTGATAATGACTTATCCAAGCTCATCAAACACAACTAATGAACAACAAAAATTGATACTTGGTCAATCAAAATTAGGTAAGTTGATTAAATTGGTTTATCCAAACTTGTTGATCAAACGTTTAGGTAGTAGAGGTGAGTCAAAATACAACTATTTGGGAGTTGTTTGGAACGAAAACATCATCAACGATGAAATCAAGAATTTATGTGAAAAAAATGAATTGGTAGATTTGAATAATATTTTCCAAGGAGAAAAGAAGTTACTCAAGTCAAATCCACTGATAACGCCTAAAAAGGGTCATCGTAAGTCTTTCAGTAAACCCAAGATCAGAGTGGAGAAGCAAAGTAATTCTGAAATTCATCAATCGGCTCGAGAGTATTCACATCCAGAGGTTGATAAAATTTCAACTCCAAACCTTTCATTTATCAAGCCATTTTTAAAGTATCCCAGCGATGACAACTTCACCGTATTAAATGACGAGGAAAACTGGTTTAATGATATTAGGGTTCGGATATATTCGACACACTCCAGCATATCAAAGGATTCTATTCATGATGTATTCTTAAATAATGATTCCCTTAAAAACCCTTCAAGCTTACTTTCTCACTTTATGGCTAAATTGGTTACACCATTGAATACCGAATCCAGCGAAAACACTGATTTGAGTCTTTACCTAATCATTCTTCTTGAAGTTCTCCCATTCTTATTATTAATCAAATCATCAGCAAACATTGATTTCTTGAAGAACTTGAGAATTAATTTGTTATATTTGATAAATAACTTCAACACTGAGCTCAGACAGCTCAACTCTCCTAGATTCAACATTAATAACTCCACGGTCTTTCTTATCTTGTTGAAGAAACTTATCAATTTGAATGATTTGCTCATCACCTTTATTAAGTTGATAATTAAAGATGATACCAAGTCTGTGATGTCTGTTGATATTGAAAACTTCTTGCGAGTCAATAGTCCATCCAACTCTTTGAAATACAAAGACGGCCAGGACGATGATAGTTTCTTCTTGAACTTGAATTCGAACATAGCCACAAACTCTTTGGGAGAAATGAACTTTAGTTTCAAAAACGATATCCTATCAAATGACTTGGTTTACACTCTCATAGGATATAACTTTGACCCTGCAATCAATTCAGATTTGAAATCGTCATTATCTATGAATTTCATCAACCAGGAGATAAATATCATTGACGAGTTTTTCAAGAAGGACTTGTTGTCATTCTTAAACGATAGTGGATATGATACAGATTCCTCAAACGGATCTGATCAGGCTGGTGAAGGAGAATTAAGAATTAGCCATTGTAAGTTGGGAGGTGAACTAAGAGGACTTCATGGGGAGGATCTTCAAGGAATCTCTCAAAATACTGAAGCTGATAATGAAACAGGGAAGGAAGCACTTTTATCAGCAAAAGAACGATCCAAATTGGTTTCTTTAATAAGTCTTATCGACAAGAGATTACTTTCCACCCATTTCAAATCAAAATATCCCATTTTAATCTACAACAACTTCATAAACTTCGTCTTGAATGATATCCTCAAGTTCATATTTTTGAAACAACAGCAATTGCAATTACAAAACATCCAGGGAAACATCGAGGCCGATGTGTCACAGAATAGTTTTGGAAATTGGTGGGTATTCAATTCGTTTATCCAAGAGTACATGAGTTTAATGGGAGAAATAGTTGGATTGCTGGATTTGCTTTGAGTGATATGAAAGAAGCCAGCTTTGTAGGAATTTGTCAATTCCATAAAATTATCAGAGCCAGGAGGTTTCAAATGTTGACCATACGGTTCTTCGAAAACACCACAACTCGGTGGAAATATTTAAGATTCACTAACTCAGTTATGCCCGACTATCATAACATATATTTTGTGATGAACTTTGACTCGTTCTTTCCAAAGAGCGAGTCACTACTGGGTATCCACTGCTGATTGTTAACGTGGAGTCCACTATTAAATTTTTGTCCCTATTAAATCCACTATTAAATCTTTGTTCACTATTCAATCTTTTTCCACTACCCATGCTACAAAATTGCCGAATTACTTTAAAGTTTCTTCGGCTGTTGGGACTTCGTTCATTTGTCCCCAGCACATCAACAAATTAACGTCTATCTCACATTTTATTTAGCATTTCATCTTCTAGACACCACACTTCTTCAGTAGCATTTTCACTCCAGCGACATTTAATTCTATCACTCTTTCCATTCTCCTTTTACTGAAGAAGTCGTCAACTATATAGTTTAACAATTTAGAAATTCATTTCGAATAAACAATAAATAATATGTAGAAGTATTTATAAGGCTGGCTAGCTTTATATATTTATAAGACTATGGCATCTTAATATATTTATAAGACTGTGGCAGCTTAATATTTCTCTTTTATGCTTCAGTCTACAACTTAGCTTTTGGTTCTAATAATCCCTTCGACAAGATATCCTTCATCTCGTTTGCAGACTCAATCAAATACCATTTTAAGTGGTCAGATCTCAATCCACTGTTCTTCTTACAAGAAATATGGACGTGTAACCAATCATTATTGATCAAGTAAGCCAAACCGAATCCACTATCAATGACTTGAGACCAGCCCCAACTTTGAAAGTATTCTGAAGGTACTTGAGAGGTGGAAAGGTACCAGGTGGAAGAGTATGAGAAAACAGGGTCCTTGAAAATCTCAGGAACTTCTTCGCCAGCTGCTAACATTTGTTTCAACCCGAATAAATGACGGTCTACTCCCTTACCATCGGCAGCCTGGGATAAGTAATTGACGTGCTGTTTACAAGCAGCCTGGAAAGTCTCAACCTTTTCTTCAACAGAGGCATTGACGTCAGTCCAGGTCTCCACAAACTTCTTACTTTCGTTACTGACAGATCTTCCGGTCTCAGTTCTACCCTTTAAGAACTTTCTGGTAGCAGCAGATTCATAGGTTGGTCTGATTTTGCCAGTCAACTTGTAGTACGACAATTGGATCATCATTTGAACAAATGCGTCTGGAGAGACCTTGAATTTCTTGATCAAACCTTTACCGTAACCGTAGTGTTGGAAGAGTTCTTCATGGTGGGTGGCGATGGTGGCATCGAATTTTGAAACGGCGGTAGCAATGTTTGATCTGGATACAGGGTCAAGATCGAACTGTAAAAGACCGGGTTTTTTGGAGTCAAAGTTAAACTTTGTGGAGGATAACTCTTGCACAAACTGCTTAGGGTTCTCCTCGCTAATCTTCTTGTATACATAGTTGTTCAACTGGACGGTTGGAGTGGCATCCATTCTAGAATGTTCACCCAAGAATCCAGAGTTACCATTTGCGCTAACAAAGAATTCCAAAGGTTTGTCGAAGAAACGGTTTTGACCGTCTCCGTGCCAGCAGTTTTTGGACTTTTCTTCAATTGTGATGGGAGTGTTGTTATCTAAGCAGATGACAAACGAGGAAGCAAAGATGGTTTCGAGAGAAAGCTCGTTGATTGGCGATGCGATCAAGTGTTTGTATGCGGACACATATTCATCTCTATTCAACGAAGTTAAGGCACCGACTGGGACACCTCTTGGGGTGACATTGTCGTTCTTGATGAGTTGGAATTGTTGGTAAAGCTGGGACTTTGATAAAGGTTCGCCGTCCTTGTGATGGTTGACCTTGTAGAAGTTATTGTTGTAGACCACAATAAAGTATTGGTGAAGGTTTCCGTCGTAAACTTTGGTAATATCAGAGCCAACTTCGGGGACACGTGAGTTGTTAAACATATACTTGAAAGCATTCATACAGTATGGATTGCCCTTGATAACTTCGGGTTCGATGGTTTCGTTTTGAACTTGCAACATGAACTCAATTGTGTAGTAGGAGAGAAGAGTGGCTTTGTACAATTGGTCTTTTCCAACGACATTGTTGATATCCTTGTGCGAGAAGAAATAAGACACGTATGGAACCACGGGATCTCTGTAAGACATGTAAGCATAATCATCCCACCATTCGGCCAACCAGTTGTCCTTATCTTTTGAAAAGTCTTGGAGACGGGATTGTAATTTTTCACCCACACCTCCAGACTTTATGAATTCAGACACTTTTGACGTGGTTTCATTCAATTGTTCTTTGCTGAGGTATGGTTCAACTGATTTCAAGTATTTTTGAGCAGTTTCTTGAAGATTTGGAACTGGAAGTTTTGGAAGCTGAGTTTGAAACTTGAACAAATCTCCTTTGACGGAGGAGGTGGAAAACTTTGGAGCTTGTACAGGCATTTTTAATTTTGTGAGTAATTGCTGGGATACTCTAGTCTTGAACATAATCAAGATGCTGGATAATATTCAACTTGGATTGATTTTTGGCTATGGAGATTTTCTGAGGTTTTTATATCACCCAGGTTTTGTGGGGCACGCAGTGTAATGGTTGTGAGGGTGTGCCCTTTAGACCGAGGAAATACAAACGCAACTTTTCAACCGAGTCACAGAAGAGGTTACTTCCGAGACTGTAATTGGTCTACGACCATGGTAGAACAAGTCTATGACGCTCACCCATTAAAGTACCAGTGTTTTATAAGAGGTCTCGGCAGATTCCGACAGTAAGCCAATATAGGGGAGATTGGCATAGTAATAGAGTAAATTGCAGCTCCCGGTACAAAGCTGATGATGGATAATATACGACAATGTCTAGGTGATACATATCTTGTAGGCTATCCGAATCTCTCCTAAAAGGGGACCAAAATTTCCGGTTTTCAGTAGCAGGATTTCTCACATGGAATAACTCTAACTCTGTGAGTATTTCTTTAGACGACATGGCTCTAGATTGAGAGTCTTTCCGGAGTTTTTTTATAGGTGGATGCGAAGTAGTCACACCTTTAACTCATAAAGTTGCAGTTTCGGAGAGTTATGATACTTGTTTCTAAAACTACCAATCCCGGACTTCATTTATCAATAGAGCCATTGTTCAACTATCAAATCCTACTATACTAGACAGCTTTATCAACCTCGCATAGCGTTGGTAAGCTTTTCAGTCAACCGACCGAAGATTCAATGTGCCTAAGAGCGGTTTAATACCTTTCAAGTGTAATAAACCGGAGCTAAAACTCCGATCTTCCATTTTTCTGGAGTAAATGTGTATCCAACACAAACGATTCTCGTAAATTGATTCATCCTCTGAGCCCTGGAAGTTTTAGGACTTACGGGCTTATTAGCCACGGAGTTTCACCATTGAGATTTTCACAGCCAAGACTTACGATCCATCAAAGCTTTATAGCCGTAGCGTTATCCGGCTTGTCGACGTGACATATCATTCAGCATATTTCCAGAAACCCCAGATTATGATCGGTCTTATAAAATTGGAGCCACGTATTTATCAGATATAGATCTAGTAAAATGCTAATTTAAAAAAAATGTGCTATTGAAATCATTGAAGAGAAGTGTGCTAATAGTATTGTTAACACTTTGTATCAACGTAACCTCGGGTTATAAATCTCAGCCAAAAAGACTACATAGCCAGATAATTTCATCACTAGATCAATTTGAAATTAAACCAGCATTAACAACAAATATGAGAACATTAAGCTTTACTAATTATGGTATATATGATAATTCACTGAATATACGGCTGTTGGGTATATACTGAACAAATCTAGTCCCACCAATTGTAGAAAAGTTGAGCTTTCAAGAACTACCCTCCTTGGAGCTTCTGGTACTCCTAATTAGTGCATCGACTTTAGATCCGGCAGTCGATCTCGGACTTTAATTGCAATTCCTGATTTGGATAAGTGCGGCATTGGTGTTCTTGAAAAGAAACTACAAAGAAACCCTAGATCCAGGACATTGATACGCGATAACTATCTATACTGGAGATATGAAACGATTGTTTTAGAGGCTAGCAGTCAGATCAATTTGGCAACCGTGAATATCATTTGTAAGGACGTGTTTCATTGTTGGATCAACCGGAAGATCCGAGTATTGGTTGCTTACAAATCTCTTAGTAACACACTCAAATTTGTAAGTAAAAGTGCACAGTCAAGGGTTTTCAAACATCGAAGGCTGATCTAAAAAGACAATCCGACTATAGAAACCAGCAATTCGCTTCGGATTTGTTGCTAATACGCGTCTCGGGAAAAGAACCACGTCAATTTATCGTTATAGAAAGTGCTGATTCTGTCAGGTAAGTGATCAAGAATCTACGTACATCATTATTTCACTCACTAAAGCGTCGAGAGAAGAAACTACAACTAGTTGATGCAGAAACTGGAATATCATAGCTTATGACCAGAACTACAGATTAATCAAAGATTAATTTCAGAAATACGAATACATTGCTACGAGCTCAAAAGTTCACCAAGGCTATATCAAAAAATTCATCAGAGGCTCTAGTTTAGTAGAGTTCACCAATCTGCATCTTACATACACCACAAGACACTTTTATTTTTGAACCTAGTCAACATTGTCAAACATTTTCAGCATGACAGATTTTTCATATATTCCAGTACTATCGTACAAGCGAATATTTACAGGGTTTTTCTTTCTAACATGGTATATCGCTATGATTACGATTTCCTACCTGGGCTTTATAGAAATTATGTTGAAATTCAGACGTCGTCCAGTCATAACTAAACCAAACAGTCAAAAGGAGGCTGAGATCCAAGAACCTGAAGAAAGCATTCAAGTTAATGAAACTACACTTGTTGATGAGATACCGACCAGATCTCATGAAACCTCACCACTTATTGCATCTGATGAAGTTTTGCTTCAAACCAACAATGACGTTCTTTCATCTGACGAAGGTGTTACCATTATTCGTCCCATCAAAGGGATCGATCCCGAGCTCAGCAGCTGTCTCGAATCGTCCTTTTGTCAAAATTATCCCCACTCAAAGCTACAAATTTTGTTTTGTATAGACAATCCCAACGATCCGTCGATCCCAATAATTGAAACTTTGATTTCAAAGTATCCCTCCATTGACTCGAAAATCTTGATCAGTTCGAATTTTGACGAGACTAAAAACTCAAGTGACGCTCATTTTGGACCTAATCCCAAGGTGAATAATCTAGCCAAAGGGTTTTTGGCCGCAAAGTATGATATTTTATGGATTATGGATTCAAATGTGTGGGCAAGTTCAAATATTTTGAGCAATTCGGTCATTTCATTGAATGAAAATTACAATAATGGACGCAAATTAAGTGACAGTGCAAAGAGGAAAGTTAAATTGGTACATCATGTACCTTTAGCGTTGAGTATAAATACAAGCAAAACCGTTAGAACTGGATCAGTTTCTGACAAGAGAGAGAGAATTCTGTGTGGAACAACTGAATCAGAAACTATTCATTCACTTAGCCCTTCTTTGGGATCTTCAACTGGTTCATCTAGCTCAAATTCATCGGTATCACCATCACCAGGTGACTATACAGATTTGGAGTTTGCCATTTCTCCAATACAATCAGCGTATCCTTCCTCGACTAACCTTTTGACAAATAGAAATTCTCCTGTTGTTGCATCATCAAAACCACACTTCTCTTCTCATAAACGTCTTTTAAAAAAGTTTGGTGCCAGGTTGGATGAAATGTTCTTGCTAACTTCACATTCAAAGTTTTATGTCGCCTTGAATAACCTTGCAATTGCACCATGTGTCAACGGTAAATCAAATATTTATAGGAAAAGTGACTTAGATTCAGCAGTTTCCAAAATGGCAACAACTAATGATTCACAATTCTTCAATGCTGACGTAAATAAAAAAGATGCTTTGAAATATTCTTCGCTTGGTCCTGGAAACTCCATCAAATTCTTTTCACGTTATATTGGGGAAGATAATATGATTGGAATTGCTCTATGGGAGAATGTGCTCGGTAAAACAGGTTTGACAGGGGATGTTGTAATTCAACCACTTAGCGGGATAGATAATGGGGTAAACGATTACATCACCCGTCGTGTACGTTGGTTGAGGGTTAGAAAGTATATGGTCCTTATGGCTACGTTGGTGGAGCCAACTACAGAATGCATTATTTGTAGTTGGTACGGGAATTATGCAATTTCAACCTTGTTTTTGAATCAATGGTTTAGTTGGAGAATGTTTGCTTTACAGGTGTTGATATGGTGTATTACAGATTATGTTCAATATTACACGTTGGTTTATAATATTACATCCAACGTTAATTGTGATTCTCGTCCAAGTTGGTTGACTAGTATCCCTCCATTGAAAAGATCTGTTGGAAACTGGTTGATGGTTTGGGTGATGAGGGAAGTATTGGCATTACCGATATGGATAATTGCAATGTTAGGCCATGAGATTGATTGGAGAGGCAAACCATTTAGGATTAATCATGACTTACTGGCGGAGGAGCTCTAGTCTGTATTAACCACGACTTACTGGCGGAGCTTTAGCCTGGATTGAAAATCTCTTGCAATCATATCTTAAAAAATAATATTGGAAGACGAGAGTTCTAAGAATATGAGCTACAATCCAAACTCCTCTCTTCATATTTCAAGTATATGAGTTCTTACGCTACCCGTCACTGATTCTGGCCATTCCTCTCCAAGGCTGTCTCTTCTTGTAACTATAATCACACATTTATCCTACTGTATATATGTACAAATTCATGAGTATCAGCATGATGTGGAGCGGGTATCTCAAACTTATTGAATAGAGATGAAATTTAACAATTCCACATTTTAACAATTCCACATTCCATAATATTTTGCATCCACAAAATTATTTATGCACGCACTTAAACCCTTCATAATATTAAAGCTTGGCGCAAAATTTTACTTTTAGCAGCTGTTTCAAAATACACGTCGTGATATACTTGGCTGCACCCTGTGGTTGTTTCATCAACCCTCAGGTAGTAATTCCATCACAACAATCGAGTTCGGAGTAATATTCTTCCTAGAACATCTTCCTGATATTTCAAACTCACGTGCCATTTTTGTATGGCGAAACTCACATACACCTATAAAACATGCCTATGTTCAAAACTTGCTTGAGGACTAGTGGAAAAGATCAACACCGCAGCTCAGTTCAGTAGGATATAAACAAAACGAACTAGTGAAGAACAACAACATATATCTAGACAATTCAAAGTAATATCTCTAATAACGTAGTATGGAGAAGAATATCTCAATAATAACAAATGTCTGAGTCTGAATATAAATCACGAAGAAACTATTTCGGCCACAGACTTTTTGAACTTCTAGACCTCTTGATAGGAGTAGTTGAAACAACATGTAGAGCCTCTATTTTTAGTAAGAAATGGTTTTAAATACATGATATCTTAAGAGTGTCAAGTATGCAATCAGTAATCAAAAAAAACGGTAGGCAGCGCACAGTAAAAGACCAGTCAACATCTCGGCCAGAGGAACAAGACGTAGGCTAATTTGGACAGCAGTGTAACATCTCCGTGACAGTTCAATCTCTCGTCACCTCCATTATCTATCTAGATATTGTGATTCTAATCGTAATAGGTCTCTCAATACTGCACACCTGGTCTCAGATTTACAGGGTCCAAATTCCTCCCTCGTTTACATTTTTGTTTGATCTTACAACATTCACACCGATTCTTCTTTATACCTTCACAAGACGAATTTCCAAGTAATCTTATCAATAATCAATATATATCAAGTATTGGCCTGATACTGAAAGCTTACACGTCTTAGTGATTTTTTTGATTTTGATTTTCTCCAATTTGGCCATATCAAGTAACGTGTTATTTTGAGATTGACGGGTTGATCGAATAACATATCCAGTCGAAGCTAAGTGTTCTTATTGGACCATACCTAATTACAATACTGAATTGCATAGAGTTGTCTCCAAAAGTCAGTTCCATAATTGTCAGAATCAAATTCCACTTCAATTGTCGGAATCAATTTCCACTTTCAAATTTGAAGATTCATTCCAGAATTACTGAAACATTGAACTTGTATTTATTATATTGCATATTACAACAGTGAATCATCATCACAAGTCAAAATCAAGATAACCATCTTCACTTCTTGATTTTTCAAAAGTATAACTCATTCGACATTCTATAATTCCCTACGATCAAAAATACTAGTCACTCTTTAGACATTCCATCATTTCGTGTCACGTTTCCATCATAACATCTGCAAATGACTGAAATAGATATAACCCAAGATTTAGGAGAGTTTGGAACTCACGGGCTTTCGGATCCAAATGGTACAGTGAAACAAAACTGTAAAAAATGCAATAATCCCATATATGAAGGTCACGCCTACGAATTAGGTGATGATAGATGGCATATTGACTGTTTCAAGTGTTCCAAATGTGACAGTTCGTTGGGTTGCAATTCAAATTTTCTTGTTCTCGGAAATGGGAACTTGATCTGTTCAAATTGTTCTTATAATTGTAAACAATGTGGCAAGAAAATTGACGATTTGGCCATCTTAACTGGAGATCAGGCTTATTGCTCGAACTGTTTTAAATGCCGGTCTTGTAAAATGAAAATTGAAGATTTAAGATACGCCAGAACTTCAAAAGGATTATTTTGCATGGACTGTCATGAGAAGTTGATGGCGAAGAAGAAAAAATATGATGCAAAGAAGAAACAATTGGCACTAATACAGCAGCAAAAGGAGGTGAGGGAAGAACGGGAAAGAGAACAAGAAAGAGAGTTACTACGTGAACGTGAACAACGTGAAGCTGTTCCCGACGCAGGAATTGCTTTAGATGCTCTACGCACGGGAAACTCGTCAAGAAATAGTTTTCTTAATAACTACCTATCAAGTGATAGTACTACACATTTGGAATCAGTGGGAATAAATGGAAATTCATCTAATGCGGGAATAAATCTGGTAGCAAACCACAGTACTGGAAATATCCTGACTTCTAACCCCCCAACTGTAAATATTTTGGCAGGCAATGCTTTGTTTCTTCATACAAACCACTCAAACTCAAGCGTGGTTAGTAAGAACAAAATTCTTCCCGCTCGACCACTGGCTGCCACTCCTCCACCTCCACAAGTGGCTCCATACTCTCAATTAGAACCAAAAGATTCGTTTAGCTCTTCAAAAACTGATTTATCAGTAGGCGGTGGATCTCAAGTCTCTACGGCAACTTTAGAGTCTGCAGGAAGCTTTGTTCATGTAGGTGAACGTTTCGCTACCCAAGACAATGATTTTTCAATTGAAGAAGTGATAAATTACAGTGATGATGAAGATACGGTTTCTCAAAGAAACACCTCGCTTAGACCTCAAAGATTACCTCAACAATCATTCCAAAGAAAATCACTTGCTTCCCCACAGAGTTCCTTGGCCAGTACTCCAACACAAGCCCAAATGTCTAATGATCGAAGATCAGCACGCTCTCCAGGTTTAAATGAAAACAATATATCTGCATCTTCGCCAGGATTACCACTGTCACGGTATTCCACACCTCCTATATCATCAGATGCTACAAATTCAAAAGAGATTTACCATGATTCTTTCGATAACCGTACTCCACCAAATCTCAATGTTAGTGATTCTTTACAACCTCCCGTTGAACTTACACCAAAGACATCTTTACACCCCAGCGAAAATTGGTCACAGAACAAGAATTTGCTCATTGTGTCTCCTAATCAATTTCACGATAATGAATTCCACAACACAACTACTTCAATAAAAAGCTCATCACCTCAAAAGAATGGCTCTAGAGAAAGTCAAATCACCACTAGTTCTCATGATATTAAATCTACTACTCTTTCTGCACCAATGGAAGATTCAAGAGTGAGGTCTAGTTGTCCGTCGCCATTTGCTAGGGCAAATAGACAAGCAAGAGTAGTAGAGACAAACGATTATGTTAGTACAGAAAATCTCAATGAGATTGAGAGTCGAAGAGAGGACAGTTTTGTGACTACTCCTAGAAAGAAAGGAAACACCAACAAGATTATATCTTCACCTCCTCCAAAACTTCCACTTCCAAGCACTCCTAGTAAGAAATCATTCAATATAGGTACTCCTAGCTCTAATGACACAAGATACGGCGAAGAGGGAACACCAAGGGGACTAGGATTGGAAGGCATAATGTACAAGGAAGCTACCGAACATAATAGAGACCAACACATCAGCCCAAGGTCAGAAGTTGCTACACCTTCACAGCAAATATCTCCTGAGTTCTTTCATCAAACCCCTACCTCAATTGGGCGCAGAATTATTGGTAATGTGACACCAGCTGTTACAAACCTTGAGGATCCCGAAAAGCAACCAGAACCAGCACTTTCAAGAAGAAGCACTGTTAGCAGAACACCTATTCTCAACAGTTCAAAACACAAAAGATCTATATCAGGTGGGAGTGCTATTAACAAATTCAACATTTTCAAATCCAAGGACGATTCAGCACGTCACTCACGCAATGCATCTGAAGGATCAATATCCGCCGGATCGGCATTTACCACTCCTCCGTTGCCTATGGCAACTCCACAAGTGCAACCATACAATACCTCATTTGCAAAAGAACACTACAGGTCAACTTCAGATACACCGTTTTTGACCAATTTAGATTCACACAGCACTGGCGTGGATGCATTTGATATGAAATCTATGAAGTCAGAGATAAATCAATTAGGTAGTCAGCGACAATCATTGGATGTGGATGTAAAGAGATTGACGGCTCAAAAACACGTACTTGCTGAACATTTGAAGTCGATTCAAAACAAAATCAACGACGAAACAGTCAATTACAATAACTTGCTCAGAGACATCGCTGAGCTTGAAAGCAATAAAAAGAAGTTGTTAGATATTAACCAATCTTTGTCTGAGCAGAACCATGACTTGGAATTATCTCTAGGTACAAGCCAGACGTCCCTCCATAAGGTCGGTTCAAGCGAAATTACCGTTTACAGTGACTCGTCCACATTCAACACTAGCAAAAATAATATTTCTGTTCTCCCCTCTTCTCAACCATACTCTGAGTTCAACGAAGAATCCAGCGAAACTCAAAAGGCGACAAGGCTTAAATTCTGGAGAAGGCCTAAAATTGGAACATTGGTTCCAAATATAGTTACAACGAATCAACAATCCACGTCCGCACCTCCACCACCACCTCCGCAACTCAGAACAACTTCATCTAACGGTACTAACAAAATCAGCCAAAGTTATTCATCTCAAGCCATACAATTGCCTCAACAAAGTCAAAATAATTACAGCACGAATAATAGTAATAATTTATCGTTAGCTAAGCCAACCGCCAACTCTAAAGGAAAGTTCACCAAATCAAGGTCAACGAATATCTTGGATACCTTTTTAACCGGTTCTAGCGATTCCCAAAAGGAAGACGTTCCTCTCTTTTCGTCTACCATACAAAAGAGATCGGATTTTGAACAGTCTAGTTTCCCAATGATAGTCAAAATATGTTTGCAAGAAGTCGAATCTCGTGGTTTAGACATGGAAGGTATCTATAGGATTTCCGGTGGAAACTCTGCAATAGTGGCTATTGAGAATGGCTTTTCGAGCTTGCCTGCTTTTCCCGATGAGAAACAGATCCATAAGCTACTGGAGATTATTGATGGAGATATAAATGCAGTAACTTCCGCGTTAAAGAGGTACCTCAGAAAGTTACCCGACCCATTGATCCCGTACTCGTTATATGATTCGTTTATCAGGGTTAGTTCTTCAAACCCTCAAAATAAAGTTGAAAAAAGACTCCATGACTTAAGAGTGAATGTGATTCAACAGTTGCCACCAGCAAATAGAACCACTTTGCATGTTTTGGTGAAACATTTGGATTTGGTTAGTTCATATTCAAATGTGAATAGAATGGGATTTAAGAACTTGTCGGTGGTTTTTGCTCCCACCATTGCCCGGGATGAGACGGGCCAGAAGGAGATGATCGATATGGGCTTTAGAAATGATGTGACTGAGTTGTTGTTGAATCATTTCGAAAGGGTCTTTGACGAGTGAGAGATCTTTGTCAATTAGCCTGACTTTCTAAATTGAAGTCTCTGGACTGATAAATTTCATAAATAGCAAACCAGCTGGGAGAGACGGTTTCAGGAAGAACTGTTCTTCACTCTACATTGAAGCGTATCAACCTTTGTTTTCTAAATTTTGCATTACCTAGACTCTAAATATGGTCCAACCATATGAATAGATTACATCGTATGTAATTTCGTAGTATATACATTAATTTCACTATCATTATCATATGGTATTTACAGGGGTAATGAGATGAAGGAGCGAAGCGACTGGCAATTGGCCGCTAGCTCTTTTGTGTATGTGCTTGGCCCAACTGTACACTGAGCTTAACAGAAACTACGCAAATTGGCCCTACTGAATTCTTGAATATAGCAATAAAATCCGAGGCATAGAATGATGAGAAGTAGTTGCACTGGTCTAGCTGATTATTGTATCGATGATTTGTCCAAACACTTTGGGGAACTAGCTGGGGCAGGAGGAAAACAACGGTTGACGATGGACTAACGGAACCTTGGACAACACTGATTATTCACGAGAATGTAATTGGAACTGATCTTAATTTTGGTGACAGCTCATGCCAATTAACCAGTTCCCTTTGGTAGTAATAGGCCAACCTTAGACCATATCCAATAACTTTCTATGCTCCTTTTCTGTAGTACTCATCATTATGGGTAAAACTATTAGTTTACATCTTTTATATGTGGGTTCAGGTACATCTCGAACCTCTTGTGGCCAGTCCTGATTAAATGTTCTACTACACTGAATTGTTTCTTGGAGACGTTTCCATGTTTGTGGAATTCATGTCTGATAAAAGTTTTCCAGTGTTCTTGGGTATTTGCTGGCTTCGTTCTAACTATTCGGAAACATGCCCTATATAACTTTAGAGCCTCTCGTTGTATACCTGATAGACGGGCCATTTCGGTAGTGTAGTTGAAGGTTGATTGAAATGTCGTTGATTTTCAAATAGATGGAAACATAGCGCGACATGAGCAATGTCGTCGATTTTCTGGCTGACGTCATCGTATACTGAAGACTATTTTGACTGCAAAAAAATGATACAAGAAAGTACCTACGATTACATTGGCTTTTCTGCAAAAATGAAGGTTGTGTAAAATAATCGCAAGATTAGCGCTACATTGCAGATCTCTACCCACAATGGTCCGTTAACTTTTGGCCAGGATTTAAGAATGTAGTTGGTATTAATAATGACAACATTAAGAAGGATTCTCTCCTACTTATATAACAGCTTATTAAAGTCTATTTGCTAAAATATCTACAATACGTCAAAGAATAAAACCACATATATTAAATGCTAAAGTCCGAAATAAAGAAGAATTCAAAATCAAGCCCGATAAACTTATATCAACTTAGTAAAGTCGGTTTCGCCATCTCTGGCACCATCACAGACGGCGTTAACACTACAAGTGCAGCTGTTCGTGTCTCTTACCGCAGTGACCCGAAGGAGCAACGTTTTCAATAACAGAAGAGCAAGTGGATTCTGTATCTAAATTAACGTTTGTAGGATCTTTATCAAATTTTGGCTTTGGACAAATTAATACAATAGAGTTATCAATCATACCAATATATTCAGCTTCTTGGTCCTCAAGATCATTCCAATAGTTGTCAATTATATCGAATACTTCGTATGGCTCAGAATCAGCGCAGACCATTTTATATTACAGTAATATTATTAATTGTTAGTAAATGGTTTATTGTAGCCACAACTGTGGACTCTGAACTGGTATTTATACTTGGCTGCGCATATAAGACTCATTTATGTTAGTCATAGCTATAAATTTATCTATTTCTTTTATGTCTGTGTAGAAACAGCATGTAAATTATATTTAGATATAGGTTCTGATATAGATAATATATCTAAATCTTCTTCGTTACGATATAATTTCTATCATTTGCTTTATCATCTGGAGGTATACCAGGAATACCAGGTATATTTGGAGCACTCCTTAAACTTTCAATTCTCGTAAATCTGGTAGGACTAAAGAAAGCTCATCATCCTTGAAAATAACACTCATTTATGTTAGTCATAGATATATTATAAATTTCTTCCCAATTATTTTATACACACATGTACATATAAATTGTTCTTTGTCATCATTTAGTACTGTTAATTGTTTAATACCAAAATTGCATCTTCTTAGTCAGGGTCATAAAATCCGTGATAAATAAATATGTTCTTATGGTCAATAAAAATTGTCTGATACTTTTGATAATATATCTTTATTATCTTTTCTAAGTTCTAGACTTCTTGCTTCAACTTTCTTTAAATCAACTGGTTTATTTTTTACGTGTTTTTCATCTTTTAATCTATATCAATACCATTTAAATTATATTTAATTGCAAAGTTAGCTATGTTTGGTGCTAGTTTTCAAGATCAGAAAAGCAGAAAAGCTCCTGACAGAAAACGCAAATGTATTGGCTGAAGCCGTTGATCTTATAAGATTGATCTATTGAGATTCTGCCATTGCATCACTCGTAGCATAGCACTTGGGGAACGATATGGTGTCAGTAAAGTAATTTTAGGTACGCTAGAGGTGCGAGCTAACTGCGAAATTTGGCTGCGAATTATACAGAGAGCCCTTGATGACTCCATAAGAGACTAGTAGATCTTTAAATCGACAGACCTAAGCATCTTCGTAACTACGATTGAATAAAGTCCCCTGATGTAAAATTCTCCCTTAAGGGGTGGATTGATTTATTGTCAATTTGATAATTGTGCAGATCTACGAGTTAATATCTGACAGTTTTAATGATTTACAGGGGGCTAAGTTGGATTGAAGAATAATACCAATTCAGTGATAAATAAATGGAACACCCAAGGGGAGTGGTGACGCATTGTGTTATGTGATACTCGTTGACTTTCCGATACTCGTTATTGTTTTATTTAGATTGAACTCCACATAATAAAAAGACTGATACCCTTAAACAGAATAAACCCCTCTAGATGATTTTTCCAAACAATTTTGGAAAGCTAACGGGTGACGATGGAATAACGGAATTACGGACTAACAGAATCGTGGAATAACAGAATCGTGGAATAACAGAATCGTGGACTAAAGGAATCATGGACAATACTCATTATTCAGGAGTATGTACATTGTAGAAATAACGCGACATGAGTAATGTCGTCGGTTTTACTTGCTGACGTCATCACATTTTGAACCAAAAGACAAATTTGACTGCAAAATATGATACAAGAAAGTTAGTAGGCATTGGCTATTTTGGAAAATGAATGTTGTATAGAAAATCATCGCAAAATTAGTGTTAGGGTATCAGTCTACGCTACATCAAAGAATATTAAACCACCTATATTAAATGCTAAAGTCCGAAATAAAGAAGAATGCAAAATCAAGTCCGATAAACTTATTTCAACTTAGTAAAGTCGGTTTCGCCATCTCTGGCACCATCACAGACAGCGTTAACACCACAAGTGCAGCTGTTCTTGTCTCTCTTACCACAGGCACAAGCAGAGTCGCCGGAAGGAACAACGTTTTCAACAGCAGCCTTGTCACAGACACATTTTAAAGCTGGTTGGGCACCACAAGAGCAAGTGGATTTCTTAGCACAAACACAATCAGAAGCAGAGCAGACCATTTTATATTATATTATTATTATTAGTATTGTTAGTTAATAGTTTATTGTAGCCACAACTGTGGATTCTGGACTGGTATTTATACTTGGCTGCCCATGCCCCGGTATTTTGCGACTTGCACATTTCCTTGATGTATGCAGGATGGGTACTTTTTCCAGCCAATAAAACTCAGTCTGTTTGTCATCAAAATAAGCAGAAAAACTGCTGACAAAAAAAGACAAATGTATTGGTTGAAGCCGTTGATCTTATCAGATTGATCTATGAGTCTCCATGCCAGCACGTAGCCTAGCACTGAGTAACGACAATGAAGATACGGTGTAGTAAAGTAAGTTTTAGAGATGCTCTAGAGTGCGCTAGGGGTGCTGTGCGTAAGGTGGCTGCGAATTAGACAGAGAGCACTGGATGACTCCATAAGAGATTTGTATATCGACAGACCTAAGTATCTTCATAATTGATGATTGGATAAAATCCCTTAAAGTATACATTGATCTATTGACTTTTAATAAGCTTCACAGATCTGTGAGTTAAGATATGACAGTTTTTAATTATTTACTGGGGCTAAGATGAATTGAAGAATAATACTAATGCAGTGCTAAGTAAATGGACCACCCAAGGGAGTGGTGACGTATGGTGTTCATTGGTACTCGATTGGCTCACTATACTCCCTGATTCTTTGGTACTGTGGGTTTGTGATTCTGTCAACTCTCAAAACTCTTTCTATTTCTTAATCAAACTCCTTATAATCCATCAAAGCATCGTAATTGAATTGATTTTCTTTTGAGCTGACTAATAGTGAGGCTCCGAAGTTCTGTTGGAAATATGACAAACTTTCATCACTAATTGGTGTAACATTTTCTATACCGAATAAATCTTGGGGAAACGCAAAAGCAAATGACTTGTCTAGGGAAGGTGGAGACAATAAATGTGAATGCGGCTCGCTTTGGGGAGTAATTGTTGGTAAGGCAGGAGACCCGATTGTCATGGTCATTCCCGTGCTATTTGGATAGACTGTGGCCTCTGTGCCTCTCTCTCTCTGTACCAATTGCAACGTATTATCTCTGATTTGTTTGAACTTGTCTATATTCTTACTTTCAGCGTCGCAACTCCTACTCAAACTCTGTAAAAGATCAACTACTATATCACACATATACTTGATTTCATCTGTACTGACCATTTCGCGGACTTTCTTGCAGTTGAATATCAGAAATAAGTAACAGGAGCTGCCCAAGAAGAGGTTATTTGCAGCCATCCAGGAAGAATTTAGTTTGCGCACGTCTTTTTGCAACCGCGAGAACGTCAAGACAATTTGCTTACTGGAAGTGTACAAGATGTAGTATTCTTCAAAGGTGGTTAGTGTCGGAGTGATAAGAGAGATTCCATAAAGTTGGATGACAGTCTGGTGATAATTCAATTCGAAAATTACCAGGGTGAACTTATCAGTTCCTTCTGGAATCGATTGGAACCACCGGTTCAACTCTTCAAACCTGGACTGTTTCCACTGCGAGATCAGTTTGTGCTTGAGTTTATACACATTGTTGTTAGTAGATGCATTGTCAATACAGTCGCCGTTCTTATTGCGAATATTGATCTCAAGCTTATTATCCTTTGTGTGGATATACTCAAAAATCTCGCCTTGGAGAATACAAAGTTTGATGAAATGCAACGAGATTGGTTTGTATGATTGTGGGGTGCAGGATTGGAAGTAGCTAACGTTCTTGCTAATTGGTGGAGTCTCCGAATGTGTCTCATCTGCTTTATATGGGACGGGTAATATTACCAGATCATCCAACAACGACGGATACGATACTTGTACCTTTCGATCATCAATGGCAAAAGGCTTGTCGTAGAAAATCGACACTTGCCTATCTAAACAATAGCAGCACCAGAAGAGACGACGTTTCATTTCAATGTCAAACAATGCTCCTGTGAATCTGTTTTGCTTGTTGTCTGGGTTCGAGGGTTCTGCGTGGAACCCAAACTCCATGCAGAGCCTAATACTCGACCCCACCAAATGCCACGTACCGGGACTTGTGGGTCTCATCATGGAATATTGAGAAAGAAGTAGTAAAGATTGTAGTTTTTCAAACTTTGAATCGTTGTCTTCCCAGATCTTGGGGAAAAACTTCATTGCTTCATCTTTATAGTTGTTTGACGTTTCCAACGAGTACTTTTGTTGGTCGGTTGATGTTGAAATCGCAATTATCATGTTTAAGAAGAAAATTGCCTTTGGATTAGGAGCCGTTTTGTCATATAATGGTTCGAGATAGTTCATTACAAAATGTTCACGATGAATTATAGGAAGCTGAACATTCAGAACCATAAAAAACGTCTTGACGTGGTTTTGAATTAGGCCCATTGGAGGAACCACTATCTTTGGATGCGAATCTGGTTTTATAAATGGAAATGTATTCGAAACCATACTAAACGTAGCCATACCGAATGATTCATTGGAATCACCGGGCACGAAACTCTCGTTGCCTGCAACCAGTCTAGCGAAACTGGCCGTCAGAATCTCACTAGAATTATGTTCCTGCTCTCTCAATGTATGTGATGCGAGACTTTTTCCATTGCTTGAATGGACGTCGTTGCTAGAAGACTCTAATCGTGGTGGTTCACGAGTCTCGTCATAGAGCCTTCTGCGAAGAGTTTCGATTTCATCCTGAGCTTTCGTTAATTGTTGTTGGATATCAAATATTAAGGATCTGCTTATAGTCTCACCGGTGCCTGCATCTATGGACATACAATCTTCACAATTTGCTTTGGTACAATTCGTACACTGTGGGAATGTCTTGTCGCACTTTATTCTCTTGGTTCGACATCTTTTGCATGCAGTGATTACCCTTGAGAGTCTGGCATAGCTTTTGGACTCGGCTGGCTTTGATTTCTTGCTCACTTTAGCATTTTTACTTGTTTCTACCACCTGTCGTCTGTTGGAGTTTGCCATTCTTCCAAAAAGTGTTAATAGACTTCCTTGTGTTAATTATGCTAAATTCCGTTAGCGGCAAATGAACTCCTATATAGGTTAAAAAAGCTTCTGGAAATCGAAATTTCCAATTCTCGGAGCCTCCGCGGCCCGCACTTTTATTCTCGAGATTCTTCTTGATACCCATGCCGATATATAAACCGAGAGTTCTTGTAATTAAGACTACGACTCGGTTGCGAGGTAATACTGTCATGTATCTATCTGTCTGTGATGCTCGTCGTGTATACTAGTTGATTAATATCAGTATATTCCCCAATTATCGTTTGACAATTTCACCAGGATAAAAATATTGCACAAACGAAATAAGTGTAGAGAGATCCGGTTCTCCACATGCGCTCCGACTAGGGGGGTTATTAAGAGTGAAAAACTACAAACACTCTTAAAACTGTATTATGTCCTGTATTTTATTGAGAGTTAGATCTTGGTTGTATTATTTATCCTGATTTTTATTACTTATCTAGACTCCTCTTTTTTCAGTTGCTATAGATTCTCATTATTTCTCGGTTGCTCTTGATTCTTACAATTTCTTGTGTTCTATTGGCCATTCATTATATATTTTCACTGAGAGACTCTACTTATTTACTTCTTGGTTAGATTATGGAATCGTTCTCTTAATAGAGATCCTAGTTCGCTTGTAGAATTCTCAGTGTGTTCCTGTTGGCTAATATCGTTCTGGCTTCCCGACATATCGCTGAAAATATCACGAGCTTCAGTTATATTCCTCTGCGCTGTAGCTTGTACAGTATCTTTTGATGTGTTCAGTAGGATATTGTCAAAGATCTGTGATACGGACTGTGACAAGGAGTGATTTTCGGTGCTATCTTTGGATTTATTTGTCTGGTTTTCTTGTAACATGGAGTGGTACAATGTCGAACCAGCAGAGACATTCTTGGTATCTAGAAACACATTCTGATTATCGTCGTTTGATTCCAAAGGTTTGCCTTTTTTGGACATAGACTCGTCTCCTTGTGACAGTCGTTTCTTAATGGAGAAGTCAATAGTTTGTAATTCTGGAGGTGAAGCAACCTCATCTTCTTCTGCATTGAACTGATTTTGCTCTGGAGATCGTGAGCTTCTGGGTTTATCTAAGTCATTTTGAAGTTCGGGTGGTTGCAAATCGCTATCGTCACCACCGTATCGTATTCTTATCCCGAGTGGAGTTCTCATTATATCTGTTTTTGCGCCATCGCTGACTCTATCGTTAAACTTTGGAGTCGATGGGAATCGTTGAAATGTATTTTCATTCGACTTTGACGTTGGAGGATCTGTGAGTATGTGTTTTATAGGAGAAAGCTCCGGTGGTAATAATACAGGAGAAAACCTCTCGAGATTTGGTTCTCTATGAGTATCCAGAAGATTCTTGATTGGTGACGAAGGTTCACTCATATTTGCAAGCTCCGACATCAATATTGGAGGCTCAGGAAGTGTAGGAGACGAGTTTATCAAGTCTTGTATCATAGAAGACCTTCTTCTTGCTTCTTCGGATAATATGTGTCTTGCGTTTGTTTTCGATTTTCTGGGTGATATCGAAATTCTATGGTAGGTATCTAATGATTGTCTCACGGTCTGCACCTTTACAGGTGAATCTTGAGAACGTGTGGGTGATCTGTTATCAGTACTAGAGAGTGTGGTTGACAAAATTGGTGGTTGGTGTATTCCTATACTGTCGTTTGAATCATATACTTGTTTGTTATACGTTGGTAACATCGAAGGACGTTTATGGAGTTGAGGAGTGGACGATTGTAATTGTTTCTTCGTTTGCTCTGTAGACCAAGTAGGTGTAGACTCTTCTACGAGTGTTTTAAGAAGAGGTTTCTTGAAATCTGCGTTTTCATCAGCTACTTCTTGTTCCTGTTCCGTCTCCACATCTTCATCAAACAAAAGGTTATTTCGAGAGTTGGCAAGAGTATTTGCATCAGTGTTGGTATTGATAGGATCTTCATAACTATTAAGTTCCACATTGGCTGACTGTTCAAAGAAGAATTTCCAGAATCCAGCATTATCCCATACTTTTTTGCTCTCCATAGAATACTCTTTGATAGTGGGGATCAACCTGTCGTTTATCACTGCGTTGGCTCTGGATATGTTTTTGTCGATTTCTTGCATTACAAGGGTTGTTTCTTGCTCTAACTTTTCTAATTCTTCTCGTGCTGCTGCTGTATCTTCGTTTGGATTAATAGTGGACTTTCTTCGAGATGAAGAAGGCGCAATGGAATATCTTCTCATGGTGTAGAGATATTGGTGTATTGAGTGTCGGAAAATGACTAATGTATCAGGAACTTTAACTAATCAATTGGTATTGTTGACTTCTGTGTTGTGAGTTCCAGTGGACTCCTGTGGTTGTAAGTTCTGTAAAACTGAAGCTACTCGTATAAACTTCAGGTAAATTGGTGTGGAGGTCGCTAAAAAATACCTGGACTATCTAGAAAATTCAAACCGGCTTTTAAGCTGTACGAGTGACTTCAAAATGTCTCAAGTCACTAGTTGACTGTGGTGTTGAAGACTCTTACTTTCAGATCTTGTGTTGCATTTGTTTTGATTTAATAAACGCGTTTGCAGGTTGTCGTTAATTTGTGCACCTTTCTCGGAATTTGCAGGTTCCCAAGTAACCTGTAAACGAATTTCATTTTTCAACTTTTCTCTAACAATAATTACACAACTCATACAGTTTGTAAAGTAATGGGTAACAGCATGTCATTGTCGTTTGCTCCAGAATGTACTGAAGCAAAGAACAAATATGATGACTGCTTCAACAAGTGGTATACGGAAAAATTTTTGAAAGGTAAATCGTTGGAAAATGAGTGTACCGACTTTTGGGATACTTATTTGACTTGTATTGATGCAGCATTGTTGAGACAGAAAATCAAGCCTATGTTGGACAAAGCAAGAGAAGACCAACCGTTTGACAGTGAAGAGACTAAAAAATAATGAATTTTGAGTAACAGAGAAAGCGGAGCAAAGGGCACTGACTTTATGGCCGAAGAACACTGACAAGAACACTGACTTGTTAGGTGAGGAGCATACTCCTATACCAAAAATAGCAGATTTGGTGGCAGCTTTGTTGGATATCAAAATCTTAAGTATCGGTCGATGAGATCGTATTTCTGAATTAACGGCAAATGAGTATGCTAAAAATGAGTGTGCTACTGATAGGTATGCTACACGGAGCAGCATTCAAACTTCCATTTCCTAGTCAACAGAACTGTTATTCATCTTGTATATAAAAGTTAAATAAATAATGATAATGATACGTCTAGTATATAGTTCAATACGTAGAGATTTATTGGTAGTGAATGTTTCCGTAATCCATTTATAACCATAAGAAGTTTTAAAGACAACTGGTTTTAAGGGCAACTGGTTTCAACGGTGATTCGGAGACCAATCTTTCCAAGCTTATAGAAGACTCCAGTGACTGTTGATCACTTATGGCTCCTCTACTATGTAATCAATCCTGTATATAAATAAAACAAATATCAAAGTTACAATTCGTATCTCCACCAACTTCCTAATAGTACTCTACAATGCTCGTCGAGGAAATACCAAAGTCAGTCAACCCCAACACATCCACAGTTTACTTTTCTTCGTCCATAAATTTAACAGCCCGTCCAACTGCACGCCAACAGAATGAAGAATCAAACACCAAACGTGCAAAGGTCAACTACAATGTCAACCTGTTAATGAATGCACAGACGTCGGCTAACGACCAGGTAGATACAGGACCCTTGAAGTCCGTCCAACAGATTCAACTTGAACGAATAATATCAAAACGATTCTTGGAGCTCAACAAAGAACCTCCATTTGAACTTCCAAAGAACTTCACATACAATGTCCATGGCAAAAAGAAAACTATAGGGAACACGCCTACTACCAAGAAGATTTTGTCTGCCAGACGAAATTTAAACTCGTACTTTGAAGAGGAACGGAATTTGATATCCATTAATACTATTCTTGGATTGAATTTTCAGTTTATTGAAATAGAGAGTAAAAAGGACAAGCCAGCCAAAAGGATCAAGCCAAAGGTGAAATTATGTTGTATGTGTGGAGAGAATTCCAGCTATGCAAGATGTGGGAGTTGTGGGTTGTTTTGCTGTAGTGTTGGGTGTAACAACTTGCACAATGAACTGAGATGTACCTAGATAATAAGCGTAAGAACGTTACAAATCTTGTTCAAAACACTCCTCACTCCATGATGATTTCCCAAGAAAGCTAACTAGCATATTTGCGGATCATTCGTTTGAAGTTTATTAAGGAACGGGTCGTTTGATAGACATACGAATAGAATAAAACATATTATTGTTTTCGTTATTATGAGCCGTTGTTGTACCTTCATATATTGGGAGCTCTTCGCATCCTACCTTCTGGTCCTACTCACTTGACTCATCCGAGTTGTGCCTTGTTTGAGTAGTGGGTAACTGGGGTCGGCTCGGAAAGCAGAATTAAATATCTTTGGGCAACTAGTGATACTCAATGAGCTAACATGGCGAAAAACAATCACAAATGCAACTAAGTGATGAATTTGCTGTGGAAAAGATAACTAGCAATGATTTTTCACTGTGATATACTCTTCCACTCTTGAATATATTTCTCATTGAACGAAACAAACACAATTAATATTGCGTCAAAACTCACCTTCTTAATGAGTAAGAACATTCTCGTCACAAACTTCCTGTCACTAAGATTATTAAACCTATAGCGCATTAATTATCCCTAACATGATTCTTTGGCGGTTAGCATAGGAAATGGTGAATTCAAATTAGAGAAATAATTGCAAATTGATTCTGCTTCAGAAAATGTGTTGATATATAACAAATGCCCCAACGATTAAGTTCCTACAATAATCAATCCACTTCATTATGAGATTTCTTAACTTGATATGCAAACTAGGACTCTTCACATTTGCATTTTCCACCCATGTTGATTATCTTAAACATGCTCCACCAGATTATGGAAAGTTGGTTGAGTATGCGCAATATGCATCCATTGCATACTGTCTTAAGAAAGGGTTGTCTACAGGTAAACTAGGCGAAAATGGCACCAACTGTCCATTAGAAGTTTGTACGTCCAATGAGTTTAAAGATACAAGAATTGTCAGAACTTTCAACTGCAACGAATGGAGTGAGGGTGGTTCGGGCTACTGTGCCATAGATAAGAAACAGAAAAGGATCTTATTGGTGTTTCGAGGCACTGCTTCCAGGCGAGATTGGACAAGCAATATTGACTTTTTTCCTGTGAAATATACACCACTATCGTATACTGGAGAGTTGCTAAAGACTGCAGAGCCCAAAATTGAATGTGAAAATTGTTCAGCCCACCGTGGGTTCTATGGTTTGCTAAAAAAACCATGTATTCGGAGTGTTCTTGAAGAGGTTATTGAGATGAAGGAAAAACATCCAGACTACAATTTGGTGATTGTTGGGCATTCGCTTGGGGCTGCGTTAACTTTGTTGAGTGGGATTGAATTCCAACTTTTAGGATACGAACCTTTGGTTTTAAGCTATGCAAGTCCAAGAGTAGGCAACTCTGGCTTGATGGCATTTGCTGATAAGTTGTTTAATACCAAGAACCTAATCCAAGAAATCGATTCGACATCTGATTTCGACAAAGGTTATATAAGAGTCGTCCACAAGAACGACTTGATCCCATGCTTGCCTCCCTCTCCAATATTTGAACAATGTGGATATGAATACTTTATTACAAAACGTGACTTGCCCCATGGTCCTTCAACTGTTGAACGCAGAGGTTCGGGTTATTTTGATGATCAGCTAGTTTTGGATCAAACTATTACGAACAGGAATATGTGGCATAGTTTTTTGAGAAAATACGAACACACCAATTATTTGGTCAAGATATCGGGATGCTAGCCCCAACAGCCAAAAAAGTGCTATCTTGAAGGTATTGTGAAAGCTAATCAACTTAAGCACTTCAAGTATTCTTATAGTTACGTCAATGTGACCATATAATTGGACAGATATTCTATGCAGTGATCAAAATGATTTTCAATTATGGATACTCGACTAGTACATCTACTACATTGTGAAGTTTAAACTCTGGATGGAGACTATTTTATGGCTCGCTATGAAGTTACCAGTTCTGACTAGTAATTAATAGACGATCAATGATGTCATATCAATTTCATAGATTATATACAACTATTTATTGGCGATTTTAATCATGTCTTCGGGGTCACAGACCTTGGCTCTAGTTTTGCCAGTTTGAGACCCCAAGTCTAATTCATACTTATTCAACTTTAGCCATTTAGACCAATCAATAGTATGAGACATTTCTTCAAGAAGATCGCCAGAGGAATTTGGGTTCAAATGGATTCCGTTTGATAAATCTTCTAGAATTTTATCTGCCGTATCAAAAGAATCCATCATGGTGGTAGCTATCACGCCCTGAGGACCATTTTTGATCCAGCCAGAAGTGTACCAACCCTTTTTAAAGACGGAATTGTGCAGTTCGGTATCGTCTGCTGGAGATTCGTTTGAGAGGATACGGCCATGTTTGTTGCGTAGTTTATTGTTTTCAAACAAGATCCCCAATTCTTCAAATCCTGGTAAGGGTGACCCTTTGTAACCGATTGACAATACTACCAATTCGTTCTTGATGGTTTCTTGTGCCTCAGTAGCTATTACTGTAGTTCTTTTTGTGAGTGGATCATGAATCAACAGGTTTTTGGAGAACACTGTGGAAGAGAGGAGGTCGGGGTACTTGGTACTTGGAATAAATTCCGCCGGACTCTTGAGGTATTGTAACGACCAAGTTTTAGAAGACTCGTCCTCAGACTTATCATCTGACTCCACTTTTTCCTGTTTTGCAGCCTTGCAATACTTCTCAATCAATGTTACCTTTCTCTTATCAACTCTGCCCAAACTCTTGGTATCAATTCCGGTCAATAACGAATCATCAACTGGAATGAATTTAATGTTATCCGTTTTCGAGAGTTCAAACAATTCTCTGATTTCTTTATTGGAGAATGCCGATTCGAGCACGCCTCTTCTGGCTACAATATTGACATTTTTAACAGTACTTTTCTTTAAAAGCTGGAGTGCCTCAGTAGTGATGTCTGTAGAGGGCCAGTGGGTGTTTGGGTCTGCCAATAAGATTCTGGCCACATCTAGCGCAACATTACCGTTTCCGATAATAGTGACATCCTCAATTTGATCCAATGGCGGCGGCACAAAATGACTGTTGTGCTGATAGAAATCTGGATGGCCATTGTACCAATTCACAAGCTGGCGTGCAGAGATAACCCCTGGAGAATGTGCACCTGGAACGTTTAGTTGATTGTCAGCAGATGTACACCCATACGACAAGACTATTGAGTGATAACTTGACTGAAGATCTTGAAGAGAAATATCTTTGCCGATGTTTACATTACCAAAGAATCGAACAACATGGTTCCCGCTAGACTCTCCAAAGTCTTTCATTATATTATCCATGTATTCTTCACAATTCTTTACTTCCGGATGGTCTGGAGCAACCCCATATCTGCTTAGTCCATAAGGAGCAGGCAATCTTTCGTAAAAGTCGATATGAAGTTTTGTCGTTGGGGACGATTTGTGGAGAAGATGATGTGCTGTATAGAACCCAGCCGGACCAGTCCCAACAATGGCAATCTTAAAGGGCGTGGCATCTAAACACCGACGAGAATAACTTAAATATCTTAGCGAGGGCCGTAACCGACTCGGGTTTGGTTGGAACATGGTAAAGAAGAGATTTTGATCTGAGTTTCTCTCGCATACGCAGGATATAGAAAATGATTGCAACTTCTCTGACTACTTCGAGAACTTTCACCACAAATATCAATATATACTATGTATTTATAGAGTACTCAGATGATATTTATTATGTACTTACATAACTCTAAAGTATTGAGGTACTGATTTTTGGTGAGAGGATATACTATTCTGACAAAATTTAGTATTTTGGTAATTTTTGTATTAAATTTATGTGAAAATTAATAATAATAAATAGTTTATTTCTTTTCCCCAATGTTCAATTCGTTGAATACCTTTGTTCTTCTAAATCACTCTTATACCTAGATTACTCCTTCTTTTATTTACATTAAAAGACACTAATTATTTCATCTGTTTTTGCAGGTATTTTAAAAGTGTTTTACTGTAAGAAAACATCCGTGATAGTTTAGTGGCTAGAATTACCGCTTGTCGCGTGGTAGACCGGGGTTCAATTCCCCGTCGCGGAGCTTCTTTTTTTTTGGTTGCTTTTCATAGCAAAAAAATGGGGCATATTTCAAAGTCCGCAGAATATTCTCCATATAACCCCGTTAGGAAACGTCTTCTCTCAACTGCGTCTAACCACACATAAAGAATAGAATTATACGAATTTGGTCATTTGTTCGGAGGTTAAGTACCATCGGTTTTGCTAGTGAACTATAAGATCACCAAAAGCCTTGAAAGCTACGACTAAGTCATGACAAAGTCACGGCTTCGGACTTCCAGGGTCCTGCCGAAGGGTGTCGGCACATCGGGGTATGTTGTCTATGATGCAGACCATTTTTTTCATATTTACAATTCCATAGTTCCATTCCGCTCGTCAGGTTCTGGTCATCTCCAACTTTATGCACCATTTATGCCCAGCCGCTTCTTATGTTTGCTCTTTTCTTTTGTTCGTATCCTTTCCTCATAAAAACTCTCTCTTCAAGTTAACTATATCTCGTCGGATCTATTCGACAAAACAGGCAAACCTACGGATAAACCTGAACCCAGGCTGTAATCAAGATAAGAAGCTGTTCAATAGGGTAATTTTTCCCTTGATTGATGAGAATCTATAGAATCGATTGATTCTAGATGTAAAACAATAGTGTTGTGAGCCAAAGGATGTGGTACTTTATTGTGCATATAGACGAAAGTAGAATATCATGAGATGGACAACGAAGAAGTGACCATCTCATATCAGCGACTCCATAACTAAGAGTATGAAGTAGTAAATGGAGGAAAGGTCTATGACTGGTTTAGAAAAGAATAGGTCTCGGACAAGTACGTCTCATGATTTCTTGCCCATCGCCTAGTCTTTTATATGACGTCATCCTGCACTTAGCTCCATGCAAAAACGCAAAACATTTCCCACCCACTTAGCGTCTGAAAATGTATATAATGAACAGAGTTCCTAAAATCTCCATAAGAAGGTTGAAATTACGGTTACTGGAAATATTAAATCTTCAATTTTATTCGAATCTACTCTTGATTCAAATACAAGTCTTATCTTATCTCTTATCTCTTATCTGAGTCTTTATCTACTAAATATCAAAGCAAGCCATCATCTGGTCAGATAATACCGTTTAGTGTACTAACTTTTGGTATAATAACTTTTATTATAACTTGCAAACTTGTTTACTCGAGGTATATCAAGTGTCAGAGTCTAGCATAGTCATATCATTATGTCAAAAGTAGACCAAACTGAAGTAGTCACGGGGGAAAAGGGCAAAAGCTTCAACAATTTCGACAACTTAGCATCCACCTCATCCAACGACCCTTCTATCGTCTCCGAAGGCAAGAAAGCGAAGGGGGAAACAACTCATAGAAAATTATACAATAGACATGTACAATTAATTGCTATTGGAGGATCTATTGGTACTGGGTTGTTCGTTACAATCGGTAGTACTGGTTTAGTCCGTGGTGGACCCTTGGGTCTTTTGCTTTCCTATACATTCTGGACGGCTGTAATATTATTATTGACCACTGCAGTAGGAGAAATGGTTTCGTTTTTGCCAGTGAATTCGCCATTTTTAACTATGGCCGGTAGGGTAGTCGATCCTGCATTTGAATGTGCTGCATCCATAAATTTCTGGTTGATGGAGTCGTTGTATATTCCGTTCGAAATCACCGCTGTTAATGGTATGGTTCACTTCTGGAGAGACGATTATTCTCCCGCAATCACATTATGTATCCAAATTGTCATTTACGCTGCTATAAATTTGTTTGCTGTGCGTTTATATGGTGAGTTTGAATTTTGGTTATCTATCGGAAAGTTGATTCTTTGTGTTGGTTTATTATTCTTCACTTTGATCGCAATGTGTGGGGGTAATCCTCAAGGTGATGCTTTTGGATTCAGATACTGGAACGTGCCTGGTGGTCCGCTCGCTGAGTATATCACAACAGGTGGTCTTGGAAAATTCCAGGCCTTTTTGGGATGTTTGAGAGCTTCTGCTTGTTTCACCGTGGTTGGTCCTGAATATATGTCTATGGTTGCTGGTGAGGCCGTCAACCCTAGAAAAACCATGCCAACTGCCTTCAAGACCGTCTTATACAGATTGGCTGTGTTTTACATTGGTGGTGCATTATCTGTCAGTGTATTGATTGCTTATAATGATCCAAGATACTTGGAATTGACCTCTGAATCTTCCAACGCCGCTGCTTCTCCTTATGTTGTTGCTATGGAAAACTTGGGAATCAAGGTCTTGCCTCATATTGTGAATGCCGTCGTTCTTTCTGCTGCCTTTTCTGCTGGTAACTCTTATACTTATTGTTCTTCAAGAGTCTTGTATGGATTGGCCAACAAAGGGTTTGTCCCAAGGATCTTCAGCAAATGTACGAGGCACGGTGTCCCGATTTACTGTGTTGCTGTTTCAATTGCGTTCTCGTTCCTTTCCTTATTGCAATTGGGCTCGTCTGGTAATACGGTATTGAACTATATGGTGAGTTTGTGTACTGGTTCTCAAGTTTTGAACTACGGGTTTATGACCATCATCTACGTCCGCTTCTACAATGCCTGTAAAGTACAGGGTCTCGATAGATCCACTTTCCCATACAGATCGTGGTACCAACCATACTCGATCTATATTGCCGCATTCTTCATCTGGTGTGTCATTGGTATTCTTGGATATGATGTGTTTATGCCAGGTCGTTGGAGTATCGACTCCTTCTTGTTTAACTACGTTATGATTTTTGTTTCCATTGCAGTATTCGTTTTCTGGAAGGTATTCAAGAAAACCAGTTTTATCAAGCCTGAAGATGCCGATTTGTTTGGTGGTATTGAAGATATCGAAGAGCACGAATATGAATATTACGCTAAGTTGGAAGCTGAAGAAGAGAACAAGGAGCCAAAGAAGCCGAATGTTTTCAAGTCAATGCTTAACTGGGTATTATAGATACAGTTCTGCTACATCAATAACATCTTAAACAACGACTCATAACTCATAAATCCACAAGCATTATCTAATGCTCATATTACCATCACTAGACTTTGCAAAATCGATTCAACAGTAGCTTGGAACTACTGAGATGTCATTATTACTTCACTCATTTGCAGTAGCCTTAGAGTTACTGAAACATTTACTGCTTGGATTTCATCTTAACCAAAGGTTAAAGTTCAAATTCAGTTTAATTCTATTTCTTCTTTTAAATTTGCATCCAAGTTGCATAGGCCAAAATACTATCTAGTTGTATTTCATATGTATTTCAATATAATTCTGTAATGTACCATTTGTAAATCGAGTCTTGGTGGAGTTTCATTTTTCTAAGCTGCACTATGACATCGATAAAAAATTTGCGCATCTCTTTTGATGAGTGTGGTTTTGTGCCTCGGTTGCTCAATATGAACTAGTTCTTGGCAGGTGGGGCTCGGTGGGGGTATTTTGAAGTATGAGCTCTGCTGGTATAAATTAGCCCACAGCTGATGGGGTGGGGGAGTCTCGAAATATTTGTTCATAACTAGAATACATTATTTAGAAGTCACGCGACTGATCGGGGTTTGAGAAAGAGTTCTTTAATATATGTGAAATAGTCGTTCAATAAATTGTATATGTTTATAAATAGATATAAGTTGGTGCTGAGACACTTGTATAAAGAGTAACAGGTCCTGCGAATGAAGAAATAGAGGTTGTGGCTAAAGTAGCTTAATCTGTGATAAATGTAGGTGTCGCGACACTCGAGACTACTGTTGAGAGTTCTCGATAAAAGGTGTCGCGTCAAGTGAAGCCACGGAAGATGTCTCACTTTCAATACTGATAGAAGATGCCTCCATTGGGGTTTCCATAGATGTCGTAGCAACACTTTCAATTCCACTTACCTCATCATCAGAAGCAGTTCCAGTAGTTTCCGAAACACTACCATAACTACCAATAGTCGTTGGGGTCGATTGAACATAGACTAGAGACCCCCGTGTTCTAGTCTCGTAAGCATATACTGTAGAAATTGGTTCTGTAGATTTGGGTGCGTCATCGATGGATGGTTCAGCTGGACTAAGAATAGTAGATACACCACTTCCAGCTGTCTCCATAGGCACTGTGGAAGTGATTGTAGAATTGGTGTGACTTCTAGTATGGGGGCCCCTAGTATGAGTACCTCTAGTATGAGTACCAGTATGGTGCCCCCAGGAATGTGGATCTTTAGTATGGGGGCCCCTAGTATGTTGACCTCTAGTATGTTGACCTCTAGTATGTTGGTCTCTAGTATGTTGACCTCTAGTATGTTGGTCTCTAGTATGTTGGTCTCTAGTATTGGTATCTGTATGAGTCGCACATCTAGTTGTAGTCATATCAATGGTCAGGGAAGTAGAATTTGAATGTTCGGTTCCATTCCATCCACGAGGTCCCATTAAATGTGAATAGCCATGATCAAACTTTCTAATCTTATTAAGATGGCCATCTCTGCCAAATCCACGGGGACTATTCATTTCGATGCCAATAATCGGAGTAGCATCAACTAGTTGAGAAGAAAAGATCGTAGCAAGACCAAAGAGAGTAACAGCAATCATGATAAAGGAATGAATCGTTAGTAGTATCTGAGACCTACACTTAACTGTACCGATATCTCTTCATATTTATACAAATTCTGAAATGTTTCAAAGCGCACCATAATTTGCAGCCATACCATGCGGGAATGTAATTTGGCATCGCGCTTTGATAAATTCTAACGTCTAGCAAAAGGGATGCGAAGCTAGAAGAATTGAAGATAAGAAGGCGTAGTGGAAGACTCCTTCCGAGATGTGGTATGTCAAGGAACAAAATTTTAGGGTACGTTCGGATTATTATGTTATGGTATTAGTACGTTATGTTGTGCAATTCAGTTATGAATTAGTCCAAACTTCCAGAGTCTAGACTAGAACATCGAAAAACTAGAGTTTGGACTAGAACATCGGAACTATTAGTGCAGAAGACTAGATTTCTCTGGAGTCGCTAGTATCATAAGAAAACTATGTGGCAAGCAAGTATTTAGAGTATTTGAGAGGATCCGATAAATATGTGGAAGGGAACAAATAACTAGAATATTTGAAAACTATGATATCAAAATAAGAACCCACTATCTAAGTTAGCTCACTGTTAGAGGGTAAACTAGTAACTGGTATTCTCAGGTTAGTGATGAATGTTGTTAGCATGATATTGTTAGCATGATATTGTTAGCATGATATTGTTAGTATAATATTGTTAGTATGATATTGTTAGTATGATATTGTAAGTATTAAAACTTATTAGAGTCTTAAATTCCTAGAGCATGATAACGCCTCGATTGTTCCATAAGTATAACTGGGGATGCAGATTTGACAGATTATTTGGAAATTGGATATAGAGAAAGGATATCAACATATATACAACAATTCTGCAAAAACATGAAATTTAATAAATTACAAGAGTTCTGTTTCTTAGATTTCTGTATCCAGACTCTTTGGTACTTTTAGTAATTTATGAAGTGGATATTTTACAGAAAACTTTAAGCCAATTTGAGAGGAACTACTTGGTTCTTGCTGCTAATGTAATTCTCTCACTTAGTTACGCCTTGTTGGTTCACCAAAACGCTATAAATTGAAGTTAATTAACGACAAGTTTCCTTCCAAATCGAACCTGAGCTGGATTTGTATGGAGATTATTGTGGAGATTATGGTGGAGACTGATTCTTGTGGAGATTCTCTCGCACTTCTTCAATACCTCACATATTTTTGTCTATTACAACTCATATATTTCACCGTTTACTTGCTAGTATAATTTATTTTAAACCTATAAACCTATAAACCTATGAACCTATTATGCCCATTCCCAAGTTATATCAATTCTTCCCAAACCTTTGTCGGCAATATCAGCAAAAGCAGATGGAGACAAGTCCAAATCGTGCTCTTTGCAGCCAACACATCTATCTACAATGGTGACCTCAACAGTCTTTCCTTCGTAAGAAGCATTGATTTTTTTACCACACAAAGAGTTTTTGTTTGGGTTACCGTTTGGAGTGTATTTGTCAAACAAATATTGTGAAATAGCAACAACCTTTTCGTCACCGGAGTTGACGATACCACATGCACCCATTTCTGGATCGTAGTATGTACCTTCACCAGAGAATTCACCTCCAGTGGAAGTTGATGGAGTGGCGGTTGGAGTAGTTGATGTGGATGTAGGGGTAGTCGATGTAGTTGATGTAGTTGGGGCAGGAGCCTTAGCTTCAGTTGTTGGAGCAATTTCTGTGGTAGAAGCTTCAGTTGGAGTGGTTTCATTTGTGGTTTCAATTTTTGCAGGTTGAGTCTCTACAGGTTTTGAGATTATCGTTTCAGTAGGAGTAGCAGTCTCTGGGAGAGCTCCTCCACCAGGAAGTACAGTGGTGAAAACTGTCACGTATTGAACAACAACACGTCCAGGAACAGGGACAGCTACAACCAAGCTAGACAACAAGGTTGACAAAGTAAGAATCGAAAATTTCATATTAAAGAGTGGAACGACAGTAATGTCAGTAAAGAGAGTATAAGGTGAGAGACCTGGTAGTGAGACTTAGACCGTTAATGAATGTAGAAGTTGGTGCACGCTTACAGTTTTGCAATAGAAACGGTGGAAAAGTCGAGCTTTATATTCAAAACCTGATTCGAAACAAAACTAACCCTTTTCCTGCAGAAACTCGAAGGGGGACGGCTCATACCATTTACAGATGTTAATGATCCGCATACGGTAAATAATCTGGGCCAGGCACGTTCCGGTTGCAAGGCCAAAAACATGTCCACAGAATGCATCGAAAAATATCCGAAAAAGAATGGAAATTTCACATCGCGTCTGGGTCAACTCGGTTCCATCGACGTGGTTGATCGTTCAACGGGCCTAGACGCGACTATTGACATTATGGTTGTTCCCCTGAATCCTGTTCTTTAAAGCGTGTTCATGCAAGGCACGTTCCATAACTAAACTCATGGCTAAACTTTTTAACTACACGTCACTGTCCACTACTATTGAATTTTTTTTTCCATCACAAAACTCAAGCTCGTAAATCCGATAAAATGATCTAGACAATTTTAGATCAAATCTAGACGTTTTGTATATGCAATTAAGTGTTTCTTGATGTACTATATAATATTTATAACAAAACCTTTTTATGTCTAGTCAATGCATTTGTAGGAAAATGTCGTTTCCAATTGAGTAAAGAGCCATTTGCTCTGGAAACTTGTTAATCCGATAGTTTTTGCCCTTAAGCGCATGTTTCTGTCGTCAGTGATCAAAATGCAATACCGAAAGATTTTGGCCGTTTTTGAGTTGAGAACGAGTTCTCGTCCGTCGGTTGAAGTTGGGGAGATTTTCACATTTATGCCTTTCATTAATCGTTTTCCAAGTTCATCGTGTTCATTTACTGAGTTTAAAATGGTTTCATCAACGCTCGATCTCCAGTTGGAATTGTTTTCGAATTCCGTGGTTTCATTGATATCTGATGCAACAGACCCATCGAATCGTAAAGGTAAGATTTCTCGTGTCAAATCCAATTCTCGAACAATAATGACCGACCTCGTAGCGGCGTCGGAAATTGTAGCCTCCGTTGATTTTCTTAAAGCTCGTAATTCTTGAAATACTATTAGTGGAATCAGGATTTTAAATACTCCATTTCTCACACATTTGAAAATCCGTCCACAATGCTTAAGCCAAATATTGGTGTCTAGCGTTACATATGTAACACTTGTATCCATGCGATCTCCAAGATTTCCTTCGACAACGAGTCTTCCGTCACTTCCAGTTAGCGATCCGCCCATTTCCATTTGTTCTCCATTGCCTCCAATGAAGTTCTCATTGTAAAACCCGGAATCGCTTCCGACTAGTTGCCGTGCATCTTGTAACGCTTGCAGGTGTTGCTGCTGATGATACATGTGATGGTCTTGAAGTTTCCGCTGGAAATCGTAGTCCCCACCTTCTTCTTCTTCAAACTCTGAATCTCCGTATCCTTCGTCTGCAACTATGTCATCAATGTTTTCATCTTCTTCATCGTCATAATGCTGTCCTTCATACCGGCCAAACCATAAACTATCCTTTTGCTGTGGATTCAATTGCTCGCCTACACTGTAAAAGTTTTCCGAAGAAATAGGTTGCAAGAAGTTGTTTTGTACAAACCTACCGTCACTCAATAAAAACTCTTCCATATACGCAAAGGCGTCATTTTGACCAATATTTGACGTGGGTACTGACGAGTCAGTGGTGTTGTACACATTTTCATCATACTTGAATTCGTTTCCAGTTCTTACCAATCCAAAACCAAACTCATCGGCAACAGTACGTGCCAACAACATTATACGAACAATTCTTTCGTCATTGTCATTTTCCAAGTTGTTTTGGGAAGATTGCTTGGGATCGGTTGACGAGTTGACTACGGGAAACGTGCCACAAATAGGCAAGTCAAACAAGTTTGGATTTTTAACCCCTGCTTCATCCAAGTCCTTGAAGTCACCTTTTTCAGCAATGGTGTCGAACCATAAAGTCCCCCAGCTTTTCCATACTTCTGGAAGAAATTCATTTCCATTGAAATGTTCAATGTAGTCGGGATACGCCTGAATGTAATGTGCGCATAATCCGCTTAACTTAGGACTATTCTTGACAAATGCTAGTAATGAATTCAAGTAGTTAATGAACAATTCCCAAGGAAACAACTTCTTGAATATCCAACCAAACATAGGCACTGAGTTAGGAAATTTAGACGTAGATCTACCCACTGCAATCAAAAAGTACAACCATACAATGACATGACTCGTGGATGCTTGTTTGGGCCCAATAAGGTAGTGAGTTAAAATACGGATTGACAATTCCAATACTGATTTGTTGATAAACTTTAAACAGAAGAACCAGTCGTTCACAGACAAATCAGATGCCGTTATAGATTGACCATCAACGCCCGAAGTGTTGGTCGCAGTGTTACTTTGTTCGTCAAGTTGAGATTGCGAAGTTCTGCATTTACGCTTACGGTCCTTCTTATCTTTTCTCTCTTTAAGTGCCTCAGGTAACATGAATATTTTGGCAAACGGATTTTTTGCGTCACCGAACCCAATGAGATGGTTGATGTTTGCAATAGCAAATAAGGAACCTTTGTTGAACCAGAAGTTCATCTTTTCGATTGTATTTGTTGCACTGGGTTGTTGTTGCTGGCGTTGCTGTTGCTGCTGTTGTAAGTAGTATGGATGATGTGGATCGCTTATGGTGGAAATTGAAGGAGTGTAAAGTTCTCTTGTGAAAAAGTTATATCCATTCGAATCAGACCCAAAGGTTAAACCATAACGTGTAACCAAGTCTATTCCGTATTGTACTTGAGAGTCATGAATTCCCTCAACTTTGTTTGATACACCGTCACCACTGCGATTGAATATACTTAATAAAACCTTGTGGATCTTTATAAAGTCTATAATTGGCAATTCTAATAATGACAATATGTTTCTTTGGGTGCAAATATTCTCGACAACTAATCTTAAATAGTGTTGAGTAGGAACAAACGGATCCCGACAGATTACCGATTTCCCAATATTGACCAATGCGTCAAGGTTGTCTTGTTGTACGGTACACATATGATAGTAGATCTTACCGTGACCATAAAGTGTTTTCATGGAAATAGAATACCAATATTCAGCACTTATCTTCCAGTCTATAAATTTCGATGCATAAAGGGCAATTGCCATTCTTGACAAATCACCCAACTTCTCCAGCCACCAACCTTCTATTTCCAAGACTGGATCGGTCAAGTTGGAAATGATATTGAAGCAGTATGAGATAAAGCACAGACAAATCTCATGTTCCTGAAAGATACTCATAATATTCTTCAACACCTCAAGGAAGCCAACAATACCATAGACCCACATTCTTCTTGGAATTTTGTACAACTCAACGATATTTTTTCCTGTTTTAAATTGAGTTTGGTTTGATGAAGGTTTTAATGCAGTTACTAGGAAGTCATAGTAGTTATCCAACAAGGTCACGTTATGATGATATACTGTCCACAAGTCATTCAGTAATTCTGATGTTCTATTTGTGTTTGTCATCGTTGTATTGGATGTAACCGAAGGCGACATCTGTTGATGCATCATCGTAGAATTACCATACACAAGGTTATTATGGTTTGTACTTGTGATTTGATTAATTTTTATCGTTATTTCAATGCAATTCTTTTGAACAATTTCTTCAAAGTTCACTATGTTTTTGTACGTTTCCTTTAATTTCGTAGCCAATTGTTGTTCCTCATCTGACATAGTTCGTTGCTGATGCTGTTGCTGCTGTTGTTCTTGAGCAGGGGGGGTCTGTTTCTGATGCATATTAAAAGGAGTAGACATTGCCAGGTCTTTACCGGACACACCATCTGAAGTCTCACCTTGTTCAGTAGTTGATTGTTCCATCATAGGGTTGAAGTCTGACAGATCGGAATGATTTTGTACGGACATGTTAGATAATGGATTGGCATTTGGACTTGATGGAACATCATATGTGGAAGGAGTGGGAGTTTTCACATTTAGTAAGCCTTGGTTCTGTTGTAACATGGTTTTTCTAGAACGAACGTTATTTCTGGAAGATGATGCTTGTGGAGTTGATGCTGAAGGTCCAGAAGGGCTATTGAAGACTCCATGATTCCCATTCGAGTTGAATTGAAACTCCTGGGTACTCTGCATGGTCATTGGAGCCTGTAACGGATTCGGAGTTCGCTTGTTAGAATTACTAATAATATAGCTCGATAGACTATTTTGTCGTTTCTGTTGATTTGATGTTTGATGAGATGAAAGTTCACCAGCACCTGATTTTAGTTGTACGTTAGTATTTACTGTCAGATCAGGATGAAACTTGGGGTTGGTGTTGTTCATAGTAATGCAATACCCGTTTTTTAGTGACAATAATTATGATATAATTGACTACTAATCAGGATATATGAGTTGTGGAAATGGATGCCTAACGCAAAACTTTGATCCGAGAGGTATCTGGTAAAGGGTGGTCAGTGAATGGCGCTCTCACAAATCAACAAAACTAGTACGGAATTTTGTACAAAAGTACACGACCATATTAAGATCAATACCTGATAAATTAGGAGGAGTTATAGCTATGTTTGGTGCTATACTAATTTTATTAGTCATACCATGTTTTTCTACATCACAAGGTATTAATGTTTTACCTCTATTAAAAAAACATAATTTGTTATGAGGACCACGTACATTACATGTTCATGGATCATCTAACCCAGTTGGTTCTCAGGTAATATGGATAGAATACCTATGCATTCTTATTTCTTATTCAAAGATTTAATTACTGTATTTGTATTTATATTATTCTTTAAGGGCGAGAGAGATAGTAAACTAGTGCTTTGTAATAGTACAATATGGAAATAATATAATAGCCGTAGACATGCGGGAGCCATTGATACGACCTAATATTACCTATTGAGTTAAGGCTCTTATTATACAAGGTTTAGATGTCAGGGTTTGAACCCAAATCGAAGAGCCGTTCCGTTTCTACAAGTACATTCATAAATATAGATTAAAGTCAATGATAAGCTTGAGACCTCCTACGCGCATGTACCTTGTATGCATACAAGCTTCATCAACTTAGATCAAGTTTATGATCAGTTTGTTCAAGATCTTGTTGATTTTCACCTACACTACGTGTGTTTCCCTTTTGAGCAAGTAGTGCCTGTTACTTAGAGGTTCTATATCTGAAAAGAAGTTGATGTGACTGCATTTTCTACAGCATATAATGCGGAGAACATCCTCAGTTGCTTACAAGAACGTCCTTAGAGTGTAGAAGTCTATCCAAACTTATTTCATGTGCTTTCTCCGACTTTCGCATGAGCATTTTGAAGTTGCCCAGTCGTCGACCAACCTACCATATAGAAATAGTAGAACACTAATAGAAGATTCTGTTACTATAATCACACATACCACCATTGCCAATGAAAAGTAATGGATGATATTCAAAGTATTCAGTAGAACATCTCTCGCTTTCTCTAACATTCGGAATATTAATTGAAATCTGAAACTCCTCATTCAGTAATTCTACACTCTGTCTACGGATTCAGATACTCAGTATTGGTCAGGACTATTCGTCTCATTGAGCATATTTGAATAATTCATGAGTCTTTGTACCTCAACCAACTTGATAGTCTGAATTTGTTGCCTTCAATGTAAGATTTTATTAAAAGCTAAATATATAACAATCTGTATTCATTATACCACGCATTATAGCATCGGAAGATACTTAAGTAAATTTGATATAAAGCAAAAGCAAATAGTTTACTTCAACTTCTTCTTTGGTCTCAATTGGTTGGTGTGACCACACTTTCTCTTACGACAGTTGGTAGCTCTTGGTGGTAATCTGGCGTAACATTTACGACAGATAGACTTTTCACAGTTATATTTGGAAGCTAAAGCTTTCAAGGATGGTTCAATCATCTTTAGTAGCAGTGAAGTGTGACTATAACTGAAATAAAAGAAGTCTCGAAAATGTAGTGGTAACTTTCATGAAAATTTTGTTCGTAAAGCGAGTATGTGCAGGTGTCCGATCCTTAACTATGGGCGAGAATGAGAAAAAATGGACGACGTTGGAGCACGTGCGCAAATTAGGGTTCAGCCCTAAGTAATATTGTCGCGACAATACAACGACATTCAATGACACGACATTGTCGCTACAGCCAGCGGAATTACAACCAGAAACAAACGAATATTGTGAGAGCAGTCTTACCTCTAAAAGTCACTGGCCCCACTAAGTTTGAAGATCAACTTGGACTACTGGAATGAGTGAGAATTCCAATCATCCAATGGATGGTGAAAACCCCATTGAAATAGTTGAACATCAAAACAATGAGGAGGAGAATAACTCGATATTACAACCAATTGAGATCCTGGAACCCACTGAACAGCTAGACCAAACATCTAAACAGGAATTAATTGAATCATCCAGCAAGGAACTAGCTAGTCCATCTGTTGAGCAATCTGAAGGGCATCCTTCTTTTGAAGATAAAGATAATGCAACAAATGAAGCTTTTGGTGATTTACAACAGTTTCTTTCTCAGTCTTTTGACCACCAGGATATAAATAACAATGACATGGAAACAGAACTACTCGATAACGAGAAAGAAAATGAACCTATAAACACGGAATTTGTACTAGAAGATAATGAAAATGAGGTAGAGGAACCAGTGGTAGTCGAGCAAATCCAAGTCGAACCCGTAGATGTTGAATATGACCACCAAATCGAAGAACTTGACCACGACATGAAGGTTTCCCCAACGGATGACACGTCTGATAATACACAATCTGATCAAAATGATTCGGAGGGTAAAGTGGCTCCTCAAATCCAAGACTCTGAAAACAGTGCCTCAAATGATGAACTCAATGAGCTAAAGCAAAACTCCGAGGACATCAAAGCACTCAGTTCCGATCATACTCAAGTATCGAATGCAAATGAAGCACTGGAAGAGAATGATGATAACAATATGGAAGTTGAAGATATCGACTCAACTGCCACTCAAACTGAAATCCAACCAGAAGAAGGCAACCTTCAAATTCCGGCTGTGACTGTCCAAGACAGCGATATTGGTGAGGAAGTGAACTCCACGACTTTCAATTTCCAACTGCAGAACCACCAGTTTGCTACTCCACTGAAATCGTTACCCCCTCTCAAAGATATTGATCCCATAATCACTCCTAAATCATTCAGTGTTGCAAGGGACTCCAATGACGACTCTCATGTTGAAAGTTCTCCAATCGTTCATAATTCAAATGCCCTTCACACCATAAACCCTCCTAATTTTGACACCACAATTGAAATTTCAAGCGATTCCATTAAAACTGTTGCTGGATTTTTAAATATTGATGAGTTTACATTAAGCTCTATTCAAAGTGAAAAGCTATTTGAAGCGTTGGTTAAAAAATCGACCGAGTTCTACGAATTATCATCACAGAACTCATACCTACAACTCAAGAGAGAACAATCGCATCAAAATAGTACGAAAGCTATAGAGGGATTAAAATCTAGATTAAGCGAGATGGAAAATTTGTCAAACTCAGTAAGATCGGAAAACGAGACTTTGGTAACACAAGCCACGCAAGATAAATATAGAATGCAAGAGCTTGAAGATGTGAATAAAATGCTACACGATAAAGTTTCGAGATTAGAAGAGTCCGAGAGAAAGTTGGCCCATCAATATAAAGAATTAGAGGAGATCCAGGACCATAAACTGTACAAATACAATGAGTCAATCAACCAACTTACCTCATCAAACATCGAATATAGTAAAAAAGTCAACGAGTTGTCTAAAGATATCAACGACACTCGAAATGAGAAGTTCACTATCAAGTTAGATCTTACCAAGGCTACAAACGAGATTTCATATTTGAAAAACCAAAAATCGTGGTACGAAGAAGAGTTGAAAACTGTTCAAGAGAGGTTTACTGACCTCATTAAGAAGCACGAGTCCGAGCACTTGTTGACTTCCAACAAGTTGTCAATGCTCACTTCGAGAAACGAGTCCTTAGATAAGATGAACAAATCATCCCAGGAATCTATCAAGCAATTGAAGGATAAATTGGAGAATGACGTAGCTAGATTTTCGTCAGCAAATTCAGAAATAAAGACCGAGAATACCAAATTGTTGCAAGAGTTACAGAGCCAACAGGATTTGTTACAGTTAACCCAAGTACAATCAGATCAGCGAGTAGAGAGGATCGCTCAATTGGAATCATACATTGAAGAAATTAAGGAAAAAATGGGCTCTTCTATAGAGTCACTTGAGAATGCCCTCAATTTCAAGACAGAGAAAATAATCGAATTGCAAGAGAAGTTGAGAAGAACCGAAGAAGTCTTGGATAAAGAACTTCAGAAAGAGAGTGAATTGCCAAGGCTCACAGATTCATCTTCAATAATTGCGTCTCACGGAATCTCCTTATCATCCTTATATTCTGAGTTTAATCACTTGAAAAAGCAGCTTGTGTTGGAAAGATCTCAAAAGGAAAAGTTAGCTGTGCAGTTGGAATCTTTTGTAAATGAATTGGAATCAAAGAAACCGGCCATTGCGAATTACCGTGATCAGGTCAAATTTTATGAAACTTCCTTACAAGAAATGATTGGCAAGGTGGAAACAGTTCGTCATGAAAAAATAAATGTTGAGAAAGAAGCTAATAGATTGCGGTCTCGTATTGTCGAAAACGAAAACGAATTAGTTTCAATGAAGAAGTTATTAAAGGACCTCGGTAAACAGTTATGCTACTATTTGATCCATTCTAAGATCAGAGACAACAATGGAGACCCATTGAGCTTAAGTGAAAAGAAAGCAATAGAAAACATCCTTACGCGAAGTGGAAACTTTGACTCCAGCAAGGAGAGTGATTCTGACGTGTTGATATCGGAGAGATTAGTTGAGTTCAGCAGCATTATTGAATTAAGAAAAAAGAATGAAGATTTGCTTGTTGCTGTTAGACAGTTAAGTAAGAAATTAGAAAGCAACGAAGAAGAAAATATGAGTTTTCAGACTGCAGCTGTGGAAGAGGCCAAAGATGCTATTTTGACTTTGGAAGGTGAATTAGATAGCCTTTCGGTAAAACTTAATGCCGTCACCAAGGAAAGAGACATTCTTAAATCGATGTCAGAAAATGGAAATGTTAACTCTAGCCATTCTGAGGTGAAATACTTGAGTGAAGCCAACGAGGACTTGAAGTCGAAGCTTCGCGAAAGTGAAAAAGTTTTGAAGGATTTACAAAATCAATCAACAAAGATTGCTCAAGAATTAAATAATAAATTGAGAGAAATAACCAACTCCAAAAACGAGCTCTCGTTGCAGTTGTCTTCTGTGAAACATTCTGCAGAGTTGGCAGAAACCAGATTCAGTAATGCACAAACTACTCTTGAGAATGCTCGTGAGGAAATCAAACAAATTAAGAGAGATCTCGAATTTTGGAAAGCTCAATCAACAAAACAAGAAACGCTACTTGTCAAGAAGTCCAACGAGTTGAGAGATTCAGAGGATTTCATCGCAAAGAATAAGATTTTTATTTCCAATTTAGAAAAAGAGAAACAATTCAAAGAATTTGTTCTGGAATCCTTGAAGAATGAGCTTCTCCAGCTTCGTGACGACAAGAATAACCTTAATAAATTTGTTGTCAACTTGCAAGGTTTATTGAAAGAGAGAGAAGAACTGAGCAAGGAGTTATCCGAAAGACTCAATAATTCGAACCAAAACTATCAATTATTACAAGAAAAACTTAGTGAAAAGGAAGAGAGAATTATCATATTGGCAAGCCAAGCAGAGATGACCATGAAAGCCCAGAACGTCAAATTGGAACAAGTGGGCGATATTAGTCAGCTGTTAATGGATACCAAATCCAAATTATCTGAAAAGCGGAGGGAAATTGATTCATTGAATTACAAAATCTCTGAGTTAAACAAAACATTAGCCAAGCGTCCGACTGTACAAATTGGAGCCAGCAATGGAAGTGATGGCGATATGGAAAAGCAAAATTTAAGAATCGAATTGGTCCAACTTAAAGAGGACTTGAAGATTAGTGAAAGTCAGGTCAACGAGTTGTCTAATCTTGCAAAATCTAGTGAAGAGGCATTAGTAAATGCCACGAATAGCTTCGAAGAATTCAAGATTGATTCTGAATCAAGATTCCAATCGCATATGAAGGAAAAGGAGTCTTTGAGCGAAGAAATTTCTAGACTTACAATCGCATTGAATGACGCGAAAGCGGAGTTGGAAAATGTTACTAAACAAAATTCTGAAGAGAGCAACGAATTGAAATCGAAGCTCAATGAATTCTCGAACAAAGCTGCTGCATACGATAATTTGCAAACCGACTACGAAGCTAAATTGAAAGCAATCAGAAGTGATCTTGAGGGTCAAGTTATGATAGCTACCGACAACCAGAATAAGTATCAAGAGGAAATGCAGAAGAATAATGAAATGTCAAGGACTTTTGTTCGATTGAACGAAAAAATCGAAGAACATAACTCGGTGATCCAAAAATTGAAAACTGAGTTGGAGAATGCTAATCAGGCTATTGAAAGTAAGGCTGAATTGTTGGCTAATAAGAAGACTTTAGTCGAGGAAGAGTTGGATGTGGCAAAAATACAACTCGAAGAACTTAAACAACAGAACTCTGTAATTTTGAACCAATTGGAGTTGTCTAAGGGCAATTCTTCCGTTGAACCTGCCTCCGATGATTTGCGCGAAGTTGTCAGTTATTTGCGTCGTGGAAAGGAAGCAGCTGAAGCCAAGATCCACGTGGTACTGGAGGAGAACCAAAGACTTTCCGCACGGTTGTCGCAGATTAGCAATGAGTTATCAATTACCAAGACGGAATTGACTACAGCCCAAGGCACGTACTTGGATTTGAACAAGGCTTCAGAAGAACACAAGCGTTTAACTCAACAATTAGAGCACTTGAATATTTTACGTGAGAGTAATACTACGTTGAGAAACGAGAACACAAATAAGACAGAACGGATCCGTGAGTTGGAAGAACAATCACAACAATCCGGAACCGAGTTGACGCACTTGAGAGAGCGTGTTAATCAATTGGCAACTGACCTTGAAGTCAGTGAACAACGAATCAAGTTGGTTGAGGAGGATAATGAAAGACTCAAGGTAGTTATTGCTTCTGCGAATGTGACCGGAGATGCATCACCAACAGCCACCAGTGAAACTGACGCGGAACAAATTCAAAGTATGAAAGAGAAGTATAACGATCTTCGAAATAAGGCTAATACTCGTATCCAGTCTCAAAATGATAAAATCAAAGAATTGCAAGACAATGTCGTTGCCTTAAATAGTGAGATTGACAATGCCACAAAGGTTAAGGATGAAGAGATCGCCAAGATTTCAAAAGAAGGAGAATCAGCAAAGGAAGCATTAGAGAATGCCAAGAACGAGCATTCCAAGCGCATTGGAAAATTAACGCAGGAGAAGAAAGCATTGTCAGAACAAGTAGCTCAGTTGAAGCAAAGTGAAGGCAGCCAAGACTTTAGAGAACAGATGGACAAGTTACGCCGCGATTTTGACGTTGAAAAGAAGGAGTTGCAAAAAACTTTGGAACAAAAATTCAAGTCGGGCCAAGAACCAAATGAAGAATTACAAACATTAAAAAAGCAGGTTGAAGAATTCAATAAAAAGTATTCAGAATTGGAAGCTTCTGTTGAAAAACGTAAAGCTGTCTTGGAGAAAGAGTGTGAAAGAAAAATTGAAGAGGCAGTTAAGGAACACGCAACATCATCGGCGGGAACCGAAGATCTGGGCAAGATAAAGAAAGAGTTGTTATCACAACACAAAGATGAAGTGGAGAAATTGAAATCGGAATTCGCAAGTCAGTTGGATGCAGAGAGGACAAAAGTTAAAGTTCAAGTGGAGAAAATGTTTGAGGTAAAGATCAAAATGTTGAATAAAAAGGTGGAAAGATTAGAAAAGGAAAAGGGCGTTGGGTCTAACCCGGCACTTAAGTCTGTGACACCGGGTTCAGCTACGAAACCTGTAGTGCAACCTATTGCATCTGCAAATTCCGCATTTTCAAAACTTGCATCGGGAGCAATGTCTGGATCTGGCAGTGGATCCGCAAGTGCAGCCGGGGGTACCTCTTCACCAAAACTTCCAGAAATTCCTCAGAAGAATAAGCCTTTGGGATATCCATTTACAGAGAGTACTCTTACAGTTCACCGGCCTGCTATAGATCGCGCAGAATCGACCAAAAAGATTAAAAACGATAAAAAGCGTCCAAATCACAATCAACCAAACCCCAATAAAAAGCCTAAGGATGCTTAGTAAGAGCAATTAAATAGTTAAACGAAACAATATACAGGTTTATAATACCAATTTGGAATGCGGAGACAACATCGGAAAGATATCAATCCGTGTGGGGGAAGGGGGGAGGGGGCACGGACGCGCGCTTAAGCTTCATGCATAAAAGAAAAAATAGACATAAGAAAAAAATTCTGACGTAGTTTATGGGGCAAGATTCGAGAGCAAACCTTTTATGTTAGATATAGCTAATACTTACTAATGACGACCGCCAGCCATAACAAGCTTGGTAGACAATTACTAGCATTGGTCCTGGAGTTTCTACAATGGTTCGCTGTTCGAGGTTGAAATATCATATTATTGCAACATTACATGCATACTGCAACAACAGAAAAAATATTATTTGCATTACCAAACTGTAATTTCCAAAATTATAACTGTAAACTGCAGTTTAGTGGAATATCACCCCAATCAAAACCGTTTGAGTTGCCCCGCAATATTAGTGGGGGAAATAATTTCACTTCCCCGGGGTGAGGCTATAGATTACGCTGAGACGAGAGCGATCATTGTGGTGGGGAGGAGGGTAGCTTACAAACTCTATGCTGCGCTCTTATGTCAAAGTATTTCACTATAAATTTTGACATCTCCCTCATTTTTCTTAGCATATCATAATTGTCTTGGTATTTGCAATCATGTTTCAAGATAAGAAAGAAATTCAATCGATTGTGTCGCAAATGTCGGCGAAACATCACGATGATGAAGCGCAGCTTCGCAAAAATCCAGCTCAACTGAAATGGAAGTGGCAAATCAATACTGACGATTCTCCCCCAGAAATCTATAACCGTACACTTTACTTGTCGATATTTGCATTCGGGATTTTGGGTGCAGCTCGTGGATTTGACGAAGGAAACATCTCCGGATGTATTGCTTTGCCTTCCTTCAAGTCTCAGTTTGGACTTGCAGACAAGAGTAAGTCTGTAGATGAGATTGCAAATCTTAAATCCAACATTACTTCCATGGTCCAGTTAGGTTCTATCGGTGGTGCTCTTATTGCCATGTATTCTGTGGATAAGCTTGGTAGATTACGTGCTCTTCAGGTTGTTTGCTTTATTTGGATGATTGGTACAATTATTCAAATCACAAGTAATGATGTTGGCCAGCTCTACGCTGGCCGTTTTATTGAAGGACTTGCTATCGGACAAACCACCACTATTGGTCCATCATTTACATCCGAAATCAGTCCTAAGGCAATTAGAGGTCTTGCAGTCCTGATTTTCTCGGGGCAGTCTATTTTGGAATTATGATGGCTTATTTCGTGTCATATGGAGCTGTGCTTCATATTCCTGACGATTCAAGAAAACAATGGGTGGTTGGAACTTCGCTTAAACTTGTTTTAGCGGGCTTGATCTTTATTCTTTCCTTCTTTTGTATTGAAAGTCCGAGATGGTTGCTTAAAGTAAATCGTGCTGATGATGCCATCAACAACCTCTCCAAAGTCAGACATTTACCAGTAGACCATCCATACATTGTGGGTGAAATTAGTGATATCAACGAACAAGTGCTTGCCGAAAAGGATGCGACTGCTAATACAAATTTGTGGACCAAGTTTAGGACCGTCGTTACTGTGAAATCAAATGCTTATAGATTTTTTGCGGTCGCTGGGGCTGCCCAGGTTTTGGGACAATGGTCGGGTGCAAACGCTATCACAATTTACTCTAACGATTTGTTTGCTTTAGCAGGTATTAAAGGTACCGCTGTTTTGAAAATGTCTGCTGTTTTGGGTGTTGTTAAGTTCGTTTCCGCTTATACTTGTGCTTTCTTCATCATCGATTTCCTAGGTAGAAGAAAAGCCTTGTACATTGGTCTCTCGTTGCAATTGGTGTGTATTCTTTATTTCGCAATCTACCTTACTATTGTTCCAGACGTCAAGGGTAGGGTGTACACTCCGTCAGAAAAGAGAGCTTCTACCGGTGCACTTGCAGCACTTTTCTTATCCGGTACCGGTTGGACCATGGGTTTCAACTCTATCCAATACTTGCTTGGATCAGAAATCTTCCCACTTAACATTCGTTCATTTGCTCAGTCTATGGTTATGGTGTTGCATTTCGCCAATCAATATGGTAATTCCAAGGCCCTTCCAAAAATGTTGATTGCCATGAACAATTACGGTGCATTCTATTTCTTTGTTGGTGTAATGGCTATTGGGTTGACGTGGTGTTGGTTCTTTGTTCCAGAAGTTGCAGGCAGATCTTTGGAATCAATGGAAGAAATCTTCAACTTACCTTGGTATCTTATTGGAAGACGTGGTCCTGAATTGTGTCCTGATTATTCCGAAATTAACAAGATTTCTTACACGAACGATCATGGCAATACTTATGAAGAACACATTCAATACAATGATAAGGACAAGGCTACTCTGGAATTTGTTGAAGATACTTCAAATCCTTCAAATCCAATTATGCATAGAGATTCGGAAGATAAAGATACTGAGAAGTTATAAGTATAGGTGTCGGTTTCCTCAAAAGGTTCATTTCGTTTAGTTTCACGTGTTCAATTCTTTATTTCCAGATCATTTCTTTTATTTCACCAGGCTAAATTGTTTTATCCATTACAATGAGACAGATATCTTATTATTATTAATAGCAAGAATATTAAAAATAAATTATAATATATTATAAAATAAAATGTTACAAAAAAATAAATAAAAGATTGAATTAAACGGAACAAATGATTTTTTTATTTAATAAAGGTTCTACTATTTAAGTAGTGCTTTCTATACTTGATTAATAAATTGAAACCTATATATTGTGACCGTCTTGTATTTTAGTAGAGTACTTCTCTGTACAGGTTCGAATTTAATAAAATTGAATTCGTAGACGTTTATATAAGATTGATTTTGATAGTATTTGTAGGACGTGATGTTTAGCTGTGAGATATGGCATAGCATCTTCTCGTAGTAAATTATCTCGTAGTAATTTAGAATTGCTGTGCTATAATTTTGCAGCCATTGAAAAAGTCATTGTAGTAAAAAATTACTAGGTACAATATTCAATGTTGTACGAAAGTAGACTCGACAATCAAAAGTAACTTAGTAAAAGTAGACGTTTTTAGTGTAAAATGGAGGACCAAGATTTTAAGGAGAGTAGATGAATAATAACTAATCTTGAAGAGAATAAAGCTAATGATCAAATCACGAGTAGATGATCAAGTCGTGATTGTAAACAATCCTTTATAGTGAGAATATCCTCTTCTAAGACTATTCTCTTATAAGAATATCGTTTCCTCTAATGTTAACAAAGTCCAAAGTGCGCTTCTTTTTTATATACAGGAATTCGTTTCTCCTGCATACTTTGTAACGACTCATCTTACAATTTCTTCCACCACTACCTTCCTCTTACAACCCAACAGCACCGCTTTAATTATGGGTGTGCCAGCATTATTTAGATGGTTATCACGGAAATATCCGAAAATTATTTCACCAGTAGTTGAAGACGATCTCGATGAAGAGATTGGAGGAGCAAAATATAGCGATCCAAACCCCAACGGTGAAGTTGATAACTTATATTTGGATATGAATGGGATTGTCCATCCATGTTCCCATCCCGAACATAAGTCACCTCCTGAAACCGAGGATGAAATGTTCTTAGATATATTCACATATACGGACCGTGTTTTGATGATGGCGAGACCAAGAAAAGTGTTGATGATTGCGGTTGATGGAGTGGCCCCGAGAGCCAAAATGAATCAACAGAGAGCAAGAAGATTTAGATCTGCTCAAGATGCTAAGATCAAAGATGATGAAACAGCTCGTGAATTACGTGAACGTGAGAATCGTGGTGAACTCATCGATGACGCCATAAAAGCAAAGAAATCGTGGGATTCCAATGCCATCACACCAGGAACTCCATTCATGGATGGTTTAGCTCTTGCACTTAGATATTGGGTCGCCTACAAATTGGCCAACGATCCTGGCTGGGCTGACTTACAAGTAATCATTAGTGATGCCACTGTTCCTGGAGAAGGTGAACATAAACTTATGAATTTTATCAGATCTCAGAGACTGGACCCCCAATATAATCCAAATACCAAGCATTGTATTTATGGTTTGGATGCAGACTTGATTTTCTTGGGTTTAGCCACTCATGAGCCTCACTTCAGAGTCTTGAGAGAGGATGTATTCGCAAATCAATCCAAACAGATCTCTGTATCGCAGCAACTTCTGATGACTGCTGAACAACAGGAAGCAATTTCAAAGCAAGATAAAAAGAAACCATTTTTGTGGTTACATGTTAATGTTCTTCGTGAATATTTGGAAATCGAGTTACACAATCCTCACTTACCTTTCCCATATGACTTGGAAAGAGCTATTGATGATTGGGTATTCATGTGTTTCTTTGTGGGTAACGATTTCTTGCCCCATTTGCCAAGTTTGGATGTAAGAGATAATGGGATTGATATTTTAGTTAATGTGTGGAAACGTCTCTTACCTCAACTAAATGACTACATCACATGCGATGGGAAACTTAACTTGTTAGGGGTCGAAAAATTGATGGCCAGTTTGTCATATAAGGAAGCTGATATCTTTAAAAAGAGACATGATAATGAAGTAAGAAGAGAGGAGGGTAATAAGAGAAGAAAGTTGGCCCTGCAAGAAGAAAAAGAGTTGAAAAATGCATACATGAACCAGGTTACAAAAGGAAAGGACAAGGCTCCAATTGTCGCAGATGTTAATATGCCTTTGATGACCACCAGCGGTGAAACTGTTGAAGGTTATGCTCAATTAACCAACAAGGACATTGTGAACAATCGTGACACCATAACCATGGCCAATATGGCTAACTCCGATGCTGCTGCTGCATTGAAAAAATTGATTGATCTGAAAAAGAATGGAATAGAGACCCCAGTCTCTGATTCATCGAATGGTCCAGAAACTCCAGTTTCTGAGGAGAGTTCCAAAGCACCAAAACCAGAAAAGAGCAATAAAAGGGAATTCACTGTTGAAGCCACAGTAGAAGCTGAAGCTCAGGAGGCTGAGGGTGATGTTAGATTATGGGAGCCGGGGTATCGTAATCGTTACTATGAAACCAAATTCGAGTGTGGCAATTCAGAAGAAATTAATCAAACTCGTAAAAGTGTTGTACGTTCGTATTTGGAAGGTATCTCATGGGTTTTAGGGTATTATTTTCAAGGATGTCCTTCGTGGCAATGGTATTATCCATACCATTATGCTCCATTTGCTGCTGACTTCACTGACTTCACTGAAATCGTTGGAGAAGAAGGGATCAAATTCGACCAGGGTCAGCCTTTTAGACCTTACGAACAATTGATGTCGGTATTACCTGCGGCCTCTGGGCATAGTTTGCCCCAAGTTTTCCGTGACTTGATGTCAAACCCAAACAGTGACATCATTGATTTCTATCCGGAAGATTTTAAGATCGATATGAACGGAAAGAAGATGAGTTGGCAAGGGATCGCCTTATTGCCATTTATCGATGAAAAGAGATTATTATCCGCTGTTCAAGGAAAATACGAATTGTTGACGGAGGTTGAAATGGACAGAAACACCAATAAGCAGGAAGTATTGTTCATCTCTCCTCACAACAAGAATTACAACAAGTTCCACGACCAATTATACGATAAAAGCATTTCTCAAGTACCATTTAAATTCGCTAAAAGTAGTTTGGCAGGTACTGCGATGAAGAATCCAAGATACGACCCATCACAGGACTTACGTTTTCCACTAAAGGAAGGAGATATGCCCAATGTTTCTAAGTCGGAGTTCTTCCAAGTAACATATAACATGCCTGCGAAGAAATTGGGGAAATCGATGTTATTGAATGGGTATATTTCTCACAATAAGGTGTTGACCAGAGAAGATGCAATTGCTATGCAACAACAGGGTTTCCAAAGAAATAACTACAGAGGTAACAGATTCCAAGCAGCTCCTGATAATAGTGAATATGTTAATACCGGACCTAGAGGAAAGGATATTGGATTGATTTACTCGTTAAGAAGAGGTGGTTATGGATCTTTTGTAGACCTGTTGGTGAATAAGACACAACCGCAAGCTCAAGGTAACAATTACGGAAGTGGACAATATAATAACAGTTACGAAAACAGTGGTGGCTACAATAACTATAATAATGGTGGCTATAATAACTACAATAGTAATAACTATGGTAATAATAACTATGGCGGTGGTAATAATAACTATGGTGGTGGTAATAATAACTACGGTGGTAATAATAATAACAACTACGGTGGTAATAGCAACAACTATGGTGGAAGTAACTACAATGGAGGCAATAACTACAATGGCGGTGACAATTACGGCGGTGGGAACAATTATAGCGGTAATAACTATAACAATAACCAAGGTGGAAACAACTATGGTGGAAACAACTATGGTGGAAACAACTATGGTGGTAACAATTACAATCAAAATAACAGTTATAACAATAGCCAAGGGAATAGCAATTACAACCAAGGTAATAACAGTTACAACCAAAGAGGTTCTTATCAACAAAATAGAAACTCTAGGTCTGGTAACTTCTCGAATAGAGGAGGAAATAACAACTACAGATGATTGTAAAATGTTAATGAGTTATAGTCTGGTAACACTTGGAGCCACGGTCTGGTGAGAGTTCTATCATCTAGATCTCTGGCTTATTTAAATATTTAGGATAGTTGAGACGTAATATATGAATTTAAAGCACAATGAAGGTAAGAAGAATTAGAGAAAATAAGTTGGGAGATTAAGTAATCTAAAGAAGTTCAAGGAGGTAAGTATGAGAGTGTTTCCATTGAATGATGGTATATTCCTGACCACTTCTATTTGAGAGATTGTTGAGCTATTCTGAACCAGTCAAATATAGTGGTGCAGGAGTAAATGAGTAAACGAAGTGAATCAAATCAGAATTGAAAGATCTCGGGCTTCAACGACACATACTCCAATATTCACTAATACTCCAATATTCTAGTACAAGTATTCTAGTATAAGTAAGCAGTAAAATATCTCAATGAAGAATATTGAGAACCCAGTTATTGACCAAATTTCCCGTAATCGAGACATCGATGACATGGTCGTCCACCTCGGGTAACGCTACGATACTTCCATCTACACAGAACCTGCGCTTTCTCTTTTCCTTTGAGTTTTCAATATTCAATGTAATCCTGTCTCCTCTTTGAACCTTTTGGTAGGTGACCTTTTTATTCTGAATATGTGCTCCCTTATTGTAGACATCCTTCATAATATCCATGATATATTTACCCGAGGAATCGTCTTCGCTATTGAAGGATATGAAATATAAATTGTCATCAAAGATATTTCCATCAGGCAGGATTTCAAAAGTGGGTTCGAATCTTCTGGCAGGAGTGAATAGCCAATACGCAAATGGGCCGTTAATCACCTTATCGTTGATCGTGACAGCTCCTTCGTATTTCTGTTCCTGTGAGAGGTTTTCATGGGCAGCCATTTTAAATCTGTCAAGTCCATGAACACGTAACTCCGGCGTATCACTATCAGCCACGAGAGAAGCGTGAAAAGCCCATGAAATTACAACGAGAAACTTCAACGGTTTAGTGATTTCGGGACCTTTCACATCTTGGATAAGGTAGTAAGACCCACGAGGAAATGAGACTTCATAGAGGTTCAATGGAACGGGATTCTCTTTGGATGTCATCAATTTCTTCACGGCATCAATTTCATCAGCCAATCCAAGAGAAAGCGCTAAACTATTACCAGTACCTGACGGAATAGTGAAGATATTGATAGTCTTGCGAGACGTGGTTGTGGTGAGACCGTTAGCAAATTCATTTATAGACGTATCTCCACTAATAAATATCACTGTAACTTCGTCTTCCTCTATTTCTCCCAACTGACCAGCAAAGTCGTGGATCGTAGACACCGATGTTGTAGAGATATAAATGTGGGGGATCTTCAAGTGGTCATCAAATATCGGTTTAAGAAGCTGAAAATATACGCTGCTTTCTCGTTTTCTACCTGAACCAGAGTTGATTGAGTCTATCACGTATACTTTCTTGAAATGGGTTGTAGGAGTGTTTGGTTCAGAGGATGTTTGGGTGCGTAATTCATAGAACCCTTCTCCTTTGTATACTTGGAGAAGTTTGTTGTTGACTACTACTAAGTCAATGAGATCTCCACTCATTCTGGTAGTTGTTGTAGTTGTGTGGAATCCGATTCTGATTCTGATTCTGATTGTAATTCTGATTCTAATTCTGATTGTGATTTTGATTAGTTATGATTTTCGCATCATTGTACCGCAGCCGCACTACAGTACTGCGAGAGCCAGAGTTGATTACTAATTACAGGGACAAGGAAATAGTGCACAACTATACCATCGATACCACCACGAAATATAAACAATATGTTAGGGCTCTGAGTCTGTTTTTCACCTAATTTCTTTATCGAGATCATTCTAATGAGCGGTGAAGAAGACTGCGAAATCTTGATTGTGAGGCTGTGGCGACTATATCTTAATTGCACTGTGGATACTTGAATATTATGTCTCATGCTGAGTCACTAAGTAGACAATCGCCGAGACTCTACTCTTAAGACTACATCGAAAGCCGTTATCCTAAATGTATGAAGTATTCTCGCCTTCTGAGTTAATAAAACAAAAAAGAAGAGCCCGACGCGGGGGTCGAACCCGCAGCCTTTTGATACCTCTTAAAAGCGCGCTTTAAGTGACTGATAAAAGTCAAACGCTCTAGCCATTGAGCTAGCCAGGCTAATCATGTTGGACGAGAGTCCGCTGTATATAGACCATGATATACCAATATAGAATATATAGATAATACTGACCATCATAGCATAGTCAAACTTTTGCACGATTCTAGGTACTTGAGGTTTACTGCTGTTATATTTACTATATAAAAGCAGAATAAGTATTCCTTTAGTAGAATAAAAATTCCTTCAAGTAAAACAACTTTCAGTCTCACTACGACTTGGTTTTTAGTTGACATCTTCAAATAAGAGAAAATTTATAATGAAAATTTAGGTTGATTTGACTTCATCTAATTCAGTTGATGATTCAATTGATGTTTTGCTTTATTTCCCACAAACAAACCTTCTTAATTTAATGGAGATATTAATCGTGGTACGGTGAGCCAAAAAAAAGATGGCGACAACTGCAGGATTCGAACCTGCGCGGGCAAAGCCCAAAAGATTTCTAATCTTTCTCCTTAACCACTCGGACAAGTTGCCTTAGAACTGGAAGTTGGAAACTTCCTTGTAGTCAGACTACCTCTGATAGTGTGGCTTTCTAGACCGTATTGATATACTTCAGATTTCATAGAGAGCCGAAGAATCAATGGAGAGTTGAATTCCATCAATGATCAAACCGCAAACAATTAAATGTATGAACCGACTCAAGTTTCTTGCATTTTATAATTTAAAGTATTATCTCAAGCCTACGTCATAGTATTTCAAATATTTGTTGATTTTGATAAATTTTTATATAAAAAAACAATAAAAATAGGGCAAAGAATAACTAATTAATAACAAGCAAACTGAAGAGAAGCTATAATAAGCAGAGTAGATAATATCATTAAAACAAGTATATAAAATAATCTATGTCAAAAAAGGAACAGTTATTAGATGAGTGAGATTAATATATGAAAAGTATGCATTTAATATCAACGATACTAAGATGTTACATTCTTAAACAAATTCATTTGTAGCATACGATATAGATATAATAAAGAAGAAAAACTATATATCTATAGACCTTCTATTATAAACTTCTGAACTAATGCTTAGATCTCCTCTAGAAGAATGGTTGATTTTCATGATATGTTCACGAACTACTAATAAAAACATCAGTACATAAATAGACATACGATCACGAATAAATAGACACACAATCACAACTACAACTATCTACAACTATCTACATCTATAATAATTGAGTACAGTTATTATTAATTTTCCATTAAATAAACTAACTCATGGCTGCAAAATATTTTTCCAAATCGCACCTTTCCATCACCTACAATAAGTAAACCTACTAGCAAAAGATAACACAATCCAATCAACTGTCTAATGATCTCAACTCGTACTGATGGCACTTTCCCCATCGAAGTAGTTTCTTCTCCAGCTTCTCCAGCTCACGCTCATCGCTCGTCATTTAGCTCATCGCAGCTTGCAACACTCGCGACTAATCTGGCCAGTCGAAAAAAACTCATCTCATCACAAATAAAATTCTACTACAACGAAATCAGTCCGTATATTGAACTATTACTCTTAGAATGAATAAGAGTATTTCAATAAACATAGATAATGCGGAATCTCTATTCCAGATCTACCAGGATCATTATCCAAATGTTAAAATTTGCAAGTTTAAACTAAACAAGTCATTGTCTGTTGATGAAAATTTGAACAACTTAGCTTTGGTTGCCTTGGATGCCACTGCTACTTTATCGGTATATTATTCATACAAACCAATCTTTTTAGACATGATCTCTAGATGGATCGTCTACAGCGAGGAGTTTGAAACGAAATTGAAGGAGAACAATGCCAACAACAGCAATATCAATACCGGTTCCTCTACTTCCAAATCCAAAACCCTAGTCACTAGTATCAAAGGGTCATTAATTTTAATTGCATTATCGAGGTTGATTCTGATTTCACCGGAATCTTTAACCTTAATCGAACGTTTTGTTACCGACTGTAACATTTTCAACGATTTATCCAAATCATTAAATTCATCCAATATTCATGAAATCGAAGGAATTTTATTAGCATATAACAGATTGATTAAGTTTGATTGTCACAGATTCCAATCATTTATAATCCCTCATGTTTTATATGACATTTTAAAGTTGGAGGATCCGGAATTTAACGTCGCTAAATACTTGGCCACACAAATCCTTTCCAGCTATTTGAATGCCTCAGAAGCATCAACTAAGAAGATGCAAGAAATACATATAAAAGAGAAAGAAGGCTCTCTCGTCTCATTCTATGAATATGAGACTACAGACTACAGGTTTTTGTCGTTAATCGAAGCCAAGCGGATCTCAAATTTCAAGTCATTACCAGAAATCTCCAACGACATCAAATCTTCCAACAAATTCATAGTTGCAGAAGAATCTGACTTGAGTCCTTTGGTTACCTCTATATGTGGTGTCTTGGTACCAAATTTATTAGCAAAAACCAAAGAATCTGCTATTTCTCACTTTGTTCCTACAGATAATGCCATCAAGGTTTTGAGAGAATTGGCTCATCATATTCAAAACGACAAATCCGTTATGCTTTATGGAAAAGCAGGTGCAGGTAAAACTTATCTCATAAATCAATTGGCACAATACATGTCATATCAAGATTCGATTGTCAAGATTCATTTAGGTGAACAAACTGATGCCAAATTATTATTGGGAGCCTTCACTTCCGGTGAAAAACCAGGTACATTTGAATGGAAATCTGGTGTTTTGACTACTGCTGTCAAAGAAGGAAAATGGGTTCTCATTGAAGATATCGACAAAGCCCCAACCGAGGTTTTATCTGTTTTATTGACTTTATTGGAAAAGAGAGAATTGACTATACCATCCAGAGGTGAGGTCATTAAGGCCAAGAATGGATTCCAAGTATTTTCAACCATTAGAATCGCAAATGATTCTTCTAAGATAACTATACCAGATTTAATTGGTTTGAGACTCTGGGAACTTGTAAAGGTTGAAGTTCCAAACGAAGTCGAATTAAAAAGTATCTTGATGACCAAATTCCCATTATTGAAGAACTTGATTATTCCATTCATAAAATGTTACAATGAAATCCTCAAGATTTACTCGTTGAGTTCGTTCATCTCATTAAACAGAGGCTCGCATCCAAGAGTTATCTCATTCAGAGATTTAATGAAATTTTGCTCTAGATGTTATTCGATGCTTGTACAAGAGGGAATAAACGATACAGAGCAGTTGTTGGAATCTTACATATATGATAACATATTTGCAGAAGCAGCAGACTGTTTTGGAAGTGCCATTACTGAACAAGCTGCATTGACGCCTTTGATCAATGCCATTGGTGAGACTTTGGAAATACCGACTTCAAGAATTAATTTATTCTTAAGTAAACATGTACCTAATTTCATCAATGATGATGATAAGATTAAGATCGGTAGAGCAACCTTGATCAAATCAGAATCTGATAGAGCCTTATACTCCAACAAAACCTCAGGTAACAATACGTCGTTTGCCAAAACGAATCATTCCTTAAGATTGATGGAACAAATTGGTGTTTCAATTCAAATGACTGAGCCTGTTTTGTTGGTTGGTGAAACCGGTACTGGTAAAACTACCGTAGTCCAACAGGTTGCAAAGATGATGAACAAGAAAATCACAGTTATTAACGTCTCTCAACAAACAGAAGCTGGCGATTTGTTGGGTGGTTACAAGCCAGTAAATACCAAAACTATTGCCGTACCTATTCAGGATACTTTCGAGAGCTTGTTTCTTGTCACATTCTCCAAGAAGAAGAACGAAAGGTTCTCTCAAATCTTATCCAAATGCTTCAACAAAAACCAATGGAAAAACGTTGTCAAGTTATGGAATGAAGCTTTCAGAATGGCGCAAGATTTATTGTCTAAAGTCGAAAGTGATTCAGATGAAGCTCCAAAGAAGAAAAGAAAGTTATCTTCCCATGACAAAACAATCTTGTTGGATAAATGGGTTGAATTCCAGAATAAAGTAAAGGAGTTTGAAATTCACTCTTCTTCTTTAGAAAATTCTTTCGTATTCAATTTCGTTGAAGGTTCATTAGTAAAAGCTGTCAGAAACGGTGAATGGTTGTTGTTGGATGAAATCAATTTAGCATCTTCCGATACCTTGGAAAATGTGGCAGACTTGTTATCTGAATCCATTAATCAAAGATCTATTTTGTTGACTGAAAGAGGTGACATAGAATCTATCAAAGCACATCCCGATTTTAGAATCTTTGGGTGTATGAATCCTTCAACTGATGTTGGTAAGAAAGATTTACCATTGAGTATCCGTTCGAGATTTAGTGAGATTTATGTCCATTCTCCAGACAGAGATATTCTGGATTTATTAATGATCATTGATAAGTATATCAACAGGTATGCAATTGGAGATGAATGGGTCGGTAATGATATCGCCGAATTATATTTGGAAGCAAAGAAATTATCAGAATCAAATAAGATCGTCGATGGTGCTAACCAGAGACCGCATTTCAGTATTCGTACTTTAACCAGAACTTTGATTTACGTCTGTGACATCGTATCCATCTATGGTTTGAGAAGATCGCTTTACGAAGGGTTCTGTATGGCATTCTTAACTTTGTTGGATACAAAGTCAGAAGAAATGCTCAAGCCTATCATCGTTAAACATACTATTGGTAGACTCAAGAACGCAAAATCTGTCATGAGTCAGATACCACCAGCTCCACAATCAAGAGACCGTGAATTCGTCCAGTTCAGACACTACTGGATGAAACATGGTCCAAACGAAATCATCCCGCAACCACATTACATTATTACACCATTTGTGGAGAAGAACATGTTAAACTTGGTCCGTGCCACTGCTGGTAGAAGATTCCCTGTTTTAGTACAAGGTCCAACTTCTGTCGGTAAGACCTCTATGATTAATTATTTGGCAAACATCACTGGGCACAAGTTTGTCCGTATTAATAATCACGAACATACTGATTTACAAGAGTACTTGGGTACCTATGTGTCAGATTCTTCCGGGAAACTTACATTTAAAGAAGGTGTCTTGGTGGAAGCATTAAGAAAGGGACACTGGATCGTTTTGGATGAGTTGAATCTTGCTCCAACAGATGTATTAGAAGCTCTTAATCGTTTGCTTGATGACAACAGAGAATTATTCATTCCAGAAACCCAGGAGGTCGTTCATCCTCACCCAGATTTCATGATCTTTGCAACCCAAAATCCTCCCGGACTTTACGGGGGTAGAAAAGTGCTATCCAGAGCTTTCCGTAATAGATTTTTGGAATTACACTTTGACGATATCCCACAAGATGAATTGGAAATCATTTTAAAGGAAAGATGTCAGATCGCTCCTTCTTATGGAAAGAAAATCGTTGAAGTTTACAGACAGCTCTCCATCCAACGTCAATCATCCAGACTTTTTGAACAGAAGAACTCTTTTGCAACTTTAAGAGATCTTTTCAGATGGGCTATGAGAGAAGCAGTTGGATACGAAGAATTGGCTGCGAATGGTTACATGTTATTGGCAGAGAGAGTTAGAAAGGAGGACGAAAAGCTTGTAGTGAAGCAAACTTTAGAAAAGGTCATGAAAGTCAAATTAGACATGGATGCCCATTACAAAAAGCTTGAAAACGAAGCCTTAATGAATACTAGCTCCTCTATTGTGTGGACCAAGGCCATGCGTCGTCTTGCTGTCTTGGTTTTCACCTCAATCAAATACCAGGAACCTCTTTTGTTAGTAGGTGAAACTGGTTGTGGGAAAACCACAATCTGTCAAATAATCGCTGAATACCTCGGTAAAGAATTGATAACTGTCAATGCTCATCAGAACACCGAGACAGGAGATATTTTAGGGGCACAAAGACCAGTTCGTAATAAATTAGAAGCTCAAAGACAATTGTGCCAGAATTTACTCACGTTATTCCATGCTATGAACATTGAAACTCCAGAAGACACTTCCTTGGAAGGACTTCTGAAAATCTTCAACTCCATTGAGTCGTTTGAAGGCGTTGACCAAAGCATCTTAGATGCTGTCAGCGAAAGCAAAAGAAGCAGCAACGTTTTATTTGAGTGGAATGATGGGCCTTTGGTTCAAGCCATGAAAACAGGAAATTTCTTCTTACTTGATGAAATTTCGTTGGCTGATGATTCTGTTTTGGAAAGATTGAATTCTGTCTTGGAACCTGAAAGAAGTTTATTATTAGCTGAGAAAGGTACTGATGATGCATTCGTGACAGGCACAGAAGGCTTTGAATTCTTGGCTACTATGAACCCAGGTGGAGATTATGGAAAGAAAGAACTCTCTCCTGCGTTGAGAAACCGTTTCACTGAAATTTGGGTTCCTTCTATGGGAGATTTCAATGATGTAAGAGAAATTGTTGGATCCAAACTTGCTAATGAAGTCCAAGTGGAAGCTATTGTCAAGTTTTCAGAATGGTATGGAAACAAGTTTGGAGGTGGTCGTGCCGATAGTGGTGTGATCTCTCTTCGTGATATTTTGGCCTGGGTAGAATTCATCAACTCGTGTTCAGCGGACGTCGAACCTATGGCTGCTCTTTTGCATGGTGCAGCAATGGTGTTTATTGACGCTCTTGGAACAAACAACACTGCATACCTTGCAGAGAGTGAAGTCAGGTTGAGAGAACAGAAACTCTTGTGTGTTGAAAAATTGTCACAAATTACAAACCAGGACTTATTGCAAGTCTTCAATGAAAGATTTGTGGTATCCATACAGGAAACGGAAGTAACTTGTGGTCACTTCTCTGTAGCTCGTACCAGCACAGAAGAAGCTTCAGAAAATTTCACGTTACATGCACCTACTACTGCTGCCAACGCCATGCGTGTTGTCAGAGCGATGCAAGTTCACAAACCAATTTTGTTAGAAGGTAGTCCAGGTGTTGGGAAAACAAGTTTGGTGTCAGCTCTTGCAAACGCAACATCGAATCCACTTATTCGTATCAATTTGTCCGAACAAACGGATTTGATTGATTTATTTGGTTCAGATGCTCCTGCAGAAGGTGGAAATACTGGAGAGTTTGTATGGAGAGATGCTCCGTTCTTGAGAGCCATGCAAAGAGGTGAATGGGTATTGTTAGATGAAATGAATTTAGCCTCCCAGTCTGTATTGGAAGGTTTGAATGCTTGTTTGGATCATCGTGGGGTAGCATATATCCCAGAATTAGACAAGTCATTTACACGTCATCCTAATTTCAAGGTATTTGCAGCCCAGAATCCTCAGTATCAAGGTGGTGGTAGAAAGGGTTTACCAAAATCGTTTGTTAATCGTTTCAGTGTGGTTTATGTTGATACCTTAAAGACAGACGATTTGAACTTGATTTCAAACCACTTATACCCTGACATCAACCCAGAAACCACTTCCAAGGTTATTGAATTTATTTCAAGATTAGAGGATGAAGTCGTTACCCATAAAAAATGGGGTTCGGCTGGTGGTCCATGGGAATTCAATTTGCGTGATACTTTAAGATGGCTCGCGTTGTATAATGCTGGCAGTATTGCAGACGATTTAAGCGTCAGTGATTTCTTTGACATGATTATTTGTCAAAGATTCAGAACCCAAGGCGATAAAGAGAAGGCCGCAAACTTATTCAATACTGTGTTTGGAGCAAGCACCGCTCGTGACAACTTCTATTCCATTACTGAGAGTTATCTTCAAGTTGGAAGTTCAATCATCAAGAGAAATTCAAACATCCAATATGTGACATCTTCAAAACTCGTACCTTTAGAGTGTAACTTTGGAATCCTTGAGACTGCAATTAGATGTATCAACCATAACTTACCGTTTATTCTCACTGGTCCTAGCAACTCTGGTAAAACAGAACTTGTTAGGTTTATTGCCAATATCGTGGGTGCAAAGATTGATGAATTTGCAATGAACAGTGATGTCGATTCGATGGATATTCTTGGTGGATACGAACAAGTTGATTTCACGAGGGCTATCGGAAAACTTGTTGGAAAAGTTCATGATGAATTGAACCAATTGGTTGTAGTTAACTTAAGAGCCAAGGAAACCAATGCCGCTACTTTAGGTCATGCAATGAAGTTAATCAGGTACATTAACAACGAAGAAATTTCTTTGAATAAGTTTAGTGAATTCCACCAATTCCTCAAGTCATACTTGTCATTCTACACTAATGAAAGTCTTGAAAGGTTATTGATTGACTCTGCGACATTAGAAGAGAAGATTAATCAAGAAAAGACAGTTAAATTCGAATGGTTTGATGGTCTTTTGGTCCAAGCTGTTGAGAAGGGTAACTGGTTAGTATTGGATAATGCTAACTTGTGTAGTCCTTCAGTATTGGACAGATTGAATTCCTTACTCGAAACAAACGGATCTTTAGTAATCAATGAATGCAGTTCAGAGGACGGACAACCAAGAACATTGAAGCCACATCCAAACTTCAGATTATTCTTGACTATGGATCCAAAGTATGGTGAACTTTCTAGAGCTATGCGTAACAGAGGTGTTGAAGTTTTTATGGAACCATTGCCTTTGCGTGCTACTCTGTTTGACAGAAGCATTCTTGGATTGGAAGAAATTTCCGAATTAAAAACCGATATCGAGCAGGGGCTCAGTGAGCTTAAAGTTGACGAGGTTATTAAATCTCCACTTGTTTCACACATCCCACTTAACGACTCTTACGTTAGATCCTTCGCCTTGCTCGATGACATAATCTCCAATTCTGTGGAATCCATGGAATTGGTTAACACTGTTTTGAGTACTTTGAATTATTCTAATGCAAGGGATGTTGCCAAATGGGAGACTTTGGTTTCCCACTCCAGTGAATACAGTGCTGATTTCAAGATATTAACCAACCACATCAGTGAGAGAATACAATTCCTCTACGAAAATGGTGTCATTGAAAAGTTGGAAGCTCTCTTGGCTTCTCAAGACAAGAAAGTGGACAGCATCCTTGAAACCCAGTCTAATTTCCACCAATACCAATCACTTCATCTTCTTATAAACAATGCTATCAGGGCTAACTTGACAAGTATCTCACCTGCCATCGGCTCATCCGAAGTTACTCTCTTCTTTGAAGTCATGTCAGGAATTATTGAAAGCGAGAAGGTTTTGAAACTCTTGGAAATTAGAGCAACCGATGGTAAGATCAACGATTTAAACTATATGGAGAAGTCTGCTGCATTCTACTTAGGTAGAAATATCAAGACCCCTCCAAGATTGAGAATTTATGAATTGATCAAAAACTCAAAGAACTTTATTCATAACTGTTTTGTTACAAGCATTGAACCAATCTTTTCGGACCCTATAATTTACAAGGCTCTTTATGAACTTCAAAGTATCTGGAAGGGTATGTTTGAAACTGCAGCTGAACAGAATGAGTCTAAATTAAGAGTTTTCCAAGACTTGATTTCTAAATGGATTGAAACTTATGAAGAAAATGAAATCATTTCTCAACATGTTTCCGTATTAGCCCAAGATATCAAGAATTTCGGAGAAAACCTTGTGTTAACTTCAGGATTCTCAATGAATGCTATTTGGGAATCATTCAGAAACAAATATCCAAATTCTAGAGTATCATGGAAAAATGCCAAACTTTTGTTTGATTTGTCAGTAGAATTCGATGAAATTGCTCAAGCTCAATTCAGTGACTCGTATGATTCAGTGGTTACTTTAAGACTGTCGATTATAGAATTCTATGAGGAATTGTTGAGTGGAGAAATGAATGATGAAGAGTTTAGTCAAATCTATGATAGTTTGACTACTGGAATTAAATCGTTGAAAGAAGTGTCTGAAAACTTCTTGTACAAGAGACAAAACAAATTCAGCAAAGAATTTAAGATGTTGTCCAACTTCATTGAAACCTCAGATGCCAACTACGAAAAGCTTTTGGCTTTATCACCTATGGCAAATGTCTCAACAATCTCATTATTCAAGAAACCAGAGGGTAAGATATTTTATCCTTATCCAACTATTTTTGATAAATTATGGTCTACTGAAAATGGCAGATGTACTTCGAATGTTGATGGCTTATTCTTGGGTAGATTAACTGAATCTGCACTTCAGAAGGCTCAGAATCTTGGATTTACTTCCGGTAAGGATTTACAACAAACTCTTGATGATGCAAAGGTCCTTGGAAAAGAATTGGCTAACAGTTCAAACGAGATTTTGACTGACCAAACCAACATTTTCAAGAAGTTGTTGGTTTCATGGTACATACAAGTTTTACTTGCACATATTGAAAGTTTTGCTGAAGATGACCAGACAATAATTGAAGAGATCTCCAAAGAGATTATGTTATCAAAAGAATACATTATCAGCATCATTTCAATTACAAGAAAGTCAAGTGACGAAAGCTTCCTCAGAGTTTTCGAAGAGTTCTTCTTACCTTCGCTTGTTACAATTTGTGATATCGAATCGCTTGAAAGCTTAGGTAAATCATGGATATTATTTTCTTGTGGTGCTATTCAATTGTATGTTCCAAGTTCTCCATATGATCCAGCAATCACTGAACACGTCATTTTCAAGAAGTTCGAAGAACAAAAGTTATCTTCAACAAAACTTATTCTGTCATGGGAAAGTGCTAGAAAAGTGTTGAGTGGAGATAAAAAACTACATGTTGAAACGATGATACTGGAAGTTCAAAATATTCCCGAAAGACCTAGAGTCTTTAGAGAACCTGTATCTATCGATAATCTTTTTGAAGAATGGAAAGCATTTATGGAATCAACTATAGATGTAAAGCCAATCGAAGAATTATTGCAATCTGCAGAAGATTTGAATGAAACCGGTTTATTGAAAATGGATATGTTCCAGAACAATTCGTCCCAATTTATCATGCGTTTGTCCAAGAATTTTGTGGTGTATTCCGATCTTAATGATATTTTAAGAGGTTACGTTTATGGTCTCAAGTTTGGATTCAATCTTGTTTCCATCGGAACCAAAAATGAAGCAGCAAAGTTTGAATTCGATAGAAATTGGCCAATTAATGTTGTCGAGATTTCAAATCAAGATTCCGTCAGTCAAATGTTTGAGAATGCTAAACTCATTAGCAAATCCTTGAGCATTGATTCAATGGCATCCGAACATCTTATGATCTTTTTCATAAGACTTTGCTTTGCACATGGTGAAGACGGAAACAATGCGATTATTTCGCAAGCTCTTCAATCGTTGTACTATAGATGGTCTTTACGTCGTATGAAAGAAGAAGAAGAAAAGGCAAACGAAGGAAATTTGTTTAAATACTCTGATCCTCAAGGAGAAAGTGAAGAGGATTTCAAATCTTTATTCCCTGATTATGAAGATATTGTTGACGTAGACGTTGAAACTACAAAGAAGAATGAGTCTTATGAAGAGATTTATTACACAATTGCCAAACTTTACAAGGACAAATACTTGCTGAACAATAGTATTGGTATCAAATCCTTGGTGAATTCTGGTTCAGATTTAGTTGAAGCTTTGGCCGCTTATAAAGATGACATGAAATCGTCTCAAAACTCTGCTTCGTTGTTATCGTCTGTGATTTCAAAGTTATCTTCATCATTCAAAGAATTTAGTACTAGTAAAGATGAATTTGATTTCTACAGAGGAAACTCTCCAGCAGAATCAAAGAAAGCTACTGCGATTATTTTGGGTGTTCGTTCATCTGTGTTAAAACTCTTAGCACAATGGCCAGAACATGCCACTTTACAAAGCATTGCTACTGCTTGTCACGAGTTCGTGCTGTTACCAATGAACTGTCCTATTTCAAGATTGTTACAAAAGATTGACCAAATTTATACCTTCATCTCTGAATGGGAAAAGTATGCTTCAAGTCAAGTTACCTTGAAAGTACACTTCGACGATCTCACGAGGTTGATTGTATCATGGAGAAAACTTGAATTATCTACCTGGAAATCTTTGTTCATAAACGAGGAGTCTGTTGTTGAAAAGAATATTGGTAAATGGTGGTTCCATTTGTTTGAAACCATCATTATTCCTCTTTTGAACGACGATGAAGTATCCACTGTGAAATTGTTGGCTGCATTGAATTTATTCATGAGTCAAACTACTTATGGTGAATACGTTCCAAGATTGGACTTATTGAAAGCTTTCAAGAACCATGTGTTTGACATTGAAGGAAATTGTTCAGTTTACAACTCTCTTTGTAATTTGATTTCATTTTATGAACAGTACATTCCACTTATCGCTGAAAATGTTGCTACAACAAAGAAGAAGTTGGAAAAGGATGTTTCAGAAGTTATTCTCCTTGCAAGTTGGAAAGATGTCAATATCGATGCTCTTAAACAGAGTGCCCGTCGTTCTCACAACAATCTTTACAAGATTGTTAGAAAATACCGGTCGTTATTGGCAACTCCTGTCTCGTCATTGATTGAGCTGGGACTTTCCGTAGAATACAAGGTGCTTTCAAAGTTGACAGAATTACCAGTTGTCACTAGTCAAGTTGACAATGCTGACGATGAAGCTCTCTGCTCGACTGTTTCCACCTGGAAAGATAGACCAAAGAGACTTCAAAACATTTCCATGATTGATAAGAATATGAAAATCTACGTTGATCGTGTTGAGTCGGAAAAGTTACCAAGTCTTTATACATTTGCCAAATCAATTGTTGAAGACATGGAGGACCTTCGTAAAGAAACTCCAAAAGAATGGAAGAAGGATAACAAGAAATTGATTGCTGCATTAAGGACTCAAAAGAGAAAGCTTTTAAGTGATACCATAAAAGAATTGAGAAGGATTGGTCTTAGAACAACTTTAAGAGCTGATACTGTGAAGTTGCAAGCCACTACCAACTTGGTCTTGAGTACTATGAAGTCATTTAATAAGACTTTACTCGAAGGATCAGATCCTCACTTTTTCCGTATTTTGGATATGCTTCCTCGTTTGAGAGCAGCCGTTTCTAATGTCGCTGAAGATGTACCACCTGTTGATGCCCAAAAGGGTCTTGCAGCTGCCGAAAACCTTATTCACTCGTTAATTGTTACACGTGAACCTTTGAGTAAATTTGGAGGTGCAATCCCTGAAATGGAAAGCTATTTCAAATCATTTGAAAGACTTACAAACATTAGAAATTTCAAATCAGACCTTGCAAAGGTAACTAGTATCGATTCAGCAAAGTTGAATTTGTCTTCTATCGAGCTGATCTGTTCATGGTTACCAAGATTAGCCGATTTTGCTATTGAGGCAGTTGAAGGAATTTCAACTTTCTCGGTGACTGGATCTGTGGACATTTTCTACAAGGCAAAATCAAAGTTACACTACTTCCAATTAACATTATCTAGCCTTGACAGAAAAGTGTTTACTAGTGAAACTTTAACTTTCATCCAACAATTTGGCGACTTCTTCGATGAATTTGCTGTTGAATTGATTGACTGGAAGAAAAAGTCAACTAGTATTTCCTTCATTGCTGATGTTGTTTTGGAATGGGTGTCAAGGGTTTCATCAAAGGTTCGCTTGGAATCTTCAACTTCATTACTTTCAGTTAAGAGATTAGAAGATATTGAAGTTGCTTTCAGAGAATTGTCCAACTCCATTATAGTTGTTGTTCAAAAGATCACTGAAATCCAAACAGAAGAATTATCAGAAGATGATGACGATTGGTTAATGCTTACCCAACAGAAGGTGATGAAGTCAGTCAAGACCATTCACTACAAGCGTGTTACTCAAAAGATGAACAATTGTTTGAAACTTGTCTCGTCTGTCGAGCACGATAGTTCTACATCTGCTGTGGCTTCAGCATTAGCTTCTTTCACCTTACCTTTAGTTAGACACTACTTCAAATTGTGTTTGACTGTGTTTGACAAATCTAGAAACAACTATCACGAATTGGCCAGAGCCACGTTTATCTTGTCTTCGTCACTTTATAATTTGGCTACCAAGGGATTCTGTTCTCCAGAACCACCTACCGAAGAAAAGGAAGATGATAATTTACATGATGGAACTGGTTTGGGTGATGGTGATGGTGCTACGAACAATTCTAAGGACGTTGAAGATGATGAAGATTTATCTGAAGAAGCACAAAAGCCAAATGAAGAAAACAAAGAAAAGGATGATGGTGATGAAGAAGAAGAAAATGATGACGCAGTTGAAATCGAAGGTGACATGGCTGGAGATTTAGAAGAAGCATCTGACCAAGAAAAGGACGAGGGTGAAGAAGAAGAAGATGACGCTGACATGGACGAAGAAGTCGATGATATCGATGACTTGGATCCAAACGCAATTGACGAGAAAATGTGGGACGAAGAGGCCAAGGATGACAATAAAGAAAAGGATTCCGACAAGATGCCAGAAAATTCAAACGACAATGATGAAATGGAAGCCAATGAAGATGAAAAAGAATCCGACGATAAGTCCAAACAACAAGAGGGCAACAAGGATCAAGATGAAAACGAAGACGAAGAAAAAGAAGAAGAAGGAGAAGACGGAGAAGATAAAGATGTTGGAGAACAAGAAGACGAAGTCAAAAACCAAGAAAACGAACAAATGGATGACTTTGTTCCTGAAACCGAAACTCTTGATCTTCCTGAAGATATGCAACTTGATGGTGATGAAGAGGAAGACAAGGGCGAAGAAGACGATGAGAAGTTTGATGATAAATTGGACGACGATTTGAAAGAAGATAAAGAAGGTGACAAGGAGGAGGACAAGGAGGAGGAAGTTCAAGAAGGAGAAGAAAACATCGAAGGAGAAGTCGATCAAGAAATGGAACCAGAGGAAGAAGAAGGTGATGATGAAAACAACGCCGATCCTACTGGTGAAGGAGAAAACGAAGAAAACAACGAAGATGTCAACTCTGACGAGGAGACAGTAAAGGAAGAAAAAGAGAAAGAAAATGACGAAGAAGGTGGAAATGATAACGAAGAAAAAGATCAAGAAACCGCAGAAGGTGTTGATGGAGCCAATGAAGATGCCGGTGATGATGATGTGGATATGGAGACTGCAGTTAAACAAGAAGCAGGAGAAAAGGGTGAAGGTGCCGACAACCAAGTCATGGAAGAAAATGAAGATATTGGAGCTACTGGCGGAGCAGCATCTGATCCTTTACAACAAGAAAATGAAGAGGAATCAACTAACCAAGATGATGCCCGTGATATGGCTAGAGAATCTTTGAAACAGTTGGGAGATTCCTTAAAGGAATTCCATCGTCGTCGTCAAGAAATTAAAGAGGCCGCAGTTGAAGAGAAGGAGGAAACCGTGGACCAGACAGCGAATGAAAGACCCGACGAGTTCCAACATGTTGATGGAGAGAATGCTGATTTCGATACTCAAGCTTTAGGAGCTGCTGATAAAGATCAAGTCCAATCTATTGACGAGGATAAAGCCATCGACGATGATATGGAAGAAGCACCTCAACCAGTTAAGGAAGAAGCCGAAGCCCAAGAAGATGCCATGGATGTTGATGAAGCAGCGGAAGAAGTTGCCAACGAAGACGCTGACATCGATCCAGAAGCAGACTTTGAAGGAAAGACCAAGGGTGCCTTTATTGGCGAACGTAAGCAAGTCAAGGAAGAAAATGAGATGATTATGAATACTGAATTCAACGATGAAGATATCCTGGACGAAGACTCAATTGAGATCGATATGGACCTCAACGATGAACTCCAAACTCCACCACTTGACCTTGACGACGCCCGTGAATTATGGAAAAATAGTGAATTGGCTACTCAAGAGCTTGCCTCAGGATTATGTGAACAATTGAGATTAATTTTGGAACCCACATTAGCCACCAAATTGAGAGGAGACTACAAGACCGGTAAGAGATTGAACATGAAGAGAATTATCACATACATTGCATCCGAATTCCGTAAGGACAAGATCTGGTTGAGAAGAACCAAACCTTCCAAGAGACAATACCAAATCATGATTGCTGTCGATGATTCGAAGTCTATGAGTGAAAGTAAATCCACAGAGCTCGCTTTCCACAGTATTGCTTTAGTATCTAAAGCTCTTACTCAGTTAGAAAGTGGTGGATTATCGATTGTTAGATTCGGTGAAGACATTAAAGTTGTCCATCCGTTCGACAAACCTTTCAACCAAGAAACTGGTTCAAAGATCTTCCAATGGTTTGATTTCCAACAAACCAGAACAGACATCAAACAACTTTGTGACAGGTCGTTCAAGATTTTCGAGGACGCAAGATCAACGTCGTCGTCAGATTTATGGCAGTTGCAAATCATATTATCTGACGGGGTCTGTGAAGACCACGAAACCATTCAAAGAATGGTCAGAAAGGCTAGAGAAGAAAAAATCATGCTTGTGTTTGTGATTATCGATGGAATCAACTCCAACGAATCGATCTTGGATATGAGTCAAGTCAGTTATGTCAACGATCCAAGAACTGGAGCGATGACGTTACAAGTTGATAAATACTTGGACACGTTTCCGTTTGAGTTCTATGTGGTGGTTAGAAACATTGATGAACTTCCAGAGATGCTTTCTTTGATTTTGAGACAGTACTTTGCTGAAGTAGCTTCCATTTAGTTGTAAGAACTAACTTAAACGTGGTTATACTCGACAGTTTAGACTCATTATCAGTGTATATTAGAATTAGATTAAGCTATATGTATTAGCTTGTATATTAGACTAAAGATTAAATTAATATATCGTAGTCGAGTGGCTGCAAATATTATATGAACGACTTTTGCACCCAAACAAGTCACGTGGTTAGATAGTATTCGGATCTCTAAATACGTCACGCGATCACTTGTAGATTTCGAGTCCCTCAAAATAGTTCACGTGACCCTGATATTTCAAGTTTCCTGTTAGAATATACTTACAGACTAGATTCCCAAAGTAAGTATTATTATATATATCTATATATGTTCGATAAACCCAATATTAAATGATATGCCTCTTCATATCGTCTATAAAATCCTTGTAAAAGAGTAAATTTTAGAATGGTGAAAGGTTGAATTGAAGAAGGATGAAATTGTGGTGGAATTAGAAGAAATTGTGGTGGAATTAGAAGAAATTGTGGTTGAATATGAAGAATTTGTGGTTGAATTAGGTAAATTAGTAGGATGAATTAGAAATTTGAATGTGTGGTTGAATGAAGACGTTGACCTTAGTGAGAAGTCACTAAATGTCTAGAGATCGTCACTAAGTCGCTCCGGTCCTTAGTAACAAGTATCAGTTGATAGTTCTAGTCGCTTCAATTCTTAACGACCTTGGCGATACATAACGACATGTCATCCAACTTTCCTCCCTTACTAGTATTATTTCCATACTTTTTCGGTAAAGAATTGACCTTTTCATTATAAGGAGTATATGCGTAATCATCCCATGCAACTTCCTTGGCCTTGATCAACAACTTACTGGCTACGGCCTTCAAGTTGTCTTTCTTTTCGTTCAAAAACTCATTCACATAATGCACAAGTTCCCACTCGTATAAATTGTCGGATATCCCATCCGAACACATTACAATGAGGTCGTCTGCTTGTAACTTGATGGAGTCTACCCATGCCATGTCTGATGGCAACTGTGTTAACGTTTGGGTGCCGATTTGTTGAGGACACAAATCCGAAACCATCTGTTCTTCGTTGGTCTTTATAATCTCTCCATTACGGATAATATACATTTTAGAATCTCCAATGGAGATCATTTTCAAGTATTCTCCACTCAACATAGCCAATATTAATGTGGACGATCCTCTAAGTTTTTGAAGGTCCATAAGATGCGATGTATGGAGGTACGAATCATCGAGGACTTGGTCGATATCTCGCTTGTTGAGGTGATGTGGAGTATGGCTTAGTTTATATTCTGTCATTAAACGACTCAAGGTCTCAACCATTGATCTGGCCCAGATTCCTGAAGAACAGTGTTCTCCTTTGCTTTCCCATCCGGAAACTCCATCTGCTATGGCCATGATAGTAGGGGAAACCAACATGGCATCGTCGCCAGCCTTTATAGAGAGGGTATCTGCAGGTGATCCCTGGGGTCTTCTCCTGGGTAATAACGAGTTCAACTCAGAAGGTACGGTCAAATCGGAAAGCGAATGGATGGTTGGAATGGTCGTCTGACTATGGTGAGCAAACGACTTGTGAGCAAACTCAAACTTGAACTTATCGTTGGTAATTTTCTTCATCTGTTCTTTGGTTACTAATGGATACTGTATGTAGGGCGAAGTCGTATCTTCCAACTCTACTTCAGGTTCATTGAACCGGAAATAATGTCGTGCTCCTCTTAGCAACGCTTTAGTATAGTGTCTGACTTCTATAACCCGCCTTTGGGTGGCCTGTATTCTAAACTGCCTCGCAAACATGTTGTCTGGTGATGGATTTTGATGTGCAGGGAAGGCGTGGTTTTATATATGTTTTGCAAAAAATTTCTTTTTGGAGGGGAACAAAATATCGCGATTTTCGAATTTTTAGCCACTTACGTAATTGTTCTAATTGCCGTGAAAGCAGAATGGGGGGGGGGGGGTGAGGTAATTAGGCCAGGGATGGGGAGTTAAGAGATGTGACTGGTTGGCTGGCGTTAACTACACCTACGAGGGAATTTGTTGTTATGAAGAAATTTGTTGTTGTGAATACATTTATTGATATGGAGACGTCTGTGCCATCTCCGAAGTAAACCCTCATCACTGAAGTCTATATTCAGGCTAGAAAATCTATCAAATTATCAACAAATCTAGTAACATTAGACTCTCCAAGTCCTAAGAAGAACCAAGAATACTCACCTCTAGAACCTTCAATCTTCTAGACCGTTCTGTCTCAATATATTCTTGAGCTGTATTTCTAAAAAAGGAAAATTTGCAGCAATTTGAAAGGTCGTGCGCGAACGATGATGGCCGGAGTCGAACAAAGTCCGAGACGGATTGACAAATGAAGAGTTTTGCATAGGGAATACAGAATACTAGTGGAGATTTAGTGATATATTGATATGGAAACTGTTTGAAATGTGTCAGTGGCTTCCACTTATATTTATTTGCTTCATAAGGATATTATTCTACAGAATTTATGAGTATTTGAATGTTAGTATTTGAACATTTTTGCAGATTGGCATATTTTGTATATATTTCTAGGTGCTCATTACAGCTACATCAAAAATATCCTATTAGGTTCCTGTCGCAACCCTTCTAGTCGTAAATGACCGAGTTGTCAAAAAATCTTTAGAAGTAGTAGTCAGAGGAAACCATACAACTCAAATCACACATCTCACTAATAAAAATCACTACACCTAACGAAGTACATTTCTCATATCTTTGATATCTTCGATTTATTCTATTTATATTCTTCGAATCATTGTAATTACAAACTATTCGTTGCTAGTATGAGTCACTAAGCCTATTAGACTTTAGACTCGATATCTATAACTTTATTCAGATACAACAGCATCGTAAATGGTCTTATAAGGTGGAGCGAACCCAGTATGGATTTTGAATTGTCTTTCACCTTGGTTGACCAACATTTGGGCACCAGGAATAGCTTTCCAACCGAAGGTTTCTGCAAGTTGCATCACTGGGGTGACTTGGGGCTTGTAGGCAGCTTCAATCAAAGATGGTTGGAATCCGTCCTTGTTGGCTTGAGTACCTTTTTCCAAAAGAGCAGTCAATTTTGAAACAAGAGTTTCATCAATTGGCTTGTCAGCTGGAATACACGAAACAACCAAAGAAATTGCTTCTGCGGCCTGTACTTGTTCTATGGTATCCAAAATCGCAATATTGTAATCTTGAGGCATCAGGTTCTTGATCTCTTCAATCTTGGATACCGTACGGTTGACCATGTAGATCTTCTTACATCCCATGGCGTGCAAAGCATAGGCAGCAGCACGTGAAGTACCACCACCACCAACGACTAACCCACTGACATCTTCGGCTTCGATGTTTGGCACTCCATTCTTTAAGAATGTGTTGGTGATTCCCACCCAATCGGTGTTGTCACCAAACAATTTTCCAGATTGGCCCTCAAGAGGAATGACAGTGTTCACTGCACCAATAACCGTAGCGGCGTTGGAAAGTTCATCCACATACTTCATGATGTCCAACTTCAATGGAATAGTCACAGCCAAACCACCAAAGTCTACTTGTCCTTTGATCAAACTTTCGTAGACTTGTTTAGCATCAGAAGTTTCAAATCTGTCGAATTTGTATGGCAAACTCAAGTCTCTGTAACCAGCATTATGCAAGTTTGGAGATCTTGAGTGTTGGATTGGTGAGCCTACTACCCAGAACTTCTTGTTAGTGAAACCTCCAATCTCAGTAAAAGCACTGTTGATCTCACGAACGGTAAGTTGGCCAGGAGCAGCTTTGAAGGGCAAGAGTTCATGGGTAACAGGTGTGAAAATCGTATTTAAAACTCTCGATAATTTTCCATGTTCACCCATATTGATAGCAATCAATGGTTTCAAGTTGTTCGATTTTCTGAATCCTTCCAAGTCTAAATTGTCTTGCACAGAACTGGCAGAACCAACCAATTTGATGATATCAGCCTTCAAGTTAATACCTTGGTAGTACTTGTTCTTCCATTCAACATTGTCCCACTTCAATTCACCAAACACATCATGGTGAGAAGCAATGATTCTGGTGAATGCTCTTCTTTCTGAAATTCCTTCGAGAACCTCGTTAGGGAAGCTCAATTGCAAGTCCAAGTATTCAACACCTAACTTAATACCCAAGTCTAACAAACTTACAAGTTCGGAGATGTTTTCGTCAGGGAACTTACCACCCTGAGATTGAGTTCTAACAGTGTAAATAATTGGAATATCAATATGCTTTCTCAAGATCGCAGTTTGGCTGGCAACAAAGGAATGGGAATAGTTCTCTAAAAGATCAACCCTCAATTCAACAGCTTCGCAACCGACAGCAATTTCCTCCAACGACTCGGAAGCCTGGTTCAAATCTGGATAAGTCAATGAGACAAACGCAGATCTCTTGTCTGGAATACTAGTACGCTTCGAACCTGTGATTGTCTTCAAGTAGTTTGTGAAAGAGTTTCTCAAACGCTTGAATTCAACTTCAGTAGGACAATGGGCAGAGTAGAAGTGGTAGTTAGAACATTCATGGTACCATTTTTCTCTCTTTAACCAAACTTCTTTGATTTCGCTAAGGAAAGCAGGTCTGGTGGTGTCGCTAGATAAAAACTCAACAGTTTCATCAAGATCACGGTGCAAGTGCAACACAATACCTCCAGATTTGACATAGTTCTTCAAGGAATCCCTAGCAGCTTCACCTTCGACGATTCCACCTCCAGTAGAGATGACGTATCCATTTCCATATTTTGAGAATGCCTCCTGAGCAATGATTGCTTCTTGCTTACGGAACTCTTCCCAGCTGTTTGCTTTGATAAAAGATCTGATATCAGTTCCAACCTTTTCTTCAAGAACATCATCCAAGTCCAAGAACTTAAAGCCCAAGAAAGATGATATCCACTTAGAAAAGGTAGTCTTTCCAGCAGCTCTCATTCCAATAACAATTATACTCTTATTGCCGTTGGCTTTGTTTTCGTCTTCGGATGATCCAGCACTGTTTCTTGGTGGTTCGTAACCATCAATAGTAGCATTGAACTTGGTGTGCAAAGTGTCCCACCATCCCGGCCAAGTCTTACCAGTACAGGATCTTTCCCTAATCAAAACTGGGCTCTTTGACAAACCAGCCAATAACGAGAAGGACATGGCAACTCTATGGTCATCGTAAGTGTTAATACCTCTGCTTTCAATCGATGGAACAATCAAATCTTCGAGTTTGTTACCGTGGATTTCAATACCATCTGGTAATTCGTTGGCTCTAACTCCAAACTTGGATAATTGTAACACCATAGCAGCAATTCTATCACATTCCTTGACTCTTTGGTTGGCGATACCACTAATAGAAGTGGATTGGGTACCATCCTTGGCAACGGCAGCTACCACAGATGCAGTTAAAAATGCGTCTGTCATTGGTTCCATATCCACATGAGGTAAAGGTTTCAATTGGCCTCTTGGTGGACCAGTAACTGTAGTAGAAGTGGCAGTTTGTTCAACTTTACAGCCCATAGGTCTCAAGACATCGACAGCAAATCTCGCATCACCTTGTAACGACGAAGATCCGATGTTTGGAACTGTACAAGAAGTACCAGTTACAGCAGCGAATGCCAAAGGATATGTGGCAGACGAAGCATCAGACTCAATAACGTATTCTTCAGGGTTCTTGTATGAACCTTTAGGAATATGGTAAGTGTATTCTTCAGTGGTTGATTTAGTAACGCTGATACCAAAAGACTTCATCATGGCAATGGTCATGTCGATATAGAGTTGGGAAATCGGCTTTCCACCAACTAAAGACAAAGTAACTTCTTCTTTGGCGTATGGAGCACACATCAAGATCGAAGAAACGTACTGGGAAGAGATAGTGGCAGCCAATTCAATTCTACCACCCTTCAAACCTTTCCCGGCTTGGATTTGTAACGGCAAAGATCCTTCTTTGTTCAAGTATTTGATATCCGAACCATTTGCTCTCAAGGCATTGACTAAAGGAGCAATTGGTCTTTCTTGCATTCTTGCGTTACCAGTCAAAATTACATCACTGGAAGATTGAGAGTTGACTCCAACTAAAGAGGCAACTGTAGTCAAGAATCTAGAAGCAGTACCTGCATTTCCTAAGTACAATTCTTCGTCACAAGCAATCAACTTACCCCCATTACCTGTTACAACGATAGTTTCGCCTTCGGTACTAATTTCAGCACCCTTTAACGAAGAAACTGCGTCAAGCATATGTTTTGTGTCGTCGGAATGGAGCAAGTTCTTAATTCTGACAGTTCCAGACCCCAAAGCAGCTAAAACCAAAGCTCTGTTTGAAATAGACTTGGATCCTGGTGGAATAACTACGTTGGTAGCTGGAGTATTTTCAGGATTGAATGGGTGAACCAAAACCTCGTCAGTCAACACAAAACCCAAGTCTTGTTTAGAGATTTGGTGAGCCTTTAATTGATAACACTTTCCAATACTTTCTAACAAGACACATCTGATCTTGGAACCGTCGTTCTTTTTGTCGATAGCCATTTTCTTCATCAAAATATCAAGTTCTAAATGATGACGTTTGTTACCGACTTTCTTCAAAAAGGATGGATCGTCCACAGTCACTGGTAATCCGTAAGCTAAAAGACATTTGGATAATCTAGCAACGGCAGCAGGAGCCAAAACTCCCAAGTATCTTGCTAATTCTGCTTCCTTGATCATACCAATAGAGACACATTCTCCGTGTAAAGCCTGAGGAGTTAAGACAGCTTCTATGGCATGTCCGATAGTGTGGCCAAAATTAAGCAAGTTTCTCAAACCGGTTTCCTTCTCGTCGGAAGAAACAACACCAGCCTTAACTGCAATGGACTCCAAAACAGTCTTCACCAACTCTTCTTTGATAGAGAGCAAGTCGACCTTTTTGGCCGTCACTACAGACAAAAAGTCTTTTGCAAATCTTTCCAATCTAGTGAACTCTTCTTCGTTCCAGATAGCGGCGGTCTTGACTACTTCTGCCATACCGTTGATAAATTGTCTCTCTGGTAAAGTTTCCAAAAAGGAAACATCAACAAAAACGTACTCAGGTTGGTGGAAAGCACCGATAAAGTTCTTTCCTAATGGAGTGTCAATAGCAGTTTTTCCACCAACAGATGAATCCACCATGGCCAACAAACTGGTTGGAACTTGGATGACTCTAACTCCTCTCATAAAGGTAGCGGCAACAAAACCAATCATGTCACCAATCACACCTCCTCCTACTGCTATGATAACAGTATCTCTGGTACAACCTTGTTGCAAGAGGAAGTCCTCCACGGCAGCCTTGGTCTCACGGTTTTTGTTATTTTCACCGGGAGGAACAAAATATGAAAGAAGACGTGATTCAGGACGTTTGGCCACCAACTGGTGACCGAATTTCTCGTGTAATTTTTTGAATGGCTCAGTTCTGGCCAAGTTGGTATCAGTTATTATAACATATGTAGAAGAAGCCTTGGTGGTTAAAACTTCTTCGACAATATGATCTTGGATTCCATAACCAACATGAATGGTATCAGAACCCAAGATTGAGACTTTTTGAACTTGTGACATCCAGTTCTTAGAAACAATGAGAGCTTCTAACAAGAATAAAGTAACTGGTTGAATTGGACGCTATGACTGATTGAAAAATTGAGTAACTGGTGGTTTGATTATATGCAGGTGGATATGTCGCGACATGGAATGGATGAGTGAATGAGTGAATAAGTGAATGAGCGTAGCAAATGAACGAATGGTGTCGCTAAAGCGAAGTGTTGACCTCCAGGGTGTGCACTAGTTTTTATTTGTCTCCATACCAATTCTCAAGTAAATATTATCACTAAACCTCTGGTTATGCTCGAGTTATTCTAGGAATAATGGTGTTATAATTATTCAATTTCATCACCGCGACACCGGCGATGGCTGCGAAACCGGCCAACGTGGTTATTGAATCAGGTTATAAATTTGTACATCTAGGCGGATAATACTATATCGTTACTATATTGGTTCAATGGAGAAGTTGAATTTTGACTTCGCTGTCAGCGGACAACTAACATCCGTGTATCTCTAGCCAAAATTATATACAAATTATGATGCAATTAAACTAAACGAGAAAGGATTCGAGTTGTAGAAGAAATATCCAACTCCATTGCGGTATAATAACATATATATAGAAACACCTTTATCAGATGTTTATGTCTATATTGTTATATCATATGTTATATATCACCATTAACTCATTATATAAACTCATGGATTATTCCCTTGACATAATCCAAACAATCACTGATGGACTTTTCTGGGTTATCCAATTGCCAGACCATGATTTGAGTGTTGATTTGTCCCATCCAAGGTCCAGGTTTCAATCCTAATTCTTTAGATAATGATTTTCCGTCTATAATTGGCTTTATAAGATGAGCATTTCTTAAACCTTGGCTATCTATCAAGTTCAAGATGAATTGGTATTTTTCAAACACTGGAGTCATGGTTTTGTAGATTATTTCACGGTCTTCGGCCGAATATTCAATCGCGGGTAACGGCTCATAAATGGTGGAGTTGTTATTCTTATTGACTTCGTGCACCATTTCCATAAAACAGTTGAACAAAATATTCAAATCAGAAAAGGAAGAGAAGCATTTTAAATATAATCCCAATTCTGATCTTGTTACAGATTCGGGAGAATGAAATACTCGATCAAAAATATCTTTGGAAACGTCAACTTGTTTGGTCAAGACTGAAACCTTTTCGATATCGTTCTTGCTTGATTTTAAACCTTCTCTTAGTAAGATTTCGGGAAAATGCGTGGTGAAGTTCTTCTTGGATGACGTTCTGACTGCAAGCAATTTGTATGGCGACAAAATTATCGATAACCAGAAAGATTTCTGTAAGTCATGCAGAGAAAATGTGGAGGTGAAGGTGCTTTTGAGAGAGTTTGAAGTCATTGAAGTACAGAACTCCTTGAATATTGGAAATAACAATGTAGCCCCATTGATTTGGATTTCGATTTGTTTGCTGATCTCTTCGATTTGAAGAAGAACTGGCTGACTATTAAGTTTCATGATATCGTCGTGGAGAGATCCAGTATTGAAAATACTATCGGTTAAACCTGTATAATTGATTAATTGTAAGCCGTAACCAGGATTGTTGCTTGCAAAGATCTTTTCCAATTCTATTCCCACTCTTTCTCTACTAATTTTGGTCATCAACGTAGATTTGAGCTGGGGGTCCTTCATGGAATTTAACGTATTCTCTTCGATAATACAATCAAGTCTGCTTGCAAATCTGATAAGTCTCAACACACGCAATGGGTCGTCTAAAAAGGTTTGTAATGGCTGTAAAGGAGTTCTTAAAATCCCATTTTTCAAGTCGTCCAACCCTTTTCCTGTCAAGTCTTCAATACAGTTCTGATTCAAATTGTAAAATAACGCGTTCAACGTGGCATCTCTTCGTAAAGCGTCCTCCTCAGCAGTTCCATATTCCATCACTGGCACTCTGCTGTCGACGGTATACTGTTCAGATCTCAAATTGACGAAATCGATGTCCAATCCATATAATTTGGTGGTACAAGTTTCAAGATGTTTAGACTTTTCTGGATTTTTTTTGATGGTATGGATTGCCTTTAGTAACAAGTCTGGGTTGGTTTCTTTTAGATAGTCTACGAGTTTGGTGGCGAATTCTTCTCCTGACATATGGTTGATGGCGATATCTATATCGTTACTCTCCACACCTAGCAACTTATCTCTGACCCAGCCACCAGTGATCCGAAGCTCTAGATCCAGAGTAAACTCTCCACTAGACTTTCCGTTGGAATTTCTATTGTAATCATCGCAGAAGTCTACCAAGAGGTTTCTGATCTTCAGTTCTGTCTCGTTCAACTCAATTTGAGTCTTGACGTCTCGAATCATCCTTGGAGAAACGTACTTGATGAATGTTTTGGAAGTAGAGCAAAACGATTGCCTGGAATGGTAAAAAGTATAGAACGATTTGATCCCTCGTCTTAGTAGCATCAATCACTTACAATTGAATAAACTTTTTCATGAGACTCACAAGAAGTGGTTTTCTCAAGATTGAAAAAAATGAGCGGTACGGGAATCGAACCCGTGTCACCTGCTTGGAAGGCAAATATGTTAACCACTACACCAACCGCCCTGTTGCTTGTTTTCTTTCAATTAAATAAAGATCATATCTGCAACTAAACTTGGGATATTCTTATTCATATTGTTATATGTTTACATACTAGTTTAGTATCTGAAAGTTTTAGTAGTAATCGTTTATATTTAGTTCAGATTATCGTAACTATTTGTGATTTTCTGGTTTTACTCTGAATTGGCATAAGTGGACTTGAATTATAAGTGGACTTTAATTATAACTGAACTTGAATCACAGACTTAAACTGATCCACAATTCAACATTCTACTTTGATCTTTTTTGAAACCGGTAATTTGATGCTTTCAGACCTGATCCTTTTAGTACGACCGTTTTCAGATATAATCAGTTCATCTTCAGTTTTGATTTCAAGTAATTCTTCAGTCTTGACTTCAATTTCAGTCTTCACTTTATCTTCAATCTTGATGGTTCTTTTGGACCCTTTCACCTTAGTAGACTCTTCTTTAATCGTTGATTCTACCTCGCTTATATTCACCCCATTATTCAAATCAGATAAGTCGGCTGCAAATAATACAGATTGGGCCCAGCCAGCATATTCACCAAAAACATCCTTAAAATACAATCTGATGGCTCCATATATCACCTTGGTCATACTTTTCAAATCTCCCTTACCCTTAAATTTGTAGTCTCTTACTGCAATCTGGTAGACATGAGTATCTACTGGAACAACGTCATGCTTATCCAAAGCCATCAAACATATACAATCGGCGACTTTTGGCCCCACCCCGGTAAGTTGAAGCAAAAATTCATGGCTCGTTTGATAATCTTGGTTACGTAAATCATTCAACTTCTCCACCGATAAATCTTTGTTGTCCTGTAATTTGCATGCCGTCTGGTGGATATATTTTGCTCTGTATCCAAACCCCAACTCTCTTAAACGTAATTCCACGTTATCCTCAGTGAGTGATTCGGGTGCTGGGAACGAATAGAACTTCATTCCTTCGTATTCGTTGATATATTCTCCATACTCGAGACACAAGTTGTCACACATTTTTGATATACGTTTGACATTATTATTGGACGAGCAGATAAACGAGATAAGCGTCTCCCACGGATCTTGTCTGAGTATTCTTATCCCTGTGAAAGCTTGAAATGGTGAGTTGGAGTTCTTACCTTTTCTATGGATCAAATGTTGCTCAGTCCAGTGAGTATACAAGTCCTTCAAATTGATCGAAAGGTTAAAATAATCCTGAACAAACTTGAAGGTTTCTTGGTCCTGTATTTTCTGAGATTTAAGGGGACTATTTTCCAGCATTATGTGTGAATATTGGATTCTCTGATCGTCTTGCTTAAGGAGAACGATTCTATCCTGGATGGCAAAAGACCATACATTATTGATATTTTTCCACCGAAACGTTTGGCCACATCTAAGCACTTTGGCTAAGCTTAGTTCGCTGATTTCCATAGGAAGGGACCTCCATAATATGTCGACAGTCATAGTTGTAAAGAATAGTGATCTGAAATCAGACGCGCTTGAAAATCTCCAAATTTTCAGATCTGGGATTTTGAGATTCTCCATTATTCTACTTTGGGTGAAATTAAGTGCATACGAAACAAATTTATATTTGATCTAATATTTATAGTACAGTTTCAAGTAGAGATTACCGGTCTCGTTACTAGTGGTTGGATAGAGTTGGCGTGGGACAATTTCCACTTCTTTCCAGTATTGTAGCCACATCTTAGGCCATGTAATCTCTATTCCTACAATCCACATGATAAAGGATTTTGATAAATGATTGAGAGCTGAACGATCATTCGTCCATTTCAACGTCGTTAGCTTCAGTATTGGATTCATTGGCTTTCACGTCGTTGATTTTGTCATCTTCTTTCTCATCTTTTTCTGCTACCTGCTCTGGTTCTTTTACTGGTTCTTTTACTGGTTCTTTTACTGGTTCTTGCACTTCTTCTTTCACTTGTTCTTCATCTTTATCCTGCTCTTGGTGTGGATCTTCCTTTTCTTCCATCTCTTCATTTTCCTCCTTTTCCTCCTTTCCTTCTTCCTCCTTTTCTTCTTCCTCTTCCTCTTCTTCTTCTTCTTCAGTCAAAAGCGTTTTTGGTTTCCAAACTTCAAACAACTGATCTTCACCAACAGTCCCATATATATTCTTGAGTCTTGGATGAATACCGACGTCGTTCACTCTGTTTGTATGTCCAGCATGTATGAATCTCAAGCAAGGATCAACCCTGGAGGATGTCTTTTTCTTGGAGTTGTCGATGCTTTCACTAGGATAAACAAACTCGTCATCTAAACTGGATAAATCCCACAATATGACTCTCTTGTCCAATCCCCAGGAAATCAAACCGTTGGTATCATCCCATTGGAGTCCCAGTACTGTGTCGTTGTGTCCAAAGAATCTACGAATAGGAACATTGTGATTCCTGATATCATATAAATTAACAGTGTTATCCTTTCCTGCAGTTGCATACAATGTTTCAATATCTGGATGGAAGTCAATGGCATATTGGATATGGTTGTTGGTGTGCGATAAAACAGGGTTTTCACTAGATCCAGCAACTCTCAAATCATAGAATTGCGTAGTATAATCGTCAGAAACAGATCCGAAGATATCTCTCACGTTAGGGTTTGATGACAAGTCATTAATTGCACCCTTGTGAGTCTTGAAAAGTTGAATTGGGGTGGATGGTTTGGTAGAATTCCAATACGCTATTTGATAATCCTTGGAACCACTCAAGAAAAAGTCCGGTTTAACCCATTCCAACGCAGACCCTTCTAGTTTATGGTACTTGTAGTTAAAGACGTCATTGTTTTCCAAGTTGTAGCAATGAATCACTCCATCGCTATTAAAAGTCAAAACGTTGACACCATCTTCGGAAACTTTTAACTCATTAATGACTCCGCTTTGTTTCCATTTGGTTGTTATTCTGAAATTGGAGCTATCCTCTACGGAAACTGGGGGAATTGGGATATTCTGAACATTGGGTACTTCCTTAGCAAAATCTGGAGCTAAAGTACTTGGCAAGTCCAAACTTCCTAACTTCAAAAAGTTTTGAGAAGAGTCTGACGAGTTCGTACCTATGACGTAGCTAAGTGATATGGTCTCCTTCGATTCCGAGTAAGTATAGTTTGGTAGCCACTGAAATACCAGGGACGACGAATCTAACGTGTAGGAGTGTATTGTATCGTACAACAAAGGCACTGTTTTCTTCCAAATTTTGAATTCCTCGTTCACTATCTTCTCCTTGACCTGATAGTCCTGGACTATTTCATGCTCAGTCTCTGCGATTTCGTTGGTGGTCATCGTGATGATGTGGTGATTGTGTTTTTGGTCCCGCAGTTCAATGTGAAGTTGATATAGCGCAGTGCTGACAGTTACTCTAATGCGGCCATGTCCTAGTACATTTCAGAATGAGGGACCCCACTTATCAGATGGTGAGTACTGAAATTTACCATTGACTAACTTACTGTAAGATTCGGTACAGGTAACTTATATTAATGTTGATTTTAAGCTTTTAATCTCCTACATATACTTAAGTCTATGCTCATATTATTATAGTACTGACTTAAAGGGTTCCTTATTTAGGGGCCGGTATTTTTGAGATTTGTAGATTCCAGAAAGGAATAACTAATAGTTCTCCATGATATATATTGTGAGTTGGGGTCTTTATAATCTTAGTAATTCTTATAACTGTACTGTTCGTAGTATTGTTCTGGTATTTCACTAGTCTGATATCAACTCTAGATATCACATTCTCTCTCGTTGGAATTGTACACTCAGTCATGAAATAGATAGTGTTACCAACTTTCTATATAACACTCGGTATTCCCTGGACCCAAATAGAGTTGAGATTGGTAGTTGGCTTCTCTATTAGCGAGATTCTAGGGCATGTTATCTTTTCTATTATAAAAGATATCAGTTAGCTCACACTATGATCTTCGATCCAAAGCTCTTACAAATCAGTCTTATCTCTTAGAATTAGTAGCCATACTTCTTCGGTCTCCCTAAATGACACCCCCTCCAAGATCGGGATTTTCCTCTTCTTCGATCTCGTCAAAAAACTGACTAAATGCAAAAATAGTTCCATATATCAATCCTCCGCCGACAATTGTAAGAACCATCGCAGTTCTGGTGAGTATCAAAGAATGGTGCAAAATCACAGGCAAACCAATCCCAGTGGTGAGTAAGAATGCTGAGACAAACGACCCGACTTCTTTTAACCCATTGGCCCCCGTTGGGGAATCGAAGTTGAAGTCGTAATCTGATGACTGACTGATGGCCCTGGTGATAGCCATTGGCAAATGGGCAACGGCAAATATTATACCGATGATTATTGGAAACCAATTACCCGATATTCCAGCCAAAATGACCAACAAGAACCCCATGGACAATATAACGGAAAGTCCAATTATCTTATTCAATGGGTTACTCTTGAAGGTGGCGGTGGAGTTCATGGCTGTGTTTTAATGATATAAAGATTGATGCTTGCAGTATAGATGTGTGCTATTTCTAGACACTTTATGGTATATGGATCGTTTGGCTTGACTTGGTTATGTAGTTAAAGATGTTCTGGTAGTTGCGGTTGGTTCTGGATATATACAGTCAGCTATATAAATGGTCGTGTGTGTCCGAATAATTACGATACAGTTGAGCTGATAAGTTTGGTACAAGGCTGTATACAGGTCCATTTGACGGACTTTGCAGATGTATTGAAAGTCACACTGATAAGGGCATCAAGAAGGAGAAATAAAGTAATAATGCTCGGCAAGACTGATCAAACTGATCAAACTGAAAAATTTGATTCAAGATTGATTCGGATGGACTCCAGAAGTAGTTAGATTTCATGTATTTTGTCATTTCTTCACTTGTTCCAACAACAGAGGTGGATCTTTATAATTCTATCTCAAAACTCTTCTATTCCAATCTGATATCGAGCAAATTATTCGTCTTATGTATTGCAGTTGTTGTCCAACTCCGTTGCGGTCCTGATTTTTTGGTTGTGTCTCTGCGAGAATATCAAAAACTGATTTAACCAACTATGAAACCTAAGAAACCAAAGAAACAATCACAATTAACAGACTAAAAATGAGCGAATTCGACGAGCTCTTAAATCCAACGATATTGGCCAGCCCTATCAGTAATATGCTTGCGTCTCCCCCAGGTTATGGGATAAGTGGTGTCAAGAAAGTCATGACTGGAAAAGGTGCCCCAGGCGACGCACAAGTCAGTGAGTTAAAGTTGAAGAAGGCTTGGGAATTGGCCATGGGTCCTGCAAAATCAATTCCACTTAATGTAATCATGAGTTACATGACTGGAAATTCATTACAGATTATCCCCGTCACTATGACATTGATGTTGTTGTGGAATCCTATAAAAGCCATTTTTAATGATACCAATAATACCTTCAAGAACTTGATCACCAAGGAGAACGAATCGCAGATCTTGCTTGCAAAGTTGGTGTTTGTTATTTGTCAGTTGGGCAGTATGTCTGTGGGTGTTTATAAGTTGTATAATATGGGATTGATACCACATAGTGAAGCAGATTGGTTGGCATGGAAAGAGATTGTAAATATTCGGGAAAGGTTGAGCTTCTAAAGAAGAATTAACATAAAATGACGTATATGAAATGGGTGGTATTTATCAATTGAAATGTTGCCTAGATTAGTTTAGTTCATAGGAATGTTACTTAGAGTGTTTAATCAATGGAAATGCTACTTAGATTGGTTTAATCATTATATTAATGTCTATGAATTTTAAGAAGAATATTGAAATCTAGATATTTGGCAAAAGATATGGTTAGTGTTCAATATGCATCTGTATCACCTTCGCTAGCCTCTATTGATTCTCACTAGTTTCTTTCTCTTCTTTAGCTTCTTTCTCTTTAATGGTTTCTTTCTCTTCATTAGTTTCCGCTTCCTTATCTTTGGCGTCGCTTTGTGGCTTCACTCTAGATGTTTTATCATCACTTTCGGCGTGCTTCTCGAAAATCTGCTGTAAATTATACTTTTCAAGCTTGAGGTAGTCATTAACCACACTCATACCGATGTTACTCTTGTAGCATTCTACCAAGATCAATTTATCGTAGTTTTTCAAGTCTACTGAGTGACCATGATCCTGACCCACGCTTTCTGCTATAGCTTTGATCATGTCACTCTTAGGTAATGCATTGAAATTTCTCTTGGATATTTGAATCGCAAACTTGTATGGCTTTTGATCTTCCTGGTGGAAATGTGGTGCCAATACTCTCTTGGCTAATTTTCTCAATTCTTCCATTGTGGGTGTTACTGAGAATGTTACTGGGGATAACTTTTGCGTATACCTGGTGGTCTTGATCTTTGAATTGTAACTCTCATTACATAACTTTTCAATAAGGACTTCTGGAACGATTGGTTTTCTCATCTTGATGAATACAAGACATTCGCATCCCAAGTCAATAGACTTCATGAGTTCTTTCTTGGAGGTTTTAGCTTCCTTCATTTCGTTGACTTCTTTTTCGATTTGTTGTTCAATTGATAATTCTTCTTCTTCCTCTTCGTCCTCGTCATCAGACCCTCCCACACTTAAGTCAAAGTATTCTTCGATCTTTTCACCAAATAAATTCAACAATTCTTGACGACATTGTTGTTCCTTGTGTCTATTACAAGTGGCATAGATTCCCATTGTATTGGGATCAATGAACCCACTGGTCTTGAATTTTTTGCTCTTACTGCCACCCTGTGGTCCTCCTTGTCTTTTGCCCATGGTTGATAATCTGGGGTAAATGTAGTGAAAGTGAAAAATTTAGATTTCGCGATGGTTTGGTAGAGCTCGGAGTTCTAGATGATGAAATATTCGGACAATTTTTGAGGTAAAAGAGTGGCTACGGGTATGAGAGATGGGTGCTGGAGAGGAAGTTTAGAGTCCGGATCTCATTTACATTATTGGTAAGAGCCTGCCCACATTATTCGTTGAGTCTGTAACATTATCGGCCAGATTTCTCTGGGAATTTCACAGCTAAAATATGTATTTAACCACCCCCGAGTTCGCTAGAACTAAGGTCAATATAATATAAAAAGTTGACATTCTCTATAATCTTCCAGCATGTATTGTCTACGATATATGCGACCTTATTTATGAGTATAAAGTATTCGTTATTTATTGATACTCAACAATTGCGATATCTCTCTCTGTTTTCAATATCTATCTAAACCTGTACTCTATAGTTCCTACAACTGGTACTCAAAAACGAGATGAGGTTCAGCTGACATTTATGTGCCATATGATCTCAAAACAATAGTCGGTCACTATAAAAATGTTGCTGCTCCAAAGCATATATCGGTTGGTCCAAATTGATAATTAAGCGATCAGCATTTATTTATACCCGATTAGGAAGTCTACTCCCCACCACCAAATAACATGGTCCAAGTTCTTTTGCATTCACAATTCTAATCTTTACATCCACTCTTTGAATCACCCAAACAGTCAATACGCTATACAGCTATAAGATCTTAGATATACGAAACTAATATCTTATGCTCCGTTCACATAGTGGATCCCATGGTACTTCTAGATCTTCCTCGTGATGTAATCTATTCCATCATATCACTCGGAAACCTCAGCGTCAAGGATGTTCTCCGGTTGTCTGAGACCAACTCTAGATTGTACTACGTGCTCCGAAGTGAGTTCTTGTGGAAAAAACTATACAAGGATAATTGGGGTGATCTACTTGATTCGTACGAACTATGCTTGCCCGGAGAACTCGATGATCTAGGGACAAGTTACTTCAATCGCTCTTTGGCCTTGCTTCATCGTCAACAGCACCTCGAACATGAGTTGGGCATGTATCATATTCTCAGTCCGACCCACAACATAACTATGTTCCTTGATAAGTTCACGACCGATCCATATTATATCCCAATCATGCACAATCTTCTTAAGTGGGAACGAACCAGGATTTCAACAAACCTCTTGTTCCAAACGTCATATTCTGACTTGACCAGAGTTGCTGTGCTTACAAATCTAATATATGCACAAAATTATAGAGTGGCCCTTGGTTATTGTGAGTATGTGGACAATATGGAGGATTTTGACGTGGTATCTTTAGAATATTCTTTGTTTCGTCTCAGCTTTTTTGATCCTGCTAGTCAGGATTTAGCGAAAGACAGAAGAAGGAGGTTGGAGAAAATCAAAGTCGTATTGCATCGAGAAATCTACGTCAAACTCTTGACTCTTGGGAAGATTGGGAATTTCACATTCTCGTCGACTCCCAAGGGCGAAACGATAACATTTCGAAATGAACGTTCTTTTATTAAGTTTGTGTTGAAAGTTGCAAAATTAATCATGTCCAACTTTTCGTACCAAAAAATCTTTAGCATTGTTGATTCAGACAACTATGGCGATAGCCTATTCCTAGAAGACTGCAGTTTATTGAGAATCTACTCGGGTTTATCTAAAGGTGGAGATCAATGGATATTAAGTATCTTGTCGAAATGTTTACAAGAGTTTATGGACAAATTTTCCCTCTTCATAGACACTAAACCCTTTGATTTCAAGGCTCTAGTAACAAAAAAGTTTCTAAAAATCAACAAATACTTCTTTATGGTCCGACCAATTGGTGACGCATACAAAGTAGAAGTGTTTTCATACGCAGAGCTTGCTGCAAACTTACGGACCAATAATTACGACAACGTTACAATGAACAATTTCCTTTCCCCCATAACGGTCAAAGATACTTTAGATATGATCCGAAAAATGGATTGCTTGGATTCAGTGAGCAGTATCGCTAATACTGAGCGAGGTTTTCTTAGTGGTCTATCAACGATGGATCTGATTTGGTCACTTTTCATGAACCATCAAGATACAGAATTTGTTTCTTTCCTAGTCGGTATGCATAAAGTAGGCATTGACATCAAAAGGTTGAAACAATATATGTCAGTCACCAACAACTTCATTCATTTCAATTCAATCTATCGAATTGCTCGGCGGACTCACAAAACACACTTGCTTGAAAAAAAATTGTTACTTCCAAGTGATATCAACGACAACGAGATTTCTCAGAGCTGTTTCAGCTTGTTGGAGAGCGATTCGTTGGTCTCGTTTGAAAAGATCTTTCATAACCTTTTTACAGGAAAGGGATTTATTAAAGACGACATTATTTCCACTGGATCTATAGTCAGACACTTGCGGTTTGGTACTCTTGGAATCAACTTTGGAAAAGTAAAGACTTCGTCACTGGGTCCCAAGTATCTACAAGTATATTCATCTTCAAAATCTACTGATGTCTACCGAGAAAACTCGTTGGTAAAAATCGATGAATTTCACTACGATTCAACTTTGTATCTCTTGAAATCTTGTGGTCTTGACATTTTGGGTCTTTTCTTCTTCGCTGGCGTACAAGCTTCTGATTCCAACATCCAATTCGTCCCATTTGCATAATCTAACATCTTTAAACTCTAACATTATTATGATCTGACATCTTTAAACACCAACATTCCCATAATCTGACATTTTGAACCAATTTCCATCAATTCTAAGATCTAACAATTTCTGTATATAAAAGTCTAACTATTAGAGCTGTTAATTGGACTCGTACTCTTTACTAGTTGCCTCTATTTCTAATTTGCGGCGTTGATGTTTCCTGTATATACCTATGTAACAAAAATTGATTCAGATCTCCATTTTTACATCACTAGCAGCTACATCTCTAACAATGTATGGACTAAGGCGATATGGCAGAACGATGCTTCATAGAAACATAGCGGCTAATCGGGGCCAGCTCCGCTTAAAGCACTCAGTGATTGGTATAGACTTGGGTACTACTAACTCAGCAGCTGCAATAGTCGAAGGGGACGAAGCAAAGATTCTCGAGAATGAAGAAGGTTTGAGGACAACCCCCTCAATCGTAGCATACTCCAAGAATGGAGATAAGGAAGATATGTTAGTAGGGATGCAAGCTCGCAGACAGGCAGCAATCAACCCCCAGAATACGTTTTTTGCCACCAAAAGGTTGATAGGACGGAAGTTTCAAGACCCTGAAGTACAATTAGATTTAGGTAACGTTCCATATAAAATAATAGAGCACGATAATGGAGACGCCTGGGTTACCACTTCTTACGGTAGGAAAATGTCTCCTTCTGAAATCGGAGCGACGATTTTGACAAAAATGAAGCAAGTGGCAGAATTACACCTTCCAGAAGAAAGAAAACCAGTGAAACATGCAGTTGTAACTGTGCCAGCATATTTTAACGACTCTCAGAGACAGGCAACGAAAGATTCAGGAAAACTCGTGGGATTAGAGGTTCTCAGAGTAGTGAATGAGCCTACAGCTGCTGCGTTGGCCTATGGAATCGATAAGAAACAAAAGGATGGTGTAGTGGCAGTATTCGATTTGGGAGGGGGTACTTTCGATATATCTATTCTTGATATCGAACACGGGGTGTTTGAGGTCAGAGCTACCAATGGTAACACACATTTGGGAGGAGAGGACTTCGACATTATGTTGTTGAACCATATTGTAGACCATTTCAAGCAAGAAACTGGAATAGACGTTCTGGAGGACAGAATGGCGATTCAAAGAATCCGTGAGGCTGCAGAGAAATGTAAAATCGAGTTATCCCATGTCAAGGAGACAGAGATTAATATCCCATTCATAACTGCGGATAAACACATCAAGTTGAAGCTCACTGAGGACGAGCTTGACGAAATGTCTATGCATTTAATTAACCAAACAATCGGTCCTGTGAAGAGATGTATCAGAGATGCAGATTTGAAAGTCAAGGATATAGATGAGGTACTTTTGGTTGGTGGAATGACTCGTATGCCCAAAATTAGAAAGGTGGTTGAAGAACTTTTCCAAAAGAAACCAAGTACTGCGGTGAATCCTGATGAGGCTGTTGCTTTGGGTGCTGCTATTCAAGGGGCTATTTTGGCAGGTAATATCAAGGATGTCGTCTTGCTTGATGTAACTCCGTTGTCGTTGGGTATTGAAACTTACGGAGGATTGTTTAGTCCTTTAATTCCTAGAAACTCTGCAGTGCCTACAAAGAAAGAGCAAATCTTCTCCACTGCGGTTGATGGACAAACTGGCGTTGAGATAAGAGTGTACCAGGGGGAGCGGTCGTTGGTTGAAGACAATAAACTAATTGGCAATTTCAAGTTATCCAATATTCCATTGGGGCCAAAAGGATCCCCACAAATTGCTGTCTCGTTTGCAATTGATGCTGATGGAATCATAAGCGTGTCTGCTACCGACAAGACTCCGTATCCAAAGGGTCTGGAACATCATGGAAAAGGAAACACTGTTTCGATCCAAGTTTCTGGCGAATCAGGCTTGTCTGAAGAAGAAATCAACAGAATCGTTTCCGATAGTGCTAAGAACAAGGAAAGAGATGCAGAACTTAGAAAGTACTACGAACACGCATCCAGAGCCGAAATTATATGTACTGATACCGACAATGCATTGATCCAATTTGGAGAACTTATGGGTGACGAAGAAAAAGAGTCTATTAACAAACAAGTTGGAGCAATTCGAGCCAAGGTAACGGATATCCGTGAAAACAGAATACTTCACGATCCACAGCAGCTCAATGAAGATGTAAATAACATGCAAAAGGAATGTCTTCAATTGATCCAAGCCGTTGCCATCAAACAACAAAAGCTTCAGCTGAAGTAAACTGTACATATAGACTAGGACACAATTGCAAAGGACATTAATTTGGCGAGCTAGGGGTGACGATAATCTATCCAGCTATGGGTGTCTCATGGGTGTTATTTCTCTATCTAACTGACAAATGGCACGTCGACTTACGTACACTAAAAGGTCTATAATATCTTTCATAATCCTGCGTTCACTCATAGATCAGATCATTCAGTCATAGAAGTGGGTGTTCATTCACCCATTCACTCATTCTACAATTTATACCTTATGTATTATATCATTTATTGGCGTGTACTATAGTATAGTATATTCTAGGATACAAATAGAGAGTATTGGTGAAGATACCAGAAATCTAACTATAATTGGAGTCCATGGCAATCTTGCTAAGTTGATTTACAAATTCTCAACTTGCTGAGTCATATAGTTGGAAATAGACCCATACGAGTATCAAAACTATGTAGTAGACACTTCTAATACTCGCTGTTTCATGATCTCTAGTAGAGTAGATACTTCAATATACTCTTATAGCAATTACTCGTCGGTATCCATTCTATCTTCTGAAGCAGCTTCTCCTTCAGTTTCGGCTGGAGGAGCATCTGTCGTTTCCTCCACCTTAGGTTCCTCCACCTTAGGCTCATCGTCATCTTCATCATCATCGTCCTTATTTCTTGCATTGGACACAGAGTCCAATTTATCCAACCATTGCTGAACTTCTTCATCGTCATAAAGAATGAAATCTGATCCTTTACCTACAATACTAACGGAGGTGTTCTTCCAAGTCAATTCGACATCTTGAGACAAGGTATCTCTCAATGCATTAAGGGCATGTACCACCAATTCTTCCACACCTTCACATTGGCGAATCACATCCAAATTCCTCTCCAAGTATGTTCTGGCGGCTTGGGATCTAGCACCAATGGCCGCACCAAAATATTCCAACACTGAGCCCGAAGGTTGGAATTCGTATAAATGAGCACCGGTTTCGTCATATCCCGCCACTAAAAGACCAACCCCATAAGGTCTAGATCCGTAAGATTGGGTATTTTCCTGTGCCTTATCAGCAATGCTCAACACAGCTTTGGAGGTGGATAAAGGTCGTTTGAAAATCATTTTCGAAGACATGGCTTGTTTACGTAAGTAGTTCGATAACACACGAGCATCTGGGGCTAACCCAGCCAAGGCGATTCCCAAGTGATCGTCGACCTTGATGATTTTCTTCTGGTACGAACCCAATTCTTCGGCGTTACGTTTGAGGGCGACTAAAACGACGTGGGTATTTGAGGTGACACCGACGGCAGCACTTCCTTGTTTAATTGCTTCCAAAGCATATTCGACTTGGAAGAGACGTCCCGTGGGAGAGTATGTGACAGAGTCGTTGTCGTAATTGTTACGGAACATGTTGGATATGGAAAGAGTGTAAACTGTGCTAGTAGTGGTGGCGATCTTTTGAGTTGAAAAGTGAGTATTCCTGTATATAAGTATGGCAGAAATCAAGAATTACCAAATCACTGTTGCAAAATCGCAAAATATGAATCTTGCAACACAGGCTGATGAACGATTGATAATGAATAAGCTGGAGATATTTATATAGAAGATGGAAATATTTAATCGGTGAAGTATAGTGGTGAATATATGATATTTGAAGGCTTTTTTGGTGAAGATTTAGATTCACAAATCGCATTGTTAGATGATCCACAACCAGAGGACTCTAGTATTTGTATGTATCGTACTAATTAAAGATGAAAAATGTGATAAAAATGTGATAAACTGTGAGATCATGTCACTATTTGGATATCTCCGGGATTAGTGGGTAGAAATTGTAATAATTCAGGGTCTCTAATATTGTCACTGGAACTTTAATCTAGATCCATAAATCTATACCCAGGAAAAATATGAACTTCAGATATGGGCTAGTTATCCGAGATATACAAAAATCTGAGGTGTGCCAGATATAAAATATCCAAGGTGTACCAAATATAGTGGCGCTCAATTTCTAGGGAACGCCTCTCTTTCTTCTCGGGGTGGATTTTCGGTTACTGGCTGCAATAAGTTTCGACTCATTCTTGATACCTTTAAAGATTTGTCTACAATCAGAAATCGTAACTTCATCTATGACTTTGATATGTGATTCTGCAAGTACTATGTCAACATTGATTCTAATATTCTAGTCCAATTCTAGTTCATACTATACTCAGTAACCTTTCCAAACTATATTGGTCCATGCTGTTCATGACGTTATCGAAATCCATTCCCAAGTTTGATTTTAATTCAAGCACAATATTCTTCAAATAACTCAAAACGTTGGTTTTGTACACGGGATCGTTTGTCTCAAGCAAGCGTTTGTACCGCCTGACCTCTCCGTTTTCAACGATATCCGAGTCAATGAATGAATAATCATTGATATCTTCATAAATAAAGTCTTGCTTGTAAACATCACAGTTTCCTTGATCGTTTTCGTTAATTTCTTCCAAGAAAAAGAATGATTTTTCGATAACTTTAATCAATGTTGGAGTAAATGAAGGGTTATTCTGCGTTCCATAGCACGTCACCGATAGAAGGCCCAATAAATTAACCTTTTTATTTCTAGGGTTTCCGTTGTTGTTGTAAAACTTCAACCAAACGTTTAATAGATTTTGAGTGTCGATTGACAAATGGTCTAGGACTTGGAAGAACATTGAAGGTGACGACTTTGCAAGTCTTGAGATGACTAAGAAGATCTTATTCGACAAGGAAATTGCATGAGACTCGTCCAAGATATAGTTTACCATTGAGTTGAATAATCCACTTGAAATTAAATTGGTGATAAATTGTGAATTTGTGTCTTGTTCACAATTTTCCAAAAACAAAATATCGGCGAATGAAACAAAGATATTGAAGGCGTCATCTCTCATACTTGGGAGGTAATCGGCCAAAATCTTCATGATCTCAACCACTTCTGTGGAATTGTTTGCAAATACTTCGGGAGAGTATAATGAGTAACTTCGAAGGATGGATAAAATCGTAGGTAAAACTTCAGTGGAATTGATCAACCCGTACGTTATAAGTTGGAAAAGGTTCAAAATGTCTTGGTTACTTTGATCCGGACAATATTGCAACAAAACCAACCATAAATCGTACCCATCTTCAGACAACAAAGAGTAGACGTCACTTTGGCTACAACAGCTTTTTATCAACGAAATAGAGATTGCGTGGGTCTCAACAGAGTTCTCGTTCAAGGATACTATCAAACTCTTCATCACTCTAAGCAACGAGTTCTTTAGTATAGGTTCGTTGTCGCTAGCTTCCCAATAGTTTGGAATAATCATCAAGATATTAATGAGGGTTTGATAATCAACGAGAGGGTTCGATTTTTCAATCAAAACTGCAAGGGTATTCAAAATGTATAGTTTCGATTCCGTCAAGCTCATTTCACTCAACAATGACAAGAGTAACTTGACGAAATCATTCAAAAATGGCTTGAAATCATATTTGTTGAAGTCCCAATCGTCAATCACATTTCTTAATGTTTGTATGGAAGCAATTTTCACCACTTTATCGTTGATTTGGTTGTCGGGGTTCAAGAAGTTGATAAGCAACTTATAGATATTAATTCTGCTCTCTCTCGAACACTGAATGGAAACCCATTCGCCAATAATTAGACATATTCTTCTTTTGAGAATCTTGTTCTCTACAAGATCGTTTTTCAAGCCTTCTGGAATGAAAACGTCATTGAGCAACTGGTCAAAATTGACGTTGTTTGAAATCGTGCTGGATGAAAGTTGGAACGTACAAAGAATTGAGTCCTTGATGAGTATTTTATCTACAGACTCATTTTCCATCAACCCGTTCGAGATCTTTTTGATAATGAAATCTTGTAAAAATGGTTGGAAGTATTTTATCAAGTCTTGATAGAAATTTTCTGAGCATGGTCTGATTTGGTATTCCCATGAAGACGATAATTCTTCATTACACCATTCTTCTGGTTCAAGCAACCAGCCTTCTAAATCGGAAGGTTTCAAGCGAAGGTACCAGTTAATAATCAAATCACATAGATGTTGAATTACATCGGGAGTAAAAATGTCGGAGATTTTCTTTACCGATGACTCTAAGTCGTTTTTATCATTACGCTGCTTGAGGGTTATTGTTCCTTTCTTGTATATGTGGGCCATGATCTTCTTCAAGATGATGAATCCTTTCAAAGCCAAAATTTCCCAAAAATCATTCTCCTCTGAAGAGTTGTAGATGGTTTCTGCTTTTTGTTCTAGTAATGAAAGAAATGTGGTTATAATCTTTTGTGAAGACGAAAGCAAAATGAAACTGGTGGGATTGGACGAGATTAACTCCACATAGAGCTTACTATAACATTTGACGTATCTCTCTAACAAATCAGACGAGTATTTTTCATGTTCTAAAACCAAAAGCTGTAAGTGATCTATCGTCGAAGAAAGAAACTCAGATACGTCTTGGTTTTTATGCGGCAAGTCGAATCCCTCGGGAATGATTCTCCGCAAGTTCTTGAGACATAAATAGCAAATCTCCATAAGATTGAACTCGAGAGTGGTGATCCATGCTCGGAAGAATTTGGTGTATAATTTGATCAAAATCGTTGCAATTGCAGGCGCCTTCGTCTGCATTGCGTGTCTTGCTCTTCCGATTCTTACCATAGAAAGTGTTTTCACAATTCGGTTCAAAATTATCAACAAATTATTGGTAGACACCAAGTCGTTAGACTTGAAGACAAATTCGTCCAAGCTCTTGCCGATATCATCAAACAATGTCGGCCACTCGCTGGGGAAGTCGTACCTGGCGATTTTAGATATGCAATGGGCATTCTGAACCGTTAATTGGTTATTCTTCTCGTGCAAGAGGAGGAACACCCGTGACTTGATTTGTGACTTCTCTTCTTTGGATATGGCATGCTGACGAGACGACCTCCAGTACTTGTCGACTCCGTTCTTGAAACAAATTACCGCCAACCATCTGATTTGCAATGGCACTTCTATCTTGAGGTATATCTCTTGGAGTAGATAGTGGTACCCCGGAACAGTTTCCCATTTCTTCAATTGGTTCTCTGCTTCCTGTTGATCAATGCTCCTCTCGGACCCATTGGCGAGAGTGAGGATCGTCAGAAGGGTATCGTATGAGAGTTCCATGGTGTGGTTTAATGTTGTAAGAATGGATTGGCAGTCATCGAAAATATATGGTGTTGTACTGCATATAGCGGGAGGAATGTATCTAGTATTGAGCAACAGCCATGAGGGTAACACGCTCCCATCACAATTCTGAGTACAGTACCGTGATGGTTTAGTACGTTTTGAAGAGCTCAAGCCTTAGCGGTTTACTTGCGGAGCATCTTGAGAAGTTTTGGATGAGTTTACCCTCTAGAAAATAGAGCAGAGTTTCATCTTGGATTTACAGCCATTCAGTTTTTAGGACTTCACTGTTTAGAGACGCTCTGCCAATGAGTAGGCCGGATTCTACATCTTCAGTGCTGTGATATTAGTAATTTCGGAGTTGACTAGTTTAAAAGTACTTCTGGAACTACTCTCAATATCTGGGACTCTAAATCTAGGACTCTAAATCTAGGACTCTAAATTACGACACTAGGACTTCTATAGATTATATAACTTGGGTCTGGTTACCATCTCTTTGACTCATCACCATCTTCCCATTCTCTCTCATGGTATCCAAGTTCCTTCTTGACCCTGTCTACCGTTGCCTGGTCACCCATGTTCTTTCCTAAATTATCACTAATCTTGATGGAAGGGTATCCGCCAGCTTCTCTGAGCTTTATCACGATGTTAAGTGGTTGGGATTTGACGCTGCCATCTGCAGACATAAAATCATTGGTAAAAAAGGTCCCGATTCCAAAACTTGGAATCAAGCCGAGTCGTTCAGAAGTAGCCTTGTACTTCAAACACTTTTCAATATTTAAAGAGTCACTAAAACAGATCATCTTGGTGTTTTTTGGGTACCCCAACAGTTGGTAATGTTTGGCGATCTTTTCGGCATATAATTCGGGATCTCCTGAGTCTTGCCTCACCCCAGAATAATAGTCAGTGAATGGCTTTTGGAATACTTTCAAGTATGACTCGGACCCAAACGTGTCAGTCAATGCCAAACCGGCGTATTTCACATCAAATGTATCTAACCAGTAGTCCATGGCCTTTTGGTTGGCGTTGGTATAGTTCTGGGTCACTGAAGCAATTCCCATGTACCACTCATGAGCAACGGTACCAATCGGAGTCAAGTCGTAAATCAGTGCCAAAAGCACGTTTGAAGTACCTAGAAGGTGGCGCGCTTGGCTGGGATTGCTGTCGGCATACTTTTTCAAAGTCTTAACTACCAATTTCTGGGTTTCAAACGATCTTCTTCGTCTTGTGCCGAATTCACTAAACGTACATCCGTTCCCCAAAAGTAAGCGACATTTTTCAAGTACTTTTGCTTCCTGGCCGTCATAATTCCAATCTGTATCTACAAACTTAAAGTACGCTTCGGAAACCAATGCCAACAATGGGATTTCATAGAGGATGGTCTTGTCCCAATCGCCCACCACTTCAATCCCAAAATCTTGCGTATTCGAAGTATCGTTTACAAATTTCACTTGTGTGCTCGGCTCTAACTTGAACGTTTCCAAGTAATGGATGTATCCGTCGGGCAATTGAGGCAATGTCTTGCGAAGATACGATATTTCGTCGCTCGTAAACCTCAAGTCGGCAAGAAGACTAACTTGATGCTTCAACCAATTGATAGCCTCGATGTTCAACACCATGGAGGGTGTACGGTTCTTATAGGTGTACACCACATGTGTGTTGAGGAAATGTTTATGGACTGCTGCATGCATAAACAACTTGTAGAGATCCGTATCCAATAAGGATGTAATTACGGGAGTCATAATTGAACAAGTCTTTTTCTGTTTGATTATTGTGTTTAATTATATTCACTTGAAGGTGAGATAGGATCCAATGGGTGAGTTAAGATATGTTGGTTGTAATAGTCAATTCTTCGATATAGTGGTGGCAATTCGTTTCTGTATCGCATATCTAAACCCAATCTCTTATAAGTCGTGTATGACTCATTTTTATGACATTTGAGTCATGACGTAAACAAAGAGTGAAAACTTAGAGAATGCAAGGGGTCTCCGGAAAAGGGAAAAAGGTACTGGTTAGTTGGTAATAATTCTTGAGCTCTCGTCATTCAGTCTCCACCCAAATTATTGTTTCTTTATATGAGTTGTCTTCTATCAATTGTCTCGCAATTGGTTCTGATTATAGATTAAAAATGCAAAAAAGAAATGGTGACTCCTACGCGGTTCGAACGCGTGCATCTTTACGATAGTAGAACTTGAGTCTACCGCCTTAACCACTCGGCCAAAGAGCCATTTCCATACATGTTAGCTTGTCTCAGTTATCCGGACGGTTATAAGAGTATATAGAGAGTCGTCGGAATACGACACCGTACGATCTATAAAGTGATCGACGTATGTATTTATGAGGCAATAAACTTAAGAAAAGTGTGGAGACGCGTTTGCTATCCGGAGATTCACCGTCGCTCAATCAGGGGATATATGTTACACTACTGCTGTTAAAACATGTTAATAAAACACTTATCACTGTAACTAGTAAATGGTTTCTGAGTTGTAGAGAATTTGGTTAAATTTAGTAAGAAAAAAATTTTAGTTCCAGTTGCATCAATGGCAGTTTGTTACAAAGAATGAAACGTCTGGATAATGGGAATTCCTTCATATCTCTATAGTTATTGTGACCGCTCCCATCAAAAGAATTTTGCACCCAGAATTTAGATATTTTACAAATTACATAGATGCTGCAGTAATTCATTTCGATAAGATGGGACTAGGTTACTCTCGGTACTTACTGAAAACAATTCTTTTATCCTTCATAGATCAGGCGGTTCACAAACACTTTCTCTAAAACTACTTTATTTCTTGAAAGGGAATCGAACCCTCGATTGCCTATGTAAGTTACCATTGCACCAATAATATAATAGATGTAATTTTCAAACCGGTGGGAGCATTAGAAATGTTGATAATGACTCTCGAATTGAATACTTTCTAGTCATAAATCTCCATAGGCCCAAATAGTAATATATTTGTCTTTCAAGTATACTTATATATCCATTCAGTAACTTCTTTTGAAGTTACCTCTACGCTCTCGCAGTATAAATAGTCCTTTAGTGTAATTTTCATCCTGGATGTGAATCTCGCAAAAAAAAACATTGCGTGCAGGACTGAAAACTTTTCAATTTCCATACGGTACAAATGAAAAAACAAATTTTTCATCTTTCTCATCACACTTCATCTCATCTTAGTAACTAACAAAATGGCTGCTTTCAAACCTATGAAGACCTCCGCGTACCACTCGCGTTTCCAAACTCCTTTCCGTAGAAGACAAGAAGGTAAGACCGACTACTACCAAAGAAAGAGATTGGTCACCCAACACAAGGCCAAGTACAACACTCCAAAGTACAGATTAGTCGTTAGATTCACCAACAAGGACATCATTGCTCAAATCATCTCCTCCCAAATTACTGGTGATATCGTTTTAACTGCTGCTTACGCCCATGAATTACCTCAATACGGTATCAAGCACGGTTTAACTAACTGGTCCGCTGCCTACGCTGTCGGTTTATTGGTTGCCAGAAGAGCCTTGCAAAAGTTAGGTCTCGATGAAACCTACCAAGGTGTTGAAGAAGTTGAAGGTGAATTCGAATTGACCGAAGCCGTTGAAGATGGTCCAAGACCATTCAAGGTTTTCTTGGATATCGGTTTACAAAGAACCACCACTGGTGCCAGAATTTTCGGTGTCTTGAAGGGTGCTTCTGACGGTGGATTGTACGTTCCTCACTCTCCAAACAGATTCCCAGGTTGGGATATCGAATCCGAAGAATTGGATGCTGAATTATTGAGAAAGTACATCTTCGGTGGTCACGTTGCTGAATACATTGAAGAATTGATGGATGATGATGAAGAAAAGTACAGAGGTTTATTCAAGTCTTACATTGCTGATGAAATTGAAGCTGAAGACATTGAAGATATCTACACTGAAGCTCACGCTAGCATCAGAGAAAACCCAGTCTTCAAGCCAACTGAAAAGAAGTTCACCAAGGAACAATACGCTGCTGAATCTAAGAAGTTCAGACAAGTTAAGTTGACCAAGGCCGAAAGACAAGCTAAGATCTCTAAGAAGATTGCTGAATTCCAAGCCAACAAATAATTCTGTCCCTAGTGAAGAATTGACCCTGGTTTTAGATATTCATCTTTGATGATATTTGATTCCAAGCGATGGATTCCGGAGAAAGATATTAGTGTCGTAGTATTATTATAATGAACTGCGTAATCTTTTTGTATAGGTTTTCCTGAATTTTCAGGTATTCATTGTTTTGAAAAGTGTAGTTCGTGTAGAGGAAGGAAAAAGAGGTCTGACGAGTTATTTTTATTATATTGTTGTATGTATATCCTGCATATATAACGGCTGTTTATAAAAAATATTTTATTTTATCATAAAGTTTCTAAATGCAAAAAGACATATATCTACAAATATCTACGGCAAGAAACAGAGAGACCCATATTAAAGAAGTAAAGGAACGTAGCTCGCGACACTTCAAACTAGTCCTCTTCCATTACATTGAATCCAATTACGAAATCTCAGTTACATTTTTAATGAGTGTCTGACCCTAGGTCTCATGATCTTATATAATTCTAGATATTCAGTGTAGGAGCATATATACGAGCCGTGCAAGTTATAAACTTTCGTGGTACTCTGAGAAATGGTTTTGGTGATTCTCGCAAACCGTTGTAATGGTTAAGGTATTTATTCCTATAGATATTGTCTCCTCTCTTTACTCTTGCTTATTCAGTCTAACTCTCTGTGCATCGTTCAATAACTTATCATAAGCCTCATCAACCACAGCATTTACTTCCCTATTCTCAGACCCCTCATGTCCAGGATCAAAAGAATCAATAGATTTATCGTCAGAAGTGTCGTCATGGTGGTCTGATGAAGAAAAATTACCTTCATTGTGCTCACCTATTTCGTGGCCAGGTTTTGTCAAACTGTAGATCTTATCAATACTAACTCTGTTGTTGTTGATTTTGTCAATCAAGTCGGTGACGGATTCTATTCCTTTAGCAGCAATAATTGCATCTCTTAATTCAGAACCAGATGGAAGGACGTTTAATATAGGAATGTCTCTGGACTTGGACCGGTCGGGATTATTTACAAGGTTTTGGACTTCCTGATCTTTGTCGATTTTTTCTTTTCTATCATCTTTGTCGCTTCCTGTTGGTTCTGTTTCCGTTCCAGTTATGGTGTTTTCACTATTACTTCTTTGTTGAATAAAAAAACCCCACCTGTGGAACTCTCCCTCTTCTTGTTCTTGCTCTTTAGCATGTGCTGAGGTTTGAGAGATGGATCTCATCAAAACTGGTCTTCCTGTTAAATTATCAACAGGAACATTCTTACCATCGGAAGATTCAATCACAACCTGGTGGGGTTGGAAAGCTTGATCAAGACCAGGGAAGTATCCTTGGTTTTGGTTGAAATTTTCTGTATTATGAGGTGACAAAATAGGTCCGGCGGTGATCAATTCGTTAGAGCTTTCATGTAAGTTATCGTGTACTGTAAGGCTGATAGAAGGTACGGATCCTGCTGGGAGATTTGGCGAATTCAAGAGTTTGCTTTCAGACGGCCTGGCTAACGCTTCCTTCACTTCATTCTCACTCGGTGTGAATCCAATGTTCTTTGCTTGTTCTTCGAACATATGCACAAGTTTTTCGAGCGACGAATCCAAGAGACAGAATCTAAGCAAAGTCTCCTTTCCTTCTAACGACAACGTACCCTGGTTTCTCTTCTCGAATAATGTATCGATGCTCCTGTGGATGTCTTTTCTCACAGCTCTTGTTCTCTCGATTAAGGCATTCGTGATGATATTTTGCATCTTAATGTCCTCCTTCTTGTCATAATGTTTATCATTTTCAATCAATAACTTCTCAGCAGTTTCCATCAATAAAGATCCGTCAAACATCAAATCTTCCTCATTCTCCCCTTCCCCATTATGACTGCTGGTAATTTCCTTGTTCATCGACATGTCCATATTTCTCATAAGGTAAAATGCAATTCTTTGAGAAATCTCATCTGCAACCAAATCATAATCAAGGTCTAGGGTAAAGATTGATTTGGACAACTTAACTGCGGTATAGAGTGTTCCGGCAGTGGCATGGTTCAAGTCTCTGTTCCCTAAGAACGATACATGAAGCAAACCTTGAATTCTAGGCAAGATCTCGGCGATGGCCCTTATTGATTGTCCTGACAACTCGTTCAAGTCGAAATGGATTCTTTTCAAGTTTGGATAAAGTGGAAGGTACTTACTCAAATGCGAGATAATACCTGGGAAAAGTTGTGGTAGAGAGCTCAAATCTAAAAAGCGAAGAGTTTCAATTTTCGTAAGAGACTTTAACAATTCAACTGTTTCTTCTGAGTCAGTTAAGTTCGTGGAGTGAAGGGAAAAAAAGAGAAGTCTGGCATTCCCTTTGTTGAATGCGTTTATGAACGGTACCAATTGACCTTGGTTCAAATCATTGAACGCAACATCAACTCCCACACACTTGGAGTCACGTTGTATAATCCAATTTGCAACGATCTGTGATTTGAACACGTTAAGTTCAGTGTTGGCAATCCCTAATCTATATGTGGTTAGAGACACTGCATTTTCAATCAACTCTTTGAAGATTGAATCTGTCAACTTACACCCATTGATCACCAATTCTTCTATCCCTCCTCTGAGGATCAAGCATTTAATGAATAACGCCCAGTTCATCGATGATCTAATGCAGTTTGGTTTCGTATCAGCCTTGATTCTTTGTTGAGATATATCCAATTTCTTGATTGTTTGATTTCTAGACAAGAACTTGCAGAGGTACTTCCATCCAATATCGTCGATAGCAACATTTCTAAGTGAAAGCTTTTCAATAGACTTGTTATAGACCAATGCTCCTAAGAAATGCTTCAACATCTCTGTTGATATAGTTACGTTATCGAAAATAATGGTATTGATCGGAGTAATGGCAATGAAGTCACTGAAGGAGAGCACATCAATCAATGTTGGTTTGGGGTTCAAAAGCTTCAAGACTTGTAATGGTTTTGTTTTTGACTTGAGCTGCTTGAGGGTGGCGGGGATAGGAAGAATTTCTCGAAGGTGACAACATCTGGTGTAAAGTGCAGACAAAGAAAGTTCGTTGGCACCTTCGTCTCCGTCATCTTCGTCTTCTTGGAAGTGATTTTCGTGGAGATGAAGGGGTTTGTCGATTTCCACTTGATGCATGTCGTGGGCTAAAGAATTAGCTGAGGCCTCCTCTGCTTCTTCGTCGTCATTCTCCAATTCAAATAAAGAACCGTCTAATTTCGAAGATTTTGTAGATTTGAACTGACTCACTTCATGAGCTATGCGTTTCGCAGCCAAATGGGCTTCGTTGGCGTGTTTTTCAGCTTCTATCAATGCTCTTTTTTGTGCTTCTATAGCAAGATTGAGATCCTTTTCAGAATACTTATCAGTTGATGATCCAACTCTGGCTCCATCACTTGTTGATATTCCTTGAGAAAGTCTAGGTGGTGTTGCTATAATATCTTCGGGAATGAGTACATTACCTTTTTTAGGTCTTCTCAGCGGGATCTGTTGTTGTGGGTCATAGACGAGTTTATCGATAGCAAAATTAACTCTGCGAAGCTTCACGGTTTCCAATTCTCTGAGCGGGATTCTCTCACGGTTGGGGTTCTTGTTGAGAATTACACGGGTGGAGGTAATCTTTGGTACTTGCTGTCTTTCATATGGCAGCACCGATGATCTTCTTCTAAAAAATTTACCCGAGGAAGACGGCGAAGATGAAAATTCACTGGTGTTCGTGTTATACGAATTGTCCACTTGGTCAGATTCAATAGAGTTTTTAGGACTTGCTAAATGAGAGCCTTTACGCGGAATGTTCATTCCGGAACCTGCCGGGGGTTTATTTACCAAGGATGCGAGGTCTTGACTTCCATGAGGACGATGGTCTCCAGAGACCCCCATAAGAGTAGGGTGGAGTTTTGCAGGGGTTGATTTGGGAGAGCTCGATAACAATTGGGTTGACGATGAAGGAGGGCCAGGCGACTTGAATTTGGATGAAATTGAGCTGAAAAGTGACCTGGTCTTGCCGGTATTTGAATTCAGTCGTGATACGTTTGACAGAGCAGACGAAGGAATGGACGCTCTCGTGACATCCGAATCATTCGATGCCAAATCGCTAGTTAGCGAGGGATTCAATATGTTGAGTGAGCTTCTTCTTGTTGTCGAGGGTGATGTAACTTCCGGTGGCACGTTGGAAGTTGAAACAGAGCGAGTTCTGCCAAACCTGAATTTCTCCAATTTAGACTGCTTTTCAGCATTCAATGACGACGAGGTAGGCGAGATCACAGGAGACCCTGTAGAAGGCTTTTTTGTGGTTGGGGGTGTGTTCGACGCAGCTGGGCTTATTGATGGAGCAGCGATATGATTGGATGGGGCTGGCGGATTTGAGGGAAGAGAAGGTGACGTAGTCGCCAGAGTACTCGACGAGCCTCCTGGCGGTGTCACTTTAATAGTAGTGGCCGGTATCGACGGAACGGTAGGATTGCTGGCTGGTGGCGATACTTTAATTGTAGTTCCTCCGTCCTCCTCCTTATGATGGTTGTTCATTTTCTTGATTAATTTCTTTGACTTTCCCCTAAAGAGCCAGTCCACATCACCGTTGGACACCCCGGTATCATATTCATTGGTGGATTGCGACGCATTAGTGTTAGCTTGGGCGTCCTTGTTCATTGGTGTCGAAACAGAGAGAAGAGTAGTGGGCAGATTATGGAAATTAATGAATGTGCACGAGCGAGTGTCGCGCGAATCTGAGCATGAGATCATCCTACATGTTTAGTTGGTGGGTTCGGATATGTATTGTGATAGAATGGCAGAGTGGATTTATACGTTTTAGCCTTTATACGTAAACTTTAGTTGAGTTGCCTGTCAATCAATTGGATCAAGACTATGCAAAGTCACCCAAAGACATCTCCAAAAAAATTCAAGTCAATTTCTCTCTAATTTAGCGCTATTTTAGTGAGAGTGTTCATTGAAATCTTGAGTTCTCTCGCTAAGTTTTATTAATTCTAGGGTGACAAGCTACATAAATGTTGATCATATTCACTGTACTGAGACTTGTGTCACAATATTCTTTCATATCAACCAAGAAATCTCTAGTGTTCTTGCATATTACCATCTCAACGTTCAATTGCTTATTTTTACAAGCAGCTATTGGTTATTATCATCTACTCATCATCCAGCCACAATTCCTCTAATTTCCAATGGTGTGCATATAATATGAAAAATGTCGGGACTCATCTGCAGCTGAAGCTTTAGGAAGCGCTCTACGCAGATGGAAGCCGCAATTTCCAGGTAACTACAGTTCTAGAGCCATCGGTTCCGTTAACACCGAACAAATCCGATTCTCCTTTTCAAGCTCCGTTATCGGCCAAAATTCTTCAATATGCTTTACAATTACTATAAGATGACGTTTTGTTGAGATAAAATGAACTAATATCTAACTTGATTGTTCCGTTTTCAGATTCAGATCCTTCCACTTTTCCCGGCAAACAAATTAAATTGTTTCAGCTTTGTTACTTTTAACGATGTCGCATTGTAGTGTATATTAACTGATTAGGTCCTAAATGTCGTGCAATTCTCCTAATCTCTCCTATTAATGACGTGCAATTAATATGTAATGAACTTTAAGATAACGTATTTTACAGAGAATTCAATATGATGCTACTGAAACTCTTATGAAATCAGATTCATAGTCATACTCTTGTTTTATCATACCCATCATTAAACAGTATGGTGGCCCCGGTGTTCTTGGGTGCAAAACATTTGAAGGAATAATCACTAACATAAGTTTGTAGTATTATGTGTAGACTGTGTATAGTCTACACATATTCACCCACTATAAAATTATATCTCGAAGCATTTATTTAAAACCACTTATCTAAAGACAACTTATCTCAAAGCAACTAATCTATTCTTGTTCGTGCACTCCCCAATTCCATCTGATAACTTTGAGTAGTCATCAATCATAAGGTCGTGTACTTGTGCAAATAATAGTACATTTGAAGAGATGTTACAAGAGGTAGTTAATGCTAGCTAAGAGAAGGAAAACTGTGACATAAGGCAGATAATCTAGGCCTGATTTCCTTATAAGGTATTGTAGATATTGATCTTTCTAGCTGTTTCACAATCAAAGACTTGTCCGTGTTATTGTTCAGTAATTACGTCGTGTACCGTGGCCAATTGTTTTATATATATGCCCTCAATTTTCTCCTCTCTTGAAGTTTATCTCCTTTTCCTCAACGATGTTGTCTAGAACTTTCAAATTAACTACTACAGCTTTAGCTAGGGGTACTGTAACCAGGACATTGGTTGGCGGTGCCAGAGTGGGTGCTTTTGCCCGTTCTCCCGTCTCTGGTTTTGCCAGTGGCGTTCGTTCTTACCATGAAAAAGTGCTTGACCACTACTCCAACCCAAGAAACGTTGGTACTTTGAATAAAAACGACCACGATGTCGGAACTGGTCTTGTTGGTGCCCCAGCTTGTGGTGATGTCATGAGACTTCAAATCCAAGTCGATGAAGCCACAGGAATCATCAAGGATGTCAAATTCAAAACATTTGGATGTGGATCCGCCATCGCCTCCTCCAGTTACGTTACAGAACTTGTCAAGGGTAAGACCTTGGACGAAGCCATCAAAATCAAAAACACAGCGATTGCCAAGGAGTTATCCTTGCCGCCAGTGAAGTTGCACTGTTCGATGTTGGCAGAAGATGCTATTAAATCTGCAGTAAAGGACTACAGATCGAAGAGATTGGTTAAGCCTACTTTAGGGCCAGATGCAGTTACTGTTTCTGCATAATTCGAAGAATTTAGTGAGTACTAAAGTCCTGAAAAATGGTTATGGCTCCGAAGAGTCCAACGAATTGTGCATCGAGACAAGCAATGTTTGCCTTCAAAGATGTGATACGAGGAGTTATTGTTAGCTTGAGATACTATTAGTCTCCGTCGCTATAAGATTAGCTACGGCGCACGTATGTCCGAATTTCTGTTAGGTATTGAGCAAATTCCTCAACGTGGACAATTCACTAGAATCAATCGCTCGGAAATAAGACAAAGATGTCAAGAATCCTAGCGGACTCCGTGTATATATTTTGATCTTTTAATCATCTTGATGATGATCAGTTATTTATTCATTTAATACATAGTTCACTTGACTAAGTGTGGGGTTCATTAACTGGACTGGGTTATCGATGGGCCTCGGGCGGGGCACCCTTCAACAATGTGTAGTAACTTTAAGTCATGAAGTATTTCTGTTTGTCAGCCGTCATATCCGATGCCTAATTTACGAGACTCGAATGGCGAATGGGATTATTAGGTGATACCTTTCCCAATTACAGTAAGATCCATGTAGATATGAGGACGGTGTCTTTGTTCGGAATAGATTCGGCATCGGGTCCGACTTTCGGAACGCGCCACTGTCTTCCAACTTTTGGATAATTCGCAGCCAAGTTCACAAGAGGAGCAACAAAAGGAAAATCAAAGCTTGGACTCTATGGGAATGCTGAGGTACCCCGTAGGTACAGTGAAGGCTTTCTGAGAATAGTGAGAATAGTGAGGGCTTACTGTGAGAGCTTTTTGAGAGCTTTCTATGAGAGCTTTCTAGGTATAGTGAGGGTTTACTGAGGATCTACTTAAAGTCGTCGAGGTAATCATACACTGCCTCCTTAAGTTAGTTGTCGTCTATAAACTGATTACAGTTACAGCCTGGACTATTCTCGTGCCAGGACGTCAATCGACTCTAAATATCATATAGAATAGTGAGATCTTATTAAAAGAGTTCATGAGTTCATGTATAAGTTACCTAAAACCAAAATGCAGATAAATATTTCTTGAATGTGGTTGCAATGAATCCAGTTGAGTCGACAGTGTTTGCTTTATACTTCCAAATAGCAAACAAGCCGATTGCTGAGAAAGTGTTGATGACAAAGTAGCCGAAACGTTTCCAATTGACCGAGTACTTGTGGTTGAAGGTTAACATCCCACTAACCACATGATACAGAGTGAGCCAGACCAACATGATCAAGTTGAATATGTTTATGACGTTGCCTCCTCTTATTGGACTATGGTTGAGGTAGTATGTAATGTAGTCCAAATTTATGAGAGACAGGTCGCCATCGATGAAGATTGGGAGCCAGCGAAATTTGGTAAAATGTACAAGTAGGAACGGAATAAGGACGTATCCTGAGAAGGCCAAGGGTGACAATCCGGGGATTTTCAGGGAGATCCATGATTTTTTGAACCCAAGACCGAGAAGACTCGTGATGCCTCCGAGGCCAATATCGGAACGGGTGGGGTCAGTAATGATAGGTGATTGCTGCAGAAGCTGCAGTTTGTGTTTATTTTGACTCCTCGTCCTCCTCCTCAATATTCTCGACAACATCCCTGCCACTACGTGTGTTATGCCAGCCCCCAACACCATGTTCTCCACTTGGGGTAGTGAGTGGTAAATGCCTCTGGCCATTTCAAAAACCTCCTGCTTTATTCCGGGCTCAATTGGTAGTACCGGCACCAACACCACCGACGTGGCGTGAATCCCTAAGAACCCAAGGAAGCAGTAAGCGCTATACCGATGGATCCTACCCAATCCATGGATCCATTGGAACCCGGGTTTTTCTTTCTTTTCATGATCTAGAAGTTCGATCTCCACCGGTACCGGCAGGATCTCTTTCAAGTCAGCTAATGAGTCTGTCATTGGTCTGTTCAAGTAGTCCTGGTTGGATGAATCTGGGTCAGATAAAAGAGTTGTACGGTACTGTATATAATCGACCAACCATTTAGATCCAATTTCAAATTATTATTGCGGAACAGATGTTTTAAACGCCCCACCAATTTGAAATATATAAAAATCACAGTTTAATAAAGCAAGAAGTAGATCCGTCAAATGCTAAAATATAGATGAAGAGTCTACATAAAGAGTCTAGATGAAGGGTCTGTGTGGTGCTTCAGGTGTTCTATTGGTTGTTAATCTTAGCTAGTGACGATGAAGAGTTTAATTCATGAGGCTCTCAGGATCTACAAACAAGATCTTCGCCTATTCCTACGGAGAGGTCACTATATTAATTATATATTAAGATATCATAGCCAACTATATTTTGCAACCATTTCTCTATAACTTATTTCTAGCTTTATATATATATATTTGCAGCCATCGCCAACTATACGGCCTAGAAGTCACAATTCAAGAGTATAGACCCATTCAGAGACAGATTCTCTGGAATTTCTTCTCTATCCTAATGATCCTTAGTCTCTATTTTCATCTCGTATTTTCTGTCCATACCATCGCCTTTAAGATTAAGACACCCCAATAATAATGTGAATCACGTGCTTTGTTTTCGTGTGCTTTCTACCAAATATTCGGATCGAAACGTACTCCCCAACACACTACAACGACGCCAACAACAGACTGATTCATCATAAATAGAAGATATTGTTAGCTGCATACACTGCCATACTCTGCACCATAATACCGGACCCTCTTGGTACACGATTGCACGTTCACAGTCACACACAACCGAACCAGTCAAATCACAACTAATAAGCGATATCAACTAACAATTACACCATCAAAGCTTTACACACATTCACATCATATCTAGTGATAATTATTAATCTACCCACCTGTTCTAGTTATTCTCCATATGTCTTCTGCAACCTTTACCCAAACGCGGTCGCAGGCGCTAAACCTCGAGAAGCAAACTGAATCCCTTCTCTCGAGGTATTCACAGTTTCAAAACATTCCAAACTCCACCCTGGCTTCTGAAGATGAAACCAAGATGCACGAATCCATAGTCGAAACTCTTGATAAACGTGATAGTATAATAACCAAATTGAACCGAATTAGCGAATCCGATCAGACAATCTCGACATCCAAACTTCAGCAATTAGCTCGTCACAAAGAAATCCTAAACGAACATCGCAAATCGTTAAACCGAATCCAATCTAATATCGAACAAGACCGTAATAGAAACAACTTGTTGTTCTCCGTACAATCGGACATATCAGCCCATCAGAAACGAAACCGCCCCGAAACCAATTCTCATGATTACATTCTAGACGAGAGAGAAAGAGTCGATAATGCAAACTCTTTTGCCGATAGATTGTTGCAGCTGGCGTATCAGACGAGAGATGAGCTTTTGGAACAGAGACAAAACTTGAACAACGCATCTCTGAGAATGATGGGCTCGTTGTCAGCCATCCCGGGATTAAATGTTTTGATTGGAAAAATAAATACAAGAAGGAGAAGGGATACTTTGATATTGGCTACGGTCATAGCTGTCTGCATTGTGATTTTGTTTTTTGTATAACCAAGAGCAAGATATGAAAACAAGAAAACGCTACTAAGGGCAATAAATATTTCTTCAAATCTATATTACGTGTTTCATGTTTCGAGGATGTAATTGAAACCCAAAAGACATCGTCGGCATATTTGGTAGAAGATGTAAACTGGGACGAATCAAGAGATTATAAATTGGCGCAGGAAGTTTTTGAGTCTAGTTTGTGATAGAATTCACAAACTAATGGTAGAAATCTCAAACTACTCACTATATAATAGGAGCTTGCTTCTGGTTTTGAGACTTCGATCAGGTGACTGTAAGAAGTCTGCAGTTCTCATCAAGGTCAGGAACACCTAAGTGGATATTTAAGCCACGAGACCACAAGTCAGTCACTTAGTAGTCAGTTAACAAACCTCGGATCACTATTTTCAATTCGATCACAGCTTCGGCCCATTGATATATCTTTGATCGAACATCTAAATTGCAGTTTTGACAATTAAGAAGTGTACTGTGACTTTCGATACCTCAATATATTAGATACGATTGGTAGCGACGTTAGAACTCAAAAATTTCAAGAGTTTTATATACTAAGACCAGAAATTCATAAATAGCCCAATCCATAATTCAATACTAAAGATCTACACTATGTGTACATCAAGCAGTCATTAACTGACTATCTTCATCTCGATAACTTACTAATTTTCTACTAGGTCTGAGCTCAGCCTCCTGGAGAGCATCGACATAAAATATGTATTAACCCCAGACACTTTGTAATACTTTAAGTTTCCTCTTAAATCTACTAGGGATCTTGATTGTCCGTAATTGCGGTATCATGTAAAATTTCGTCTCACATTATGATAATTTGCAGCCATTTTTCAAAATGGTTGCGAAATTAAAGAAATAATATTTAATTAATGTAAGATTCAGGAAAGAGTTTGCACAGCAAAATTCGTAGTGAATTAGTAAAAAATCGACTTAAGTGGTAGTGAGTTCATTCGTTCAATATCTCCACTCATACACTATTTAAGATTAATGGAATAGTAATCAAGCGCTACGCTCTCTTTTTAATAAGAATTAAGCATTTATTGAAAAGAATGAGTAAGAGTAGTAATGTAGTGGACTATTCAATAAATTGCTGAGTAGTAGTAGTGCATTCTCTCCTTAGTAAACATAGACCCGGGAAAATTATGAATTAAGCGAATAAGTTCTCTCATTATTAAAGCTGCAAATAATCAACATTTAGGGAGAGTTTTGTCACCATATTAAATGCAGTACATGAATATCAGTAGATTTAGCTAGTGGAATATTTTCCAAAACTTACCTGTACTAGCTAAGTTAACACATAGACTAGCCAGAAACACCCTCTGCTCATCATATACGAATTCCCAATAATATCAAGCGTTAATTACCCACTATATTAAGCATGAAGTGTAGGTTACATAATTTTGAGCGTTTTGAACATAACGGAACGAATTGTTTTATCTTAATACGATTGAGTGAAATAAGTAAGTGAATATTAATGAGATCTAGTGTACATAAGTGAGCATTTGTGACTTATAGTAATTGTGATTGAGATTTTATGGAGTATGTATGAATTTTGAAAAGAGTAGCTCAGAATGTGCCAATCTTGATATGATTTAGCCAGTGATAATTAAGCCAGTTATAATTCAGGCAGTGATATTTTAACCAGTGATTATCCAGCTAGCTGAATATTTTACCATGAGTACTTTTAGAAGAGAGATTGTCACTTCATATATTAAATCATAATTCCTTATTCCCCAGAGAATAAATATTAAATCGATCTATCGCTAGCTTATCCAAACATCATTGCCGCAAAGACGTGTCCCAACCACCAATAATTTGCAGCAAATGTGGTACATAAAATTAACCACCAAGGAGTAACAAGTAAGGCTACCCACCAATGAGCGAAAGACAGCAAGGATTGGCGAACCGGATTTCAGAGGTGAAGTTACAAAGAATCGAAGAGTTGAATGCGAGACTTAGAGACATTTTGGAGAGAGAAAGGGTCTCTGCAAAGAGTGCCTGTGAATCGTACGTGTGGTGTTTTAGGAAATATGGACAGTGGTGGCCCCAGAAAGTGTGACAATCTTGTAATATGACACTATTACAGGTTTATCAGTTCAATTACAGATTGAATAGTCTTTAGCTAATTGAATTAGAATTTCTGAAGAGCTTGATAAACTCCTTGACTGTGATTTAGTTTCAAGTATTCTATTTTGGCTAAAACTTGTAATCTGCTGACTTGGAAGTCTAAATTACTAATATCCAGAATTGTTGTCTACACCCAGGCAACGGCCGATTATCTCGTTCCATATATATGGAAGTTACCCTCCGAGAGAAACAAGTACCAACAGTATCAGAGGTTGCAAGCGTTGCGTCAAAAGGGAGGAGAAACTGTAGGATGCTGTACAATTATGTGAGCAAGAGAAAGATAAGGAATATTCTCTGAGTTGAAGTTTCAAAGATGTTTCACGGAAAGCACCATAAATAATGAATCAGATAATCTTATGCAAGAAACAAGTGGTCAAAAGGGCTCTAAATTTAGGAAACTCTAGAACAATGGTCATACAGATAGACTTATACATAATATATAAAAGTCGATAAAATCATGTAGAATGTTTGTGTCCATCAAGTAGTTAATTATTGTCGTGAACTGAGTCGAGATATCCCAACGTTCAAGAACGAAGAATCACGTATCCAAGGGACTATTGCACTTAGGCAGAATGGCTAAATCCAAAATTCCTAAACAACCCAGAGACCCAAGAGACCCTAGAAACCCTAGAAACCCTAGAAACCCCAGAGAATCCCGAGAACCCAGAGAATACCGAGTACCCGGAGAATCCCGAGAACCCAGAGACTCCCGAAAACCCAGAGAGCCTGGGGCCAGTGAGTCTTATATATTACTTTAACCTTTTCATTCTTTCAGTTCCAAGTCGAGCCGGAACAATCGACTTTCCAACAAAACTTGTGATTCTGGCTCACAACATATAACTGGTCCTTGAGACACTAGTTATCTAGATACTAACAAATAACTTCAATTTAAGTGTTCAAGGAGAGGAGAGATCAAGAGATAGCGAGAGATATTTTGCTAAATTTTTTAGGACTTCTCTGGAGAATTAACTTAAAAAACTCCAAACCATATTGATGTATATCGTTTGAAAATATTCTTTTGCTATAAGACAATAATCTCAAATAGTGAATTCTTCTCAAATAGTGTATTTTGTCAAATACGCAAGTAAACATTATTAGCCGTAGTAGATAAAAGTAGGCACTAACTTGGTGATGGATATCAGTGCTATTAATTCTTTAAGGACAGCCTCATTATAGGAACAATCGTGCTGGTAGTATTAGACAAATTTCAAACCGATACATCATCACCACTTTTGTTCAATTCACCTTTAAATATCATCGTTGCACTTAACAATTTAATCATCAGTATTATCCTAAAATCACAGCTACTCATTGCTGGCTTAACCCATCTGTAATCCCTCTGACTTCTCGGTGACTTTGATATCCCTTAAATGATCCATACTTTCGTTTCCCAAAGTATAATCAGTCAACTTCTCATCGCTTCCACAACCACAATCGTAATCTTCTAAGATGGTCGTACAGTCGTATTCCGGTTTTTTCAATTTCTCATTCACCTTATTGTGTATGTCACATCCCCAGAGAGCTGCCGACTTTCTCGATGCGGTCTGTGGAGGATACTTTGCCAAAAGATGTTGGAAATGTCTGGCACAGTCTCCACAAGGGTAAACTTGGCCAAAAAGTTGAATGTACAGCGCCAAAGTGGTTTGCTCTTGCTTGGTTGGGGTGTCTGGGTACCTGGCGAGTATTGTATGGAACAACTTCCACGAAGCGGTACCCAATTGTGCCTTTAACGTTTCGTTGGCCATTTTAGGCATAAACGGAGTCTCAGTGATGGAGCCAGCAAGATCGCCTCCAAGATCAGCACCAATCGCTTGATCTCCAATCTTAGAGCCTTCCTTTGCTTGTCCTTTTTCTTGTTTCAATTGTTGTTGTTCATCCAGAGAAACTCGTCCCCTACCCTTCTTTACTCCCAGAACTTCACTCTTGACTTCTCCCAATATGTTGTCCACTTGTGCGGAGTTCTTTTGAAGCGTAATTGGAGCAGCGTCTCCCAAGGCATGTGACGAAGTTGACATAAAATAGATCACGGAGATGATGGCCAGCAATATTATTGCTGTAAAAAGCGGCTTTCTAATCATCTTCATAATGTAATCGTTGGTAGTATCTTGTTGTGGAGATGATGTTTAGAGGTCTGGTTGTAAAATGGAAAGCGCAACAGCTCATGATATTAGAAACCATACTGCATATAAAACAAGCTAAATACTGCATACAATATAGCCAAATCCATATATATCAACTACTGATTGTGGGGTAGTGGCTCAAAGATTTGATTCTAGTAGTTAAAAATGAGATATGTGAGACCTTCTACTAACCATAAAGTATAGCAGAGTTTCGGACTACTAGATATTATGCTGATAGCGAAATCTGGTACATATTCAATTAGTTCACTATAAAAACGAGCATGAGATAAGATAGCCAGCCCACTTGAACTCCGAAGTACACGAAATCCGACGTACTTTAACAGAACCATTAGACTTCAGGAGATTAGCTGCGACTAGAAGTGTCTGTAAATATTCCCCGAGTATTGTCCTTACAAACTAACGTCTAACCCACGGTGTGTCTCCGATTCGACTCGTTTTGCACCCGAAGAGAGCCACGAGGAGTGCTACATCCATAGGATCTCAGTCAGTTAGAAAAAATTATGCGAGAGAGTACAGACAGCACACTTCTGTACAATATTCCGACTTTTATAGTAGATGATCTATGTATTTTAGATATGATGAATTTTGCTAACAAAAGAGGAAAGAAATGAAATCAAACGATGTAATTAGTGTCGAGGTTCTTCCGAGCAAGCAGACAGTGTTCTTGATATCAAATAAGACAAGTGTGCATATCAAGGCAATGTAGAAGACGTTTAGTTAATCAACTAGAAGATTGTCGTAGTGGATGTAGTGCTATGACACTCTAGAAAATTTGATATTTTGTTCTCTAATTTGGTATTCACATTAATTCCTAGAGAGGTACTCATATATGAATCTTGATATTCAATAATGAACGAATATCCAATTGGAAATGTAATGACTTCACCCGAATTCAATAAATGATACTTGAAAAGAAATCAGTTTTATAATTCAGTTCTTTCTAAGAAGTTCATGTTCGTTTCGCTCGGTTCAGAATGTTTATGCATTCTTTTTGCCCATCGTCGCGGCATCCAATACACCTGGCAAAGGTTCGTTACCCACACTAACCAACAACTTAATTCCTCCCACAAAGAATATCAACAAAGCCAAACCAGTCCATAAGAACAAGTTAGCTTCAGCAGCAATGTTCTTCTTGTTACAATCATAACCAGACCATTTGGTTGTCTTTTGAAGCTTTTTGTCGAAAGTTGGCGAGCACAAGCACGACCAGCAATCCTTGTAAAGTTTTGTACATACACCATGAGAATTACAGTTGGAAGTACTGACCTGACAAGCTTCTTCAGTAGTGAAGCAAGAGCCAGCCTTCTTACCAGCTTCAACTCTCTTGAAAATCTCTTTCAACTCAGAGTCTCTCTTGGAGAATTTTTCAGCATCAGGAGCAGATTTCGATGACGACACAAATACAATCATGTCGAAGTCTTGACTCAAATCTTCAAGGATTCTGGACACGACGGAGTTTGAAACTTGGTAAGTTTTGGATTCAAATCCAATCTTCTTTCCAACAGAAACTAATGAGTTGATATCGAAAAACACAACGTCGTTTTTGAATAAGGACGAGACGGATTTTTTAAAGTGGAGCAATTCCGACAATTCAGTGATGAAAAAACGATCGTTGATCAACCTTAATAAAGAGTTGTCGGAGAAACCAGAGAGAATCTGTTGCGAACCATCATTACCATTTTCTTCTTGGTTACTGGTGAACATTTTCCAAATGCCCTCAACCTTTTCGTTGTAGTACTGGAAATGTTGGATCATCTTGTGTTCCTTTTCTTCCTCTCTTGTCAACAAGCTCAATTCCGGAGTTAATTCCACCAACTCGTAATCGAACTTCTTTACTAATTGCTTAGGCAACTTATTAAATAACATGTGGTGAATCCCGTGATGTTTGGAAGTCTTGACCTTGAACGAGGGTGCCTGTTTGAAAAACTCGCCGTGCTGTTCAACACCATTGATCGACACAACCATCGTAGGCTTGTCAACGGTTTTCTTATGAGAATCAATGAACTTGATCAACTCTTTGGCATGGTTACCCAACTTGAAGTTATCGGCGACATCGAATCTATCGGCAAGATAAACTAAGGTATCCTTGGAGTTGATAGTACTGACTTCGGAGTCGGAAACATCACCAGATCCTAACTCATATACAGACACTTCTTGTTTATGTGCGAAGACACTAGTTATCAATGATAATGTAATCAAGTGCAGGAGTCTCATCTTGGATAAGGGTGATGGTAGTTGAGTTTTATTAGTTTGAATTAATTTCTATGGACGAGGGATTGGAAAGCGCACGACCGAATATGAGATAACATGGAGTGGTGTAGGGACTGTAGTAGAGTTAGTAGCAGGGTGAGTAGCAGGGCGAGTAGCAGAGTCAGTAGCAATCTTTAGATTGCTGTGACTTGCATGACATACAAGTGATAGATAGTTATTTAAGTTTCGAGGTTTGCAACTACAGTCCTCACTAGCCTCCGTAATGTGAATAAAGATATAAACCAGCTGATACCAAGTGATGAGAATATCTCGTTTTTCAGAACCCACAAGAATACAAATTGATATCTTAGATATCAAAGCTGACAAAAGGTGCTTTTTCATCTCAATATAGCCATTCATATGTTTATTACTAACTAGTAGAATTGATGAAGGAGATCTCAGATAACTAATATGAGTACTAACTATATTTCAAGAACTTAGCGATATTTATTAAAAACATCTGAGTAGGTCAGTAGACGGCTAGCCATTATCTTGCTTATATGGTTTCCATTATATGTTGGTTGCAATGATTACTGAAATTGGGGACTAGCCCTAAATTGAGCAAAGTATGACAGCAATACGAAGGTGGATAAGATAACCGTTCGATACATAGTTACAGAATCAGCTTGTAAACTGATGGCCGTGATGTATCAACATATTTTTAGTAGCTGCAAACCTGATATAACCTGATATAACCTTCATTGACCTAGTTACTCTCATCCAAGGTAATCGTAGGACTAGCTGGGTAATCTTTCTTTTCCTCCGGTTTCAACAGTACTGTAGTGTCTAAGCTCAAATCGGGTTTGAAGAGAGTTTTGGTTAACGATCTAGTCCTTTTAACCCCAGGCGGTGGAGTCAAAAGTGGTGGCAGTCTAAGCTCATCAATTTGGTCTTCATTGTTGTATTGATTCAAGTCAATTCCGATTTTACTCAAATCTTCTATGACATTGAAAGGTTTTGGTTCTGGCTCATTATAAGACGAGTCATTATGCAAATTTTTGAAGTTGGATAAGCTCTTAGTCACCGACAAGTTTTCTGAAGTCTTGATGAGAGAGTCAAAAGATTTTGATCTGGACAAGAGATTCTCTTTTTGAGAAACCTTTACATGTGGGAACAACAGGGTCAACGAATCGGGTGCCTTCGAGTTGAGGAAGTTATAGATGGCTTGAGCCGATTGTTCATCTTTGAAAATGACAATAATACGGTTGAGAAAGGGAAGGTTCGTCCAGTATTCGATATGGTTGAGGTAATAGTCCTCATCAAGAGTGATGGATGTATTGAAATGATTTGCTTCTGAATCACCAGAGTTGGTAGTAGTCGAAGCAACACTAGTAGGGTCCTTAGCACCAACACCACCAGGTTCCGTAGAATCGCCTCTAGCAGCACTAGAAGTAATGGGATTGGGATTCTCCAAATTCAATATAATCAATTTTATTTGATCTGCCAAGGACAACCTCTTTCCACAGAAGGTCTTGGTAGCAGTTTCGTCCAAAATGAAATCATTCTTATTCAAATTGCTAATGATGATCGTGGTCCTCGGCAAGAGCAATTCGTCTACTGGAGACGCAGGAGGAGATGATACAGAGGGTAAAGAATCCTTCGAAAACATGTTTTAATGGTGACGGTTGGCAAAAGGTACCCAGGCAATTTGAAATCTTCTGGGGTATCAAGGATTGTGGCACAGTTTGGTGTATGCAGGAAACAATTCGCCAGGCCACTGGCTGCGAAATGCCAGCCAACTTGATTGGAGGTAAATTTCAAGCACAATAAGATTAATACCAATATTAGACATATGCTACGACAAGGGAATGATATATAGCTGAGAATACAAGATTTGTCATTGATTAAATCGAGAACGAAGGATTGATAACTGTGGTAAAGAGATAGTCTATGATTGCTATAAGTGTGTGAAAAATATACCACCGAATTACTCATTGTTTGAAGAGATATCCAGTGCCATTTACTTGCTGAGCAATATCCTTTCAAAAAGAGAATTATAGTTGCCTATTCACTATTCATGATTTAAAACTCTTCTAATTCAAGATATTAAATACCGAGCGTAAACGAAGAATTTAACAAAAGATGTATTCAATATGTCACTAAATCTCCAGTAATATTCACTTAGATTCATTAGATCTCCAGTAATATAAAATACTTCGCTAAGTTCAGTATTCATAGGATTCTGTTGATACATACTATTAACGATACGATGTAGTATGTATCGAACATGGCCAAAGTACAAAATTAACAATATGCAGTACTATATTGAAGAATATGATTGTTTGGTATTCTCACGGTTATCCAATCTCTTATGATACACTAATATTATTTCTAGAGATATGATCAGTATCTATTCCTCTATATCAAAGTATAATCCATAATGTGCCTTGCATCCTGGATTAAATTGCCCTCCACACTGAACACATTTCAATGCTTGCTTGTATTCATGAAACGTCATCTCAGTATAACAACTGCCACATAGTATTACTTTTTCAGTTAATAATTGGCGAGTTGTCCAACGAAGGTTCTTGTGAGAAGTTAACTCCTCATGACATTTGTAGCATGGATAGTAGCACTCAACAATGTCTGAGCAACATTTAAACTTTATAGCCATTATATCTAATTCAGAGTGATAGTGTGAACATCGAGTATGCTGATCATATAGATTTCCTTTGAGAATGGCTGAATCGTTTATGATTTGTGTAGACATGGATTCCAGAAATAATGAATTGTGCAGGGTAAAAAGCCGAAATTGGTGCCAGTATGAATTGTAGTGATATGAGTTATGTAGTAAGATGAGTTGTATAGTGACTCCAGTGATGATATTATGTAGTGATATTTGTTATACGATGCTAAAATGTAGTAATATCATATGCAGTATAACATTTATGTATTATTAGTTTTATGTTTGGTCGTCAGGATTGGCCAGAATGGATCCGATATATGAGATTTCGTTGAAATGACTACTTACTGCTATACGGTGCCAGGTCTTGTTATCGAATTCGGATTTGATTTCTGACCGATTGACAGCACAACATGCAGGACAAAAACCAACAAAACTTCACGTGACACAACATTTCATTTACGAGAATATACAACAATCTAGATTGGATTTCTTGATACATCTCGTAAACAGTATAGGGATTTCGAATTTCATCGTGAGACGACGAGCAGAGAAGTATGGAAATGAGAAGAGATTATCCAAATCATTTTTCTTTCACGTCACTGATGACGGGCCCCTGGTATCTATTGGCGAAGCCTTCTTAAGTGGTTTCAGATAATCACAGTCCCCGGTAGTGCGGCTAAATACAATCTGAGGTTATGCTATATCCCAAAAGATGCATAAATGTAGCAAGATGATATGTCTGGTGGAGCCTTTTATTCACCTTATATTAGTATAGAAGCTCTCCCACCTAGAAGTTATTAAAATGTCCGTACATACAGGGAAAGAATGGTTCAAACAATAGTTTGGATATTACTTCACTAATTGAACTTGATTTTGAAGATATGTTTGGTTAATGAACTTCTATAGGTCTCTGGGATGTACAAGATATTATAATAGGTTTGCAAAAATCACTCAGATGATGCGAGGAAGAAGGGGACGAGAAAAACAGACATACCAATACTCCAAAATTGTTGTCATCAATCATCATGGGCCTTGAGATCCCAAACAACATTGTGTAGAAAATAGTAGCTACAAGCATATTCTTCCATGAGTCTATATATAAACTTCTATGGGTCTATATATCTCAATCAAAAAGGCTTTGCTTCGTACTGGCTTCGCGAACCAAATTCTTGCTTAGTCCCTTCTAAAATAAAAATCTCAGCCACAACTGTACCGGACGTCACTAATTTCTAGCTTGGGAATATCTGAAACGATTCAATACCCCTTAAACTGTCATTGATGGGCGTTCCGGAGCAGCGAAGTTCTTGTTCATGTCTGAATTCAAGACACTAAAACCAACACTAAACAGATTCATATATATATATTGGATACGTATATAGCTGAATATAAAGACCAAATACACACACACACTAGACTAAGGAATACACAAACTGTTGTGCTTCTGTCGTGTTTCGCTGTTGTTCTTCTGTTATTGTTTCTCTGTTGACTCTGTCTTCTTGTAGGCAACGCAACTTTCGCATCCGGTGTCAAGCCGCGTTTCTCCAGGCGCGTTTATCTCACAACAAACATCCACCCACCAGGACACCCAAGGCCATTCTCTTCGATCCTCTTGCTACAATGCCACTCACCATCTATATACTTAACGCCACTCTCTAATGCATTCTTTCCTTTAAAGCTCTCCATGTTTCTTCCTCACGTTTTTGAAATCCCTTTGTTTACTTCTCACAGTGTTTTTGTTTACCAAACTTCATGTGAGCCTTGGTCCTGTTATATATTGCGGTCGTGATGTATATCTCACACATTTTCAAAAAGTCATCTAGATTTTTGTTAGATACATAACACTCTTCTCTGGGAACTCAACTTCGATTCTAAATACTAACAACTGTTAACTATTGTTAACACTGGTAATCCCCCTAATTAACTTCTATACATTCGTTTCCAACTTTTACACTCGTTTAACAGTCAAGTCTTAATACTGACTCAAAATATCTAATATTGATACAAGGGATTATCAGACTAACATAATCATTATATTACAGCACTATTAACATTAATAGCACTCTCAACATCAATATCACTATTACCACTAATAACACTATTACCATTATAACACTATTATAACACGATTAGTATCTATTGATTTTCACCATTCACAATAATTACCACAATAATTATTACCCTTCACGATCAACTAATTTACAAATTTACTAATTAACTAATTGTCAGATTCTCAACTACCACATAGGGATCATATACACTGAAGAGTAGCTCCTTGCATATCTTCATAACATACCAGACAGTACATATTTGCTAGCACACCTCGCGCCGTCGTGTCTTGCCAAATTTTATTGATCCACAAACATTAAAAACAACAGGATCTGTTTTCACTTGTAGGATAATTCATTGGAATCGTTGGCATAGTACCATTGACCATTGGACCCATTACTACCTCCCAGATATCCCATTCATAAGACGCGTCTAAAATGAGGTCTTTTAAAACAAAACCGATTGCAGACGAAAACATCATCTTGAGAGGTAAGTCTCAAACACTCTCTTCATCCGATAAAAGAGAAGCATTAGGAGACGTGACGAACATCAAGAATGAGTCAAACAATTCGAACGTCTCCAACTCAAACTTAAACCCCAAAAAATTGTTGGCGTCAAAACACACGGCCTCAAAGATACAAATATACAAACAACACAATTCTCATCAGTTTAAAAAACCCAGATTGAATAGAATACTTCAGGAAAAAAGTGATGTCAAGGACGAGGACTTTGACACATGTGATGAAGATTCAGGGGACGACGATAAAGAGAATAAGGGTGAAGAAGACAACGAGAATATAGACGAGAGTGATAAAGAGAATTACATAAACCACCACAACTCCAAATTTTCAGAAAACTTCTCAGACAACGTTTCTGATGATACTCTTCATAAACACTTCGACAAGCTTGCTCAAGATGACATTCATTCGCTCAGTCCTGAAGAAGTTATCAACTATTCTGATATAATAGATGAAGTGGCATTTCCAAAGGGTCATGACCACCGTATTGTTGATGAGGTTGAGGAGGAAGAAGAGGAAGAAGAAGAAAATTTGAAACATAAACCAATGGAGCCAGTATGGACGAACGCTATTTACAACGAATTACAACACGTAGTGAGGAAATATTCACGTTCAACTCTTGACGAAAACGACGAAGATACATTTGATGTAACCATGGTTGCAGAATATGCACCAGAAATTTTCAACTATTTGCATGAATTGGAGAACAGACTTGCTCCAGATGGAAGTTACATGGAAAACCAAGATGAACTCAAATGGGAAATGAGATCTGTTCTCATTGATTGGGTTGTGCAAGTTCACAGTAGATTCAATTTACTCCCTGAGACGTTATATTTGACAGTTAACTACATCGATCGGTTTTTATCCAAGAGAAAGGTTTCATTATCAAGATTCCAATTGGTTGGTGCCGTCGCCCTTTTCATAGCTGCAAAATACGAAGAAATTAACTGTCCAACTGTTCAGGAAGTCGCTTATATGGCAGACAATGCATACTCAATTGATGATTTTTTAAAGGCCGAAAGATTCATGATTGACGTTTTGGAGTTTGATATGGGCTGGCCTGGTCCAATGTCATTTTTGAGAAGAACCTCAAAAGCCGACGACTATGATTATGAAACAAGAACTTTGGCAAAATACTTTTTGGAAATCACGATTATGGATTCAAGATTTGTTGCTTCACAGCCAAGTTGGTTGGCCGCTGGTGCCCATTATCTTTCGCGAAGAATTTTAAACAAGGGTGAATGGTCAGAATTACATGTATTTTATTCAGGTTACACCGAGTCTCAATTGCGTCCATTGGCAGAGGTTTTATTGGGCAACTGTCGTGTTGCTGAAACAAATCATAAGGCAATCTTTGAAAAATACCAAGAAAGGAGATACAGGAGGAGTTCAGCATTTGTACAGGAGTATTTCCTGGCATTAGATTAGTCCAATTCTGACTGAGCTTAGAGTCCAAGTCTGAATGAGATTAAAGTCTAAGCCTGAATGTGATTAAAGTCCAATTCTGACTGATTCTTGAACCCACACTATGCAAATCTGCCGTGCAGACACCATATCAAGCACCTTTTCTCATATCTCCAGAAATCACCAAATATTCTGTACCAGAAGACTCCTCATAATTGGGACAGGAAGAGTCATCATTCCAAGAAGAGTTTAATGACTCCCTCTGATAGTCTTTGCCACTTCATGCATCATTTCCTTCAACATTTCCGACCCTACTAAAACCCTCCATTTGCATTAGCCATCGTTCCATACTCCACCTGCGTTCAGGTTTACTGGTTGTACATTAGTTACCATGACAAATTCTTGACCGATATCAAAGTTATGATTCTCAGGTCGAATTTGTATTCAATTTTATTCCAGCCAAAGCTGCTTTCGAGATATTAATTTCTGTACTTGTTCTGATTTTAGATGAATAAAATATAAATGTTTTACTTAACTTTAACAATTCTATGAAATTCCACATGAAGTTTCTTGTAAAATGGGCGATGTGTTTACTACAATATTGATGAATATATTAATACTTCTCCGTTGCTGTATCTCCTCTGGAAACGAGACAGGAGAGGAAGTGTTAAAGCCGATAGTTTGGTAAAGTTAAACAAATAGTGATCGGATAGGTACAAATTGTTTTAAAAGCTGTAAATTGACGAAAGCGATATGTAGAGTGATCTGTAATCATCATTCTCAATAATCTTTATGAATAGTTTCTAGGTCCAATTTTCATTCCAGTGGTCTCCAAATACTACCACCAGAGCCACTTTCGAAGGCTTAACTCAAACCCTTCTTGCATTTTACGATTACAATCTATGTGATCTACTGGTAAGGTATGACCCCGCGATTGACGTTAATATGTCACTTTGCATCTAGACTGTTTTAATATATATTGCAACCATACCTGTATACAACACAATATAATAGTCGTTAATTAGAACTGACGACAACTCTATTCGAGCCAAACACCGATAGCTGTCATAGACATTACTCCTAAGTCGACCACTCTAACCTCATAGAATCTCCATTGAAACTACCACGTCATTTATTAACAGCTTATTCAACATCCTGCATATACCGCATATAGTTGAAAAATCTCATCACAAATACATCCCCAACTTTCCACTCCCTACTACTCTTCATCAACATGTCATCCAGATTATTATCCAATACATTACGTACTTCTTCCAACTTAACTAAGCGTGCTCTCTTGAACAACGCACGTGTTGGAGTTTTATCTCAAGTCAAAAATGTCACCAGAACTTTCACCACCACACCAATTGCCCTCAACAAGGCTGACAAGTTACAAGAAGTTTTAAGCTCGGAGTTGAAGATCTGCAAAGCCATTCCAAACGAATTGGACTCCGGATACCAAGATTTCCTCTCATCAAGCGGATTCAAAGTTATTTCCAAGGATAACTTCTCAAATGTGGAATTAGTCAAGGAAACCAGCAATGGCCAAATCATCCACGTTTTCTTTGATGTCGACGAAATCAGTGAAAACCCAATGGTTCCTGAAGAAGAGAACTTTGAGGAAGAAATTGATCAATACGATTCTTTCCTTTCCTTCGTCAAGGTTGTAATTGAAAAGCCAGACAACACCGCTTTATTCTTCAACTTATACTTGCAAGGATCTGACGGATCTTTCATGATCGACTTTATTAGTTTTAAGCAAGATGCTAAGACCTTCTTGACTGAAAACATCGCAAATACTGGTGAATTCGTCGACAAGTTCGAATACCAAGGTCCAAAGTTTTCTGACTTGGATGAATCTTTGCAAGTCGAATTTGAAGGATACTTGGCTGAACAGGAAATTAACGAAGACTTGGCCGATTTCATCGTCGCTTTCTCTGAGAATAAGGAGGAAACTGAATACAGAAACTGGTTGGGTAAGTTGGTTTCTTTCTTTAAGTAGGTGCCTGATTGTGAATTGATGGAAAGATGGAGTAATGAAAATGAGAACTTGGGAAAATAGGACAATGGCGTTGAGTGTTTACTTGAGGTTTCCCCAGAAGCCCTTGCGCTTGAACAAAATCTTGAGCTCTTCCGGATCATGTAAGATTTATGCAAACGTGGATAAGAAATAAACTAAAGGCAATTCTACAGTGGAATCATGAAACTAATGAACAGGGGTTCTCGGAGCACCTTGTTAGATTCTCGGTCCCACTTTCAAGAAATGGCTGCAATTAATATAAACGTTTATAAGGTTTACTGTTTCTATGATCGAGAATGAGTAAATCTCAAGGTTTAAAACCTACATGTAAATGAAGGTGTTATAAGCAAATAGAGGGTTTATTTGAAGAATCTGGAACTATTTGATTGGAAGTTGATCGCATTGATCGCATATGTGCAACTATTTACCGATCCACTTGTCTTTTACGAGCTGAATTATGCTATTTCTATTAGCACTCAAGTCACACATTTTTTTGTCTCTTCTCTTGCGTCCCTAGTTCGACTCTCCGTCGCTTCCCCTTGGTCCTACGCTTCGATATTGGATCAACAACGACATATATTAATAATATATTGTTTAATGAACATGTTATCAATGGAGACCCACATGACTCCGTTCAAACTTGTATATAATCAACTCTCTTGTATATAATAAACATGCCTTAGTGCTCGTATGTGTCGGGTTACTAGTATCTGGCGGTTTAAACACTGTTTAGTACTACATTGATCTATGGTAAAACTCTCTTTCACGTGACGTACTCTAACATTTAGGGTTTGTGACCTAAAAGTCTCGTGACTGCCAAAACATTTCAAATTTTTCACCAATCCTCACCGATTCTGCCCAGTGCACTTTTTGAATATATCACCACCGACAGTCCTACTAACTACTCCTTCATAATACACACATACAATGTCTACTGAAGCCTCCGTCTCATACGCTGCTTTAATCTTAGCTGACGCTGAACTCGAAATCACCGCTGACAACTTGTTAGCTATCACCAAGGCCGCTGGTGCCTCTGTTGAAGGTGTTTGGGCTGATGTCTACGCCAAGGCCTTAGAAGGTAAGAACTTAAAGGAATTATTATTCTCCTTCGCTGCCTCTGCCCCAGCTTCTGCCTCTTCTGGTTCCGCTGCTGCTGCCTCTTCCGACGCCCCAGCTGCTGAAGAAGAAGTTGAAGAAGAAAAGGAAGAATCCGATGACGACATGGGATTCGGTTTATTCGATTAAATGTCATACCAGAATGTCCATAATTTGGGATGAGAATAACTAATATCATGTATCATAATTATACGTAATACTATTAAGAAATGGTGCCTCAGGCAAGATGTAGGATGGTGGGAAAACATGAGGATGAAAGATTTCATTACTTCGCTGTAGGTTGTAGAGATGAATATCAATCAATTCTGGACAATGGAATGATAGTATAGGAAAGCGTGAAACTACAATCATTGAGCTAGGTCACATTATGATTCAACTGGATCGATTATGTTTGTGTAGGTAGATACTGTTTGTTTTTGTTACATATTGCGGTCCAGATGTTTCCAAATATACTCCCAAAGTCGAATTGATTTTAAAATTAATGGAGATGAAGAGATATCAGTAGGATTTCAGCATTATCTAGTTCCATCGTTGACTGATTCCATTATTAGTGTAATACTAGTAGGTAAAGATTTGATCTCTTGGGAAATATAAAGTTGCTAAAATGAGTAGCTAAATTGGGTAGCTAAATTTCCGCACGCTATTGGGTGCAAAATTTGGAGGGCTTCTTTGATAGTCTAGTAATCGTCTGATAGAATTATATTCAAGTCGTCTGTTAGTCTCATAATATAATATTCAACTCGTCTGATAGTCTTGTAGTCTCGTGGTCTAGTACTCCGATAGTCGAATAGTCTCTGATAGTAAAGTCGTCTAATAGTAAAGTCGTCAGTTAGTCAAGTCGTCAGACAGTCAGTTAGTCAGTTATTCTGATAGATAATTCGTCTGACAGTCTAATAATCTAGCATTCTAATAGTATAGCAGTCTGGTAGCTTGGTTGCTTATTGGAGTCTATTTAATTATCAGCTGATTGAAAAGTCTAGTCTTGATCCAGTGTTGTATTTATCTTCCTTCGTCAAATATATTGTTTAGATGTAGTTTGTAGAGGTAGTTTTATACACAGACTCATTCTGGAACGTTGTCCCCGAATTCTGATCAAACACCGTTCCCTCTACATTTTAGCTGTATAATTCAGTAGTTTCGAATCCAGTTATATTTGTTAACTTTTTTCTTAAAGTGTCAAGTTTCATCGTCTAATTTTGTAGACTCTTGACGACTACCAAAAGTTCTATTTTGTCCATTCTCAGATCAGCAACATCAGTTTTCAACATGATTTCTATTATAAAACATCTGATCTGACCTTTTCCAGAGCTTTTCTCTAGAAGAAGAACTGGCCCTCCCATTTTCCAGCATTGTTACTACATTTTCACAAATCAAACGGTATTTCCTTGTCAAACATGTTTCGTCGTAAAATAGTTTGTAATTCTTGTAGAACGTCTAAAGTTTGCATAGCGTCACCTTATATCACTTGATAGTTGAATGAAGTATTCATTGAGCCTAAGTGGGCTGCTACCTTCGAATGTATTGCACTATTGACCTGGCCCTTTGACACTTTCGGCCGAGACTGATATCTAGCCGGCGGTGACATAATTATGAATGGCTTTACATGAAACAATAATAGATTGTGACTAAAGTCTAGAACGTTTCCACATGCTTGATTTGGGCCGAAAACTTTATTGTGTCAAGTGCTCAGAATCTTAAGTCAGTCACCGTTAATGCGTCAATTAGAACCGCTTACTTAAAAGCAAGTGGTTATAGAAAAAGGTAGTGCAGTTGCCGAGATTCGCTTCATAAGCTCCACCAGACCCATGCGTAATAACCGGAATGAGCCATATATTCGTAGAGATGCATAATCCTGTCCTAACTTGCTACAATAGCCGTGAGTCAGGATACCCATAATAGAATTCTATTCCTCATAGCAATCCTTGCAACTGTTAGGGGTCTCGTTCCTCGTTATTAGTTTATTCACAGATTATATCATTCGCTTGGCGAATAACATCAGGAAGTCGGGGGCAACATTTGTACAAACCGTTCCGTGTGATGATAATATATCTATACGAACCGTTCCGAGACATGATATTATTCTTTAAAGTAGTGTCTTAGTTATAGAACCATCGGATCGAATTAGCATTGCTTTTGGGTTCGAAATGTAATCTCTTCTTCGATTTGTGGCTTTATTCTTTGAATGATCAATTTGGCTTATGAATAAACTTCGGTTATAAATCGTACTTTGAGCCAAACCTGGGGTACACAACCGCGGCTAAAAAACTCGAATTTAGTTGCGCGGAAGAGACTCGAGTTTCGGCCGAGAACGGCTTATCCATATGGCTATGGACACAGGCAGTATGAGTTTACTAGGATATGTGCGAGCAATATCCCGCAGATAGAGGAGAGAGATACTTAGGAAATATTGCTCACGTTTCGAGTCTCATTTGGATGAGTAATAAAAAGTGTGAATTGATTAGTTAGCACGATTATTAAAGCTGGCGATGAGTCAGGAAAAAGTCGCAGTTGATGCAATATACAGTACCCGTGAAGTTATAGCAGAGATGTTAGTTTGACATGATAATTAGAGAGGATCATGGATGGAGAAGAAGATGATGATATAACTAGGAGGGAGGAGCCAATCCAGATCCAAACGAATAAAGAATCGATCCATAAAGTGTCATGCAACGGTCTGGAACGTAAAAAAAAGGAGCAGATGCACCGAGCTGTGTCATAGATTGGTTAGAATATTTTTTTCGGATCCTACACCGGCTCCAAAACGGCTTATAAATCCACAACCGAATATAAATAAACTCACATATCCTGTAGTCTCAGACATTGATCTTATCAACATTGTCACCTATACTCAAGATAACTTAATCGCAACCAGTTACTATTTCGCAAATGTCTAAACCTACTGCAATGTCGTCTTCAATGACATTTGCCCAGACCTTTACCCTTGCCTCCCAGGTAAGGTCCAAATTAACTAGAGAAGCTTCTTCTCCTAAGTCGAGCTTAAGAAACCTTGTTGTACAAGCCAACATGTTGGACAACATTATGGACTACATATCGGATGAAACATCCAGAAGAGCTGCTTCAAAAGCATCAAGAGTTGCAACCAAAGCCGCCGCCACCCACGTTCATTTTGAAGAACCAAAAGAACAAATTGTCAGCTCTACTTCCATCACAGAATACGAAGTCGGTTCCGACAGTGATGACGACTCAGATTACGATTCTGAAAGCGACGAAGACGATTACTACTACTACTCCGACGATGAAGATGACGTGACTGAAGAATTGGCAGTCAAGTCTTCGTTCAAACAAATGCCTTCGTTGAACTTATCCCTCATTGAGGAAGAAGAAGAAGAAGAAGATGTGATAGAATCAACTCCACGTTCTTACGGCCAAGATATCGTGATGACTGAAGTAGCTGACGCTACTCACGACATGCCAGAACTCTGTCGCTCAACATCGCTCTCTGATGACGATGAGGAATTGGCAGACAAATCTAACTATACCCATGAACAGGTTCATGGTAAATTGCCGCACGCAAAGTCCCCACACAATACCCAACTTCAGAATAAATCTACAAGCTCAAACAAAATGGCACCTTCGCTATTTTCCATAAACAACGATCACAGACAAGACCACCACCATAGGCAGAATGCCATTTATTCCATGGAGGATATGTTTTAATGATGTTTACGGAGAACGATGTGATGATGTTATGACTTACGATTATGCTTATTTATTAATATATTATAGACTAGAAATTCATGTAGTTACTGTAGACTGAAAAATATGAGGAGACTAGTCCCGCAACGCTTAATACTAGAATCCAACGTCTTTGAACTAATCAGTATACGAGGAGTGTTTGCTGAAAAAAGCGCTTTTTAACGTTATTTGTCTTGCATCGCGAGGAAAATTGTCTCTATGGGGCTTCTAGGCTTGTTTTTCAATTATATCATTTAGCATGATTGCTAAAATACGCGATTATTAATTCGGTTTTAAAATCGGCTCGGGGTTTCATTTGTTCGGCCGATCCTGTATTATTTCCGCGCCCGACCGCAAATAAGAAGTCAGTGATTGGGGTTGAACAAAAAAGAAACAGCCTCAGACAACCCCAAACCCCAAACCCCAGCCCCTTTAACCGAATCTTATCCGAACCTGTTCTGACTATACCCGAACGCCTAGCCATACTAGTAACCTTTTTATCCGGCTGTTGAGTTTATGCGGTTAACTTTCTGGTAAGCGAGCCAGAAGGAGAGAGCCGTAATATGCTCTTAGGAGAATCGTGAGAGTTCCCCATGATGTTAACTGAGAGTGCCGCTATATGCTGTTAACGGACTTTTACGATGAAAAATGCGTGTATATAGACATTTGGCCGTGAGGTACCGTCCTTCTACTAGTGCTGTTTCTACATATTTCACTAACTCTTTTTTAGATGTATTTTGAGAGCCTACTCAAGAGAAGGTTATCAGTTCAGAAGTTGCTGAAAGTTCCTGCAAGGCAGTAGCCCGATGTTCCATTTCTATATGCGTTGTTTGGTTGGTTGTGATGCGAGTTCTAGTTTTACGAGGATTACCCCGGCAATGACAATTTTACGAGCAGCCGATGGGAATGACAGCTTAGTAACCATATTTGCCGAATAGTGGTAGCCTAAGCATGATGAAGTTTAGATGTACCAATTTGAGAGTTTTCAATTAGTCAGTAAGAATATGATAGTGGGTCAAGAAAATCTAATTATTCTCATCGGAATCGGTGTCAATTCTTGATAAAACGGTGGAGAATTCTAAAATGAAGAAAATTCCAGAAAAAGTATCTGGGTAGTAAAAAAGGCAGATCGCAGTCGACTTCTGTAATCGAAGTATTTCAAAAACAGCACTGAAAGTCTATAGGAAACTTCTATGTACCCTGGTTGAACTCTCTTGAATTTGCCTAGCTTGTAATGGTGTCATACAATCCACCGACATCCTTCAGTGAGCAGCTAATATGCTCATATCTGAAATGTCACCACCGCTAGTCAGCCCAAAGACACGGCTGACATGTTCACTAGAAACGTTGCTTTATTGAAATTTCTCCATAAAATGCTAGTGGTCGAAAGAAATCTATAATAAATTGGTTGGGTTGAGTAAATTTGGTTTGTTTTACGGGAACCCAGTTGTCAATTGGTTGTCAACAAAAAGAGTCTATCTCAAAATCACTTTCTGAAACTTTTCAAACTGATGGTGTCTTCCGGAAACCAACTTCCAAGGCAAGCATTGCTCGGAAGATTTGCTGGGAATAGCTTATTCATCCTCCTCCTTCGCCAAACCCTTCTCAAATATCTCTCTACCAGTGTACTTCCCCATATGCATTAATCTAAACTTCTCTGCCAACTTCTCTTCGAACTTCATTTCGTCCTTGAATTTCAAACTCCACTCAGTAAACGTTTCCTTCGTCACTGGAGTTCCATTGAATTTCTTTTGTTCCGCCTTTTCTCTTATCAATAGTTGTTTATCATAGTCCTCTTGGCTCTGGCTCAACATCTCTTCGAACAACTGTTCTGCATCATCCTTCAATTGCGACGCAAGAGCAAATATCATTGGGATACCAATTTGTATCTCTGCTTCTTCTTCCAACTTCTCTTTCAATTTCTGAAGTCTTTCTCCATCGAAATCGATCGTTTCACTCATATTCAATGCCTTTTTAGCGGCTTTTGTTTCTTCGTCATCTTCAGAATCCTCGCCATTATTATCGTCGTCACTATCGTATTCTTCTTCTTCGTCCTCGGCAACTGTTATGTCCAATTCCGGCACAACTTCTGGATATTCTGGTGGATACTTGACATCGAGCTCGAGAACGTGAACTCTGTTACTGGAAGTATCTAATTTGATTTTGATGCTGAAATGTGTCTCCGTAAACTTTTCAAGCTCATCTGGGTATATAGATTCCAAGACTTCTAATTCTTGTGTTTGTTCTTCTAAGGGATCCATGGTATGGTGTAAAGTGTTAGGTCATCGTTGATTGATTTTTTGATTGAAATGTCGGAAAGTGTCGTAAATCTGACACCTGTATGTAGCGATAATCTCAGCAGAAATGTCGGTTTGAAATGTCGCCCATCTTCAGGTGCCAGCCAGTGACCACTCAGGATACCGAAGTTCTTACTCTGGAGATTTCATATTAACATTCTATCAAATTCACCAGTATCACAATAAGTATACTAAAGAAATTTCCAACACACGAGTTATTACCAATAACCTTCAATGAGTACTGAAACTTTTAACATTTTCACGTGACCCGAATGTCATCCATTCAAAAACCTTATGTCGCGTCATTGCTTTAAAAAGTGTGTTTCAGATTCTCAAGGAGTAAAACCGATCCACTACATAGTTAGAATCTAACCATAACCAGTATCTATAGATTCTGACACCTCAGCCGTGCTCTAAATACTGGTATTACTACTGAAACAGGTTTTTATAGCTTGAATATAACAACAATAACGAATTGTCACGTATACTGACTTGAATTGGTTGTGAAACTGTTAACACGAACTTGTGACCAACTAAACACTCATATATACACACCATCATAGACAAAAGTGAATTAGACCGATATCTTTCAGGCACTAATTGAAGAATTTATTACAGGCTTGATTCCTTACGCAAAAGGTAGTTTCTCAACCTGGTTTATTTATAGGTCACCATAAGTTTAGAAGCCTTTCATAACTCACTAGTGGTATAAGATATACCAACAACCAAAGGTATTGGACACACATTGCGATTGTCACGTTAACCTTGACTAATTTTCACAATTCACTATAACCAATCAAAGGCCTCGTCATTACCATTCGCTAGCGTTAACACATAAACCACCTAAAAATACTACAATGTCACGAAAATTTCATTCCCTTTTCCCTCCCAACACAAGCATCAAAGATTTTGGCTACGAAAATGATCATCCCTTACGAAATGGTACGTTCTCCAAAGAATATATGTATGATGGGATAGATATTGCAGGAATGAGTACCCTGGAATCCGAAGATGACTACGAGGAAGAAGACTTAGCAGGCATAACAACTCAGACAGAGCTATCTACAAATGATGACGACGAAATCAATCGAAAGGCCATAGCTCTCTTTGATTTCACCCCAGAAAATGACAACGAAGTTGGTTTAACCGAAGGACAAATAATTTGGATCTCTTACCGTCATGGCCAAGGATGGCTCGTTGCCGAGGATCCAGAATCAGGTGAGAATGGTTTGGTTCCTGAGGAGTATGTGGAGATTTATTATGACAAACAAGAAATTATCGAAGATATACCGAAGCCATTCTTACCAGAGTTATTTCAATATGGTAATTCTAGAGACAACAATGAAGAAATTGATGAAAGTGAGTGGGAAGATACGGATTATGAGGTTGAAGAAGAAAATGGAAAGTTGAATGAAGTTATGAATGATATGAAGAAGTTGTGAGGTGTAGGAACTGGTCCAACAAAGATCAAGAAATCAGGAGGAGGGATAGTCGATCAATACGGCTGGTAAGTAAGAGAATCACGGATTTTCGAAAGGTTCTACAAAACATATACTCAACAAACAAATACTTCCAGCCTTATGTGATGATAACATACAAATAATGACTCGAACATCTTTCTGAAGATCAGAGAACTAAAAATATGATCAAACTGATGAAGGGCTAATAAATTTCCCTCCAAATATTGTAATATAGGCATTGTGAATATCGAAATTTTCAATCGTTTGAAAATGTCACTGAACAAAAGCAGAGTAGTCAACAAACTCACCAGAGTCTGAGAAATATTATCAAAATTTCATAGTTCAGATATGAAAACCCTTAGTCAGAATCAATGAGAGTGACCCATAGATATTTGTGACATGGCTAGGACCTGTTTGGATTATATGATAAAACATTATGCCTGACTCTCTAGGTGTGTGGGGATTTTATGGCCACAGCGCTCTTACATACTGCTGTTAATTGATTTTCATGTCCATTTCTGATCCTTGCAAGATATAATATCGACACCCTGATCCATTATGAATGATGTTATATGAAATTTTTGTAATAATGTAATTTTAATATTTAATACTCACTATACGAAAGCTTCCATACAGCGGTAGTATTGTAGGAAGATACCGTATGCAATTAATATGCTTGGAATTTATATAAATTGTTCCATTATAAATAAACACAGATCTAACACGCATTGGACTTTGAAAAATAAAACCATCTTCTTACAACGGGAGAGTACAAAGGAAACAAAATCTTGTTTCACTTTGGATCTGAGCTTGTAATCGTAGCTACAGAATCTTTCAAGAATCTTATGTACTAGCTTGCCAGCCGACACAATCAACTATTAGATCCGTCGAATGAAAGTGGTATAATGTGTGTAATTTGGCGATACTAGGCTAACTAACGAGATATTTATCAAAAAACCCTTCTAGAACAGGAAGAGGATTGGTTAATGTGATCTAACTAATTTTTGTGGCAATTTAAGTATGTCCCTCCTAATAACAAATATATACCTGATTTACTCAATTATTTCAAGTTTCGCAATAACAGCTTCAAACATCACAGGAATCCTAATTTTAGTTCTGTATACTAATCTAGGAGAAATCTAGAAAGGATTTTCGATAAACCAACAACACAGCCTGTTCAAATAAAATAATTGTGATGTTATCACTAGCAGTCTATTTTAGGAAATTATGGAGATAAGCAAATTTGGAAACGTTCAACAAGAACCAATGAGTTGCTAAATGATCAAATACAAGAAAATGTCGCTGCCTAGTTTAGAAACATTGTTAGAAAATGAAGTAATTTAAAATGATTTGAGATAACGTATTTATGATGTAATCCAACACTACTCAACGAATTCCTGTATAAAATTAGGGGAAAAGTGCTGGAATTATTATTCATCCAATTTGCTGATATACAGTCCTTTTCCTCTAGGAGCTGGCTATAGCTTTTTGTTTAGCTACGAATATTAAATGATTTTTGACTTCTACAAACGGATTATGTCATTCACCACTTTACCCTTTGCACTAAGCGCAGTTTTTCTATATGCTTTAGGAAGTTACTCTTAATATATCACGATAAAGGTGAGATTACTGACTGAGCGTACTTACTCGCTACTTGAAAAGGGTTTAAAAATGCTCACTATTTTGAGGAAGATCAGTGAGGACTTTGAAATATTACCGAGACTTTGAAAACTGAGTGAGCTATTTAACTGTAAATAATTCTTTAGACACGACTCACGTATCAAATAGTCTACAAAATTAATGCAGGGTAGCAGTACAGATTAATCATGAATACGAATCTTAAGGTATAAGAGTCTGTTGTTGAAGAATTTTCTAAGAATGCTACAAATTTCAATTTAATCTATAAAGCCCAAGACTATTTGAAAAATTGTTTGTCGTTTTGTTGACAAAAATACTAAAGAAATTACGTCCCACTACGATGAAAAGAGAAAAAATGAAAAATTGATACATCGCACGCTTTCTGGATTTTATGCCTTCACAGAAGATCTGACAATGACAGAACCAGAGGGTCTAAATCAACTGCCAACTGGTATGGTTCAAGACAATGATTCGTGGGATAACGGATTTCCAAAACATCTTGAAACAAAACAATTGGATCCTATAATTCAGTCCAAAAGACACTTTCGTGGAAATGTCAACTATGTTAACTTCTATAACCGTCATGTCGTGGATACAATTGATGGATTGAGTCTAGAGAGTAAATGGTTGAAACCATCGAGAAATACTCATGATGGAAAAGTTTACGTCGGAAAGACCTTTTCGGGTCCCGGGTCCAGATGGACTAGACAGGAGAAGGACAAATTCTTCACGTTTCTTGGAAGGTATTCGATTCACCAAGTTGATTTGATTCAAAGCAAAATACCTACAAAGTCTACAATCGAGATCTTGGCTTATTATAATTTACTTGATCAAGAATTGCGCCGGATAAAGCAAACTTATACTAGAAAGACATTCAAGTATAAAGTAGTTGAAGGTGGACACAAGAGTAAACGTGAGATACGGCTTCGTCGAATTCGTCTGAAACTTTTACGCTACGAAGAGCTTCCTATTGCTTATGAAGTCAGCGAAACTATGATTAAATTTGAAGAGGAACAAAGTCGTCTCATTGGGTTGAGAGAACGATTCTCAGTAATTGACAAGGGAAGATATTTCATCAAGGCAGCACAGCAATACGCCGAGGGAGACCATACTTTATTTCATGGGAACGAGCTAACTCTGTTGTCCAAGAATTTGTTTGTTAAGAATGGTATCACTGAATATTATCGACTGGGCCCGTCGCTCATCAGGCTTGATTTCCGAACAACGGTGTTTTTAGAGGACTTGGTAGTTCAGGTACTACGTAAAATAATGTATCGCATAATAGCTCTGGCAAAATTTGTTGAAGGTGAAGCAGATGAGATTGACAAACTAGCCGTCGATCGTGCTATTAGTGCATTAGGGTATAATGATCCTGAAATGTACTTCAACAAGGTTACATATTTATCAAGAATCAAGCCAAGGTTGCTAGTAGAGATAAAGGGCCCCAATGACATAATGCTAGGGGAAGATGAAGCTGAAAAGAAAGTACGACTGTGGAGATTTCCTGACGATGAAACGTATCATCCATACATGAAATGGAAAAAATATACTCCGAAGATTCAATATGACTCACCCTTCCAACAGGAAGAAGTCAAAACTGAATCAAATGTAATTCACATACTGCAAATGTACCAAAAGCCCCATCGTGCTGATTCTGACGACCATGGGCCAGATTGGGACTTGTTGGAAGAGGAGATGAACGAAGTGGAGACAAAACGGTTGGAAAAAGCTGATGGTTACGACTCAAGGATGCACGAAAGAGGATTGTTGACGATGTATGCCACTGAAAATTGTGACAGACTTGTAAACCATATCTACAGCGTTGAAGAAGGCGAAGAAGTCTTGAAGTATTGGAAGGATCAAGCAAAACAAAATCATGGTGATGTTCGCCAATTCTTTGAGGAATCTGAGAAGAGAAGTCGTGAATTGGAAATGTCAGATGCTGGAGAGATACTCTTTCTGTTGGAATCACTTGATCCTGAAGAATCGCATAATATAGAGAAGATAATAGAGGAGCAGAAAACGAGACTGCAACAGTCACAAATTCCTGATACACAGCTATCGCAAATAGACTCACAGTTTTTTGGAGCAGAGGCGCTGAAAAGTCTGCAAATAGATCCACAATTGTCACAATTAAGTACTCAACTGACTTCACAGGTAGACACACAGGTTTCAGACGGGCAATCATTTTTCGATTCATCACAAATAGATGGAACACAGCATTCCTTTGATGAACTGCAGATGTCTCTTCCTGATCAACTGCAAACTGACAACCTAGACTCACAAAACGAAAATTCACTTTTGTCTCACCTGCCAAGGGTCAAGATATCCAAAGAATTGGCCAAATATTCTCAGTATCTATTTGCAGAATATGGCAAGGAACATATTTCTGAGTAATGCAAATTACAATATGTGACTGTTCCGTAGCCACCTTGTGAGTATGATTTCAATTATCCGCAAGAAGAGGCTTTGACTTCGCCGAATCCAAAGCTTCTGACCTGATAATTTTTCAGTCTGCCATTCTAAAAATAATCTAAAGCTGCGTATTTGCAAAATTGCTTAAAATTCCATTTGTTTTACCATTTGGATGAAAAAAATTCGACATTTTTATAATTAGTTGCGGCTAATTCAATATTTGGGAGAACCATGGAAGACAGAAAGTGGCTGTAAGTCATTTTTATTTGTTGAATAAACTGAATAAATGAAATCATCTGAAGCTGAAAGCGTTTCTGCAAATGAGCAGATAGCAACTGTACTGTGAAATCTCATTCTACAGTGTATAACTTTTGCAGGGGATCTCTTTTCAACTTGAATTTCAAAATAGTTTGATAGGGCAATAATTGCATACCGAAATAACATGCCCTCTGTTTCTATTACATGGTCCTCAGATTAATTACCATTATAATTAGAATTCTACATCAAGTTGGTACAGCTTTAATTTATTGTTTGACCTTTTAGATATTTAATGTATTTTATTACAGAAGGGATGATGGCATATCTCTAGGATGTTATGAGTGGAAAGGCCTGACTTCGAGAGAAAGCACAAGTCAAAATAACAGAGCCAGTAACTTCATTTTGAATCGTTAATTTCTTCTATGGAGATTTTATATATAGAATTTATCAGCAATCTAAATCTGATGTACAAATAGTACTCCGGGTTACGCGATGGATCCGATTGCAATGACTTGACATACCATCCTATCCAAACCAAAGATAATTTCCATGTTACTGCCTCAGAAAGAATAACACTTGTAAATATATGCTACGTCAACAAGCAATACCAACATGCAAGTGCAAACCAAGATCAAGTTTTTGCATGCATAACTTGTGACTCTAGTCGTCTTTTCACTATTGTAAGAATCAAACACATAGAAAATCGAATAGTCAGTGATATCTTCTATACCATAAAATATTGAGGCAACTTCGTAGAGGATAAATTGGTAGATGCAATAAATTTTCAAAGAATATTGGGCTAGCTTGTAGATAAGCGATGGAGGAAAGTATGATGACTCCGTGTAGAATGCAAAGTTATCGTTTACAAGAAGAAACGAGTGAGAAATGAAAATTGGAAGGTAGTTGTTATTACAATCTTGAATGAAGTGATGAAAAGGAGAATGAGATTTGGTACGGGATGATTTGGAACTCCCAGAATATTTGCATAAAAGGGTTGTGATTCTGTTGAAAAGAGGCAGTTTCAGGGTTTGTGCACATAACGGGTTGGAAGTTTTGGTAGTCACCGTACTTGTAGTATGGATACTTGAATCTAATGAATTTTTTTCGTTGTTATAGTCCTGATCAGACTTGGATGCAAATTTAATTGGAATTTTTGACTTCTCTGATTCACGTTCATCTGTTATAGGAATCTCAGATACTATATTTGAATCGCTATTTCTCGCAACTTCGGAAGGTTCATCGAAGTATTTACTGGATACTTTCTCTTCTCCTATGTTGTGTTTTTTCGTAGTTATGAGGTCCAAAATATTCATAATCAACAATAAATATGGAAACAAAATTTGTGCTAATAAACAAATTTTTAATCCCAAATTAGTGTCTTCATTTATGATACTTACTTCATTGAATAACAAGTAGTAACATCCCAAATTTTGTCCAATAAAAAGCAAGACTTCAACAAATATCGGAAACTTGATATATATCTGGAACCTCACAATAAATAACAAGTTTAGACACATAGAAATGATATCAAAATAGTAGTCCTCCACGAATAAAAAGCCTTCAGAATCCATTAAGTAAGGGAAAGATGAATATTGGATAATGCATGTTAGCAAAAAGATTACTCCACAATTGAAAATCGGGTGATGAAGATATTGACATAAATGAAGGTCAACGAACTTTATATATCTGTTATATGTTATAGGAGATAAGTCGTTCATTGTGTGAGTTTAAGAATGAATACCAAAAATCGGTAGGTATTAAAAGTATTGGCAAAGGAGAAGATAATGAGGTGGCGAGGTACAATATAACGAAATTGTATTTTAATGAAAGTGGGATATACCTTTATAGATAGATCTAGTCGAGATTTCGATGCAAAGCTTGGTAGAAATAATGAAATATAGAACGAGGAACCGAGTAATTATGGGTTCTTCCTTAGTTAATTGGAAGTTATGATCACTGTACTAATTCTGGTATCCGATCAAACACGTTGATGCCTATTAACAATTTATTCTGAATAACTAGGCAATGTTTCCGCAAAGCCCACGTTTTAAACTTAGAGAAAAATAAAACGTCAATCAAATAAAGATCGAAGTGCCATTTGCGATATATATATATATATAGAGAGATTTCAACTATAAATAACGATCTGTACGTGTAATATCAGCCTAGTAAATGTCGCACCTCTCGTATCCGAAAGTCGTACCTTTGCAGATAAAAAACGCAGCACTGTATAAAATGGCAATTTCGAAAGCTATCAAAAAAGGGTAAACCTTCCCAATTAATGTCACATTTGTACAACCTTATAGACACACCCGAGGTTGAGTAGTTCGTAGCACATTTGTAGCTTAGGCCAATAACTCAATAACTCTACATATTTTAGACTAAGTCGACGTATCTTCTAAAAACGTAACGTTTTACGATTAATCGATCACAAGCTTTTATAGATTTTGTATTCAAAAAAAAACAATTCCGCTGCCCAATATTGTAGCGCAGGATCTCCAATATCATGATACGTGAGTATGTGAGTAGAGGTTGATTGGTAGTAGAGAATACTTGCACATATGCTAATTACTTCAAGCTTCAATCGTACTTCAATACTTGCGTGGTAAAGAATCGTTGAGGCTGCGCCTTTGCAACCATCGGCGCTGGGCTCATTATATTTTCGAAGACGCACAAAGTGTGTTTCTGAAAGAGTTGTCCAATAACGGCATTTTTCACTGCTTCAAAGTTATTATGCTTGACAATGGAGGGGCTTTATTAAGAGATTTCTATTAATTTTATCATGCGTGAGACGAAATATATTAAGAATAGTATGTGTACTAGTTAATTTGTAAGACTATAAATAATTACCATGTGGGTGACTAATATAGGAGCGATTGCGTAATTAATTACTCAACTAACTTCGGATACTAGAGGTGCGACATTAAATCACAAAATAGTGTACATAAAATATAGTCACCCACGCTAAAACAATAAACTTTCGGAAGGATTCGTTTTTGTTACATTCAATTTTCACCAACCTCATTTCATATCTCTTTCTCCGTTATCACTTTCGTCAGATTCAAGCTCCTCTCCCTAATTCAAGCCTGATCTCGAGTTCTCTCTCTAACACCATTTTATTGTTTATTGAAAACGCGTTGCGTGTGATCACTCCTGATCATTTCATGGATGTGGCGATGGCTACCTGTCAAAAAAATAGCGCAGAATTACGAGGTGTGTATCGGAAATTGCTCAAATGCGGGCAGTAGTGTAAGATACTTTTGAGTAAATTCAAAAATAAAATGTCGTAAACTACATACAGGAGAGTACGTGCTTCTTTCGACAATAATATAGTTGTAGCTTGACAAAACAATATTATTAAAGAACACTGTTAGAATTTGTACAATATCCCGGAAAAGCATTAAGTATTAGCTGGAAGCAGCAATTGAATCAACGAGATGAATCTATTTCCTAAATGGAAATGTATTTTATTGTCACTCGTTTTGATAAGACGCAGACTCTGCCGGATTTATCTACATATTATGCAATGCTGTATGTGATCAATAGTGTGAATTTACAAATTGAGAATTTAAGACAGATTCTTTTAGACGGTTTTTTCTCCCATCTTTCTTGAACCTGTCGTAATGATACCTGCTCAAGTATTAAAGTTGCCCACGCTGTGAAACGCGACATTTTGTTCTCCGAGCTAAAAACGGAGTATTGCAACCTAAAAATAAACTACAATTTTCCCATTCTTGATTGGCTGAATTTCGGGAGAACAGTTGCCCGTATATCCCGTTATGGACAAAGCATCCATAACGCATCAGGCTTCAAACCGATATAGGCATTTCGAATCCCTAAAATGAATTTGTGATGAGCCAAGATACGTCTTGGCAAACGTAGGGTGGGGTCTTATCTTCAGTATCATCCAGTATAACGTTACACACAATTCATTAGATTTATTGATATCAGTAGAGGTAGTTATGTAGAACATTTTGAATCCGTAGAACTCATGAATCCACGAATCTCGACAGTCTATTTATAGATCTCGCCAAAGCTTAAAGCCTCTTTACCACCTACCATTCCTATTTTACTGCCTCCAATGCTTGTAATCCTGAAATAGTTGGTTATGTGCATGTTATTAGAATGGGCGACGGGACTCAGAAAATGGAACCTTGTTTTAGTGAATCTACTGGAGGCTAACGGAGTAATTCTAGTGAAATCTCTGTTGTATCATGGAAACATTTTGTGACTTGGTAAAGGCAGATTATTCTCCAGTTCTTGCCTAATTTCAAGGTTTACAAAATACTATAAGCCCCAACCAGATTGGAACCTCAATTATAATTATATTTAGGCACTTAAGATTGTCGTGTGACATGAAATGGGCATTTTCGTCTCTACTGTTGAAATATTAGTTACTAATCTACGAGAGAAAGAAAAAAAAATTACTTGAGATTTTAATGCAACCAAAAAAAGACCTTAATATCGAGCTCCCGATATAAAGGAAGTACTGAATATTGAGAGGTATCTGATCAGCAAGATGTGTCCAAGAAGAGAATAGTGGCTTGATTAAACTAAATTCTCAGTTTTGGATCACATTTAATCAAAATTTGGATTAAATAATCCATTTCTCCGTCTTCTCTTGTATAAAAGAACTCTTGCAAGTCCCTTTCATTAATAGTGATTCACGTTCATTAGCTCGATTTAGAAAAAAACTGTCACTCACATACGACAGTTTTAGTAGATAACAGGAAAGCACAAAGAAATCTCTAGTCAAAGATCATTAAATATATTCATCCGAGATGTGATAATAATAAAACTAGAGTCAACCACTGGTGTCTCTCAGAGCGAAATTTGCCATATTTTGCAACCATTGGCTGCAAAATCTGGTATGAAACAAGAAATAATATGAAGGATTTAGATAGAATTTTGATTTAAAATTCCTTTAGACTATGGTAACTACCTAAGGTATAATCACAACTTGGCTCCAGCATCTAGTATTGTACAGAGTTTGAAGCTTATTTTTATAAGGGAACCGTCGGAGAAATTTTAAAATACACATTCATGGAGACTTCCCAAAGTACGTTGTTGAACGAAGTGTCTGGCGTATACAATTTTGTACATCATACGATACGACATTCAAGAACATCGCCTTCATTTACACCTTAATTGTGTCATATTTAGAGTCAACTATCATTCAACTTTTGACAAGATCACTCCACCGAAATTTTGAAAATCTCACTCTATCGAGTGACGTTTCTTCCTGGGATAAAAAGGTTAGTGGTTTGATAAATTAACCATCGAGTGAGATTCTTGGTTTAGTGATCAGTCTACGAATGAGTAAATGAAAAGAAGACACCAAACTACATCTCCCAAATTGTTCCGGTTCCCAGATATCACTATTCATTCCAAATATCACTATTCATTTAATTACATATGGCAAAAATGAATTGTATTCGGAGGTATTTCCAATTAAGTTGAATAAGTTGGTGAGAATGTTTTCCAATGAATATGATTCTTAATCACCACAACGGACCACAACCCACCGACTCTGGCATCCACTATTTTCACGAATGGTGCTATTCATGTTCGCACGGCCACATTTTCATTAGACCACCTAAACTTCCTAATTTGCGGTGTCGAACTTCCCCTAATATTTACCTCGCCTCTATTCTGCAAAGGCGTTTTACTTTGGCCCGTGAAGCCAGTCTGGCAGAAGAATTAGAGACTAGAAAATGTGTGAGTCTCCACATCTGACGTCACAGCCAAAACGTGGATTAGATGGGAGTGCAAACTACAAAAGAAAAGAATTCATGAGTTGGTTGAAATCGATAACTGGAAGGGTCTAAAACTGGATACGATTGCTTTCTAGATATCTATGGATCATGGTGTTTTAGTATCATAATTGGCCAGCCAGAACAAACTCTTGCTTCTAGGTTTAGTGGACGACATTACTCGATGTAAACGAACAAGTCCTCATGGTCTCAGCTCTGTGATAATTGGAGGGTGCGCAAGAATTGCACGTGCGAAAACTCACATGGCACTTATACATTCGTAGAACCTAATGGAACATTTCACTCCCTTTCACTGCGACACGACCTTCTTCCCAACGTTCTCAATCCATTCTCCATATATATTTGAAAAAAAATCCAACCATCTTCTTTACGACAACCACAACACAATATGTCTCAAGTTTACTTCGATATCACCGCTAACGGCTCTAAATTAGGTAGAATTACCTTCAAATTATACAATGACGTAGTCCCAAAGACTGCTGAAAACTTCAGAGCTTTATGTACTGGTGAAAAGGGATTCGGTTACGCTGGATCTTCTTTCCACAGAATCATCCCTCAATTCATGTTGCAAGGTGGTGACTTTACCAGAGGTAACGGTACCGGTGGTAAGTCTATCTACGGTGAAAAGTTTGCTGACGAAAACTTCGCCAAGAAGCACGAAAGACCTGGTTTATTGTCAATGGCTAACGCTGGTCCAAACACCAACGGTTCCCAATTTTTCATCACCACTGTTACTTGTCCATGGTTAGATGGTAAGCACGTTGTTTTCGGTGAAGTCGTCGAAGGTTTAGACATCGTCAAGACCATTGAAGGTTACGGTACTCCATCTGGCTCCCCAGCTACTAAGATTACCATTGAAGCCTCTGGTGAATTATAAATCAATTGATGAGTTATGACTTAGTTATGAGTGAATTTATCTGGCGCAAAATTTGTCGCAAATCTTTCGTACGTTGCCTCGAGTGATTTACATGATTGTTACGACGTTATGCCTGATCTAGTTTAAGTTTTATCATAAATAAGGTGGCTGAATAGAAGTTGGTGGCTACATTGACAGAATTCAGTTTCGTCCGTTAAAATGTCTTTCTAGTTGTATTTACGAGTATCAAAAATATAAATTGGTTGGTCTTGCCAACAATTATGTGAATGAATTAAAGAGCCCAAATGGACAATATATAACATCTTTGCCGCAATAATTAATTTTATTTCAATTCTGAAACCTCAATTGAACTGCTATCAACTCATTTTAGCCATTGAAATTCAGGGGCAAAGTCTGATGATGATATGGAAAGATAGTTGTGATGATTGCTATGCAATATGACGAGTTTTAAGATTGTTCGGAGATAAATCCGCATTTTCAAAGTTCGCCCACTGGAAATATCAAATGTCCCAATACTGTGAAAAATCCCACTAATTGTCAGTTTTTGACACATTTAATAACGGTTGTTGCTGGGGATATCCGAGACGTCATGAATTCTAAGAATCTTTGTGGGTTTGTAGCAAAAGCTCTAAATTGTCACTAATTGACGGCAAATATTTCGAACCTCATAGAATTCACACAATTATGCCTCTGAACAGAAAGAATCTCGAAAAGAAAAGTTGAATATCTTTGTCTTCTAAAATATCTGTTACTGTAGATACCCATATTAAGTATATAATTATTGTACTAGAATATATTTATTAGAAATCTAATCATCTATAAATTTAAAGGAAGAAACTTGTGGAAGTTTCATTCTTGATAGTGTCGACAAAATATGTCCCTGAGATGGTGGTTTCGTTTAATAAACCCAATTAAGCTCTGATGCGTGATTACTAACCAGCAGATCTTACAACTTCGCTAAAACAGCATCCAAACCACTAAAATTGACGACCTTTTCAACTTCCTTTCCTACATATTTGACCTTTCTGCCATTTCCATCCACAATCAAAGCATATCTCGCAGTTCTGATTCCCATCCCTCTACTGGTAACGTCTACAGACAAGTCATTATTCTTGCTAAATTCAGCGTTAGGATCACTAGCAAAATAGACCTTAGGAAACTCGCCGTTCCCTAAAGTTGCTTCCTGGATCAACAACTTCCCCCATGCGTTCAATACAAAGGCATCGTTCGCACTAATAAAGATCACAGCACCAATTCTATGGTCCTTCAACTTAGTCAAATTGTTCAAGTAGGGAGGAATATGGTTCTCAGTACACGTTGGAGTGAAAGCTCCTGGAACGGATACAATCAAGACATTCAGAGCTGCGGTTTCCTTTAATTCCTCAAACAACTTGTCCAACTTCAATCCTGTAGGGATGGCACATGATAACGGATTTAGTTGATCTTTAGTGGCTGCCAAATCAATTGGTATGTGTGTGAACACAACTCCTTGGGGAAATTCACCTCCTTCAGTTAACATGATATTTATTGATTCTATTGCTTGTTACGAGAACTGAACTATTAAAGTTGTTCAATCTCGGAGATTTCCATGCGAATCTACACCTCGGAAACATCGATACCGCGATAGATATGATTTTGCACCCATTATGGAAAAGGTTCAAATTCAAGGAAAAAGAAGGTAATTAGGCTGGGAAAAGAAGGTACTTATGCTGGAAAAGAAGCGTGTCCTTCATGCTTGGCTTGGTAGATTTAAATTTTTATAATACTCCTTGTGGTACTAAAATATCTATTCTAGTATTCATGAAAGTTATCATTTCGGGGGTATCAAAGATAATATATGATCTATTATAATATACCGATTATCTTTGATGATATGGAGCTTATCTACATTATTCCAATCAACTGAGTGGGTGTATAAGTTATACATATATTGTATATTCAATATTATTTATTAAATAGCTATATTTATTAAATCTAGTTGATTCTCAATTGGGGATATTTAAGTTACTCTCATTAAATAGATTTTGTGAAGTCACTGATGGCTGTCCAGACACCGCAGAAGAGTCTGAATATTTAATAAACTTTTCTAATGTAGTATGGATCATATCAAAACAGAATTCCCATCTTTTTTTGCGCCCTAATGAAATCAATGATGTAAAAATGAAGAATTGGGAACAACGGCCGCAAGCTAGCAACTAAAATAGTTAGATTGACTAACAGAATCTTCTAGATTTATACTAGGACCTTACAGAGTAACAATTTGAAACTTTCCGAATGGGCACTACAGTTTCCGCTATCATTTTGGCTAAAGTTCCATATACTACTCGGTTTTGTGTAATTTGTTATTTCACTTCTAAGATTGGAAACCTTTCTGTGAATAGTAATAGAAACAATATTTGAGGTGTTGGAGAGATAGAATGTTGTGATAAATAAGGGTAAAGCTTAATAATTAGTGGAGCTTCGATAGTTTTAGGGTGTTTCCATTTTGATTTGGGTGCAAAATTTAAGTAAAAATGCAAAATTAAGAGAAACTTTTGAATATAAGAATTTCATAAAAGTTGATTTTACGTAGATAGAGATCAATTGATATCAACAAAGCAAATATATATTAAAGGTGTGAATTATTACATCAGAAATAAGCAAACTTTTCAATCAAGTATTTGTTGGTTCCCTTTGCAACAGATTTAATTCTCAACAATCTTTTGTAATTGACAGCTATTTAGCCTATATTTAGAGAATCTAACTTGGGTCCTTAGTCTATATTCCACTGTCTAATCTACTTACATATCTAATCATAAGTTCTTGGTCTTGGGAAACTTTTCTTCAACATATATAAATCATTGATACATTTAAAATCTTTATTTATATTTTTATGTGTATTTATATTCAGCCAAGAAAGCTCTTTAACCAAGGATACTCTTATGTATACCCTTAACTATATAGCAGCCCGCAATTCTGTAGTTTCAGAGAGCTATTTACTTAGTGAATAGCCTCTATTCTTCTATTTGCACCCAGTCGTGCGCATCCCAAAACCTCAAGCGAGATCTAATCATAATCACATAACCAGCTTCTTAGATATTACTTACTTGCTACAACTATCACGGCGCACTTCTTCCATGAGTGACGACATTAATCCTGACGACACTCATAATGTCATAGGATTGGGTATCGAAACTCCCACCAAGGAAGCGAGTAACTGGAGCGAAGGAATATCCTCTCCAAGTAAGCACGCTCCCAAGCACAACTCCTCGTTGGATAACGAAGACTACATAAAACCAATACGATTAGCAAAACGACATGAAAATCGTGAAAATCGCTCGTCAACATCGTCAGTATCTACGACTTCTTCTGTTTCGTCTCTTGGAGGACACTCTCCCAGATCAAACCGTCGACTGTTGTCAGGAATATCAGCGCCAGCAAAGCCAGAGGAATTCCAATTCAGACCTATACGGTTGGGAAGTGCTCAACGTGAAAAGAGGTTTTCATATTCAAATGAAAAAGAAAGAGAGGCAGATAAAGAGAAACGACGTTCAAATATCACTATCGATTCTAAATCTGATAGAGACAGAACGGCCGAGAAGCCGATTCAAATCAAAAACCTTCCAATATCTCCGATAGTCAATCATACCAATCTCTCTGCTACGGATGATATGATCTTTGCAATTGGACTAGTAGATTTCCATCATCTGAGAGGACCAGAAGTTCAATGGTGGAAATCCAACTATCATCCAGAATACACGGCGCAGATATTCAAAAACTTACCATTCCAAGCACTCCCAGATGGGTCACATCTTTTCGAGGAGACATTTTCTAATTTCAACTTGGTGTATGATTTCAAATCCAACACGTCCATCGATGACCTCCATGATTTAAACATATTCCAAGGAGATCCTCGTAACCTCAAGACATTGTTTGGATGTTCTTGTGTGAGGCAAGTGAAAACCAGCGACCTTTCTCAAGAAGAACGCGATCGCAATAAAGACATAACGAGATCTATTGTGCAAAAAGCCGTAGTCATCATATCACGGAAACAACCAATTTTCACTAAAATCAAAGAAAAGTTGTCCATCATTACCAAAAGTTATTTCCAACAGGATAATTTCACCAACTTCGAATTGCTTGAAAACTTGTTTGAGAATTTGAACACAAATTTCAAACTTGTGGATGATATAGAAGAAGTGGAAAAAACTGACAAGGCCAAAGAAGAAGAAGAGTTTTTTATTAATCTTAACCTCAAAAACTCTATATTGAAATTCAAGTCTAGCTTTTTAATTATATTCAAAGCTCTCCTACTTGACAAAAAGATTCTTATCTTCTCGAATAATAACTTGGAAATGTTGACACAGTTTCAGAACAATCTAATAAGTTTGATCCCAAACCTCATCAACAACTTGAATAACTCGGGGTGTCCATTAATCGACTACATTGAAACTAATGGGCCACTTTCCAAACCAAGTTCTCTAAATACAAACAACCGCAAATCAATGTTGCGATTTTTCGGCTTGCCTTTGCAAATTTTCAACACCAAGAACTCGTTTTGGAACCCATATCTTCCTCTTCAACAGCTAGATGAACTCTCTGTTAAGAGTTATATGATTGGATGTTCGAATCTATTATTTGTAAACCAAGCAGAGAAATTTGCAGTTGATTTGGTTATCAACCTAGACACAAATGAAGTGACATTTCCATGCGGCAAAGTCGAGGATTTGGTCCTAAGTCATTATGATAAAAAGTTCATTAATAATCTTGTTGGAAACATCAGTACACTGAACGACGAATTCATTGGTAACGATGATTATATAAGATATCAGTTTGAAGATTACCTCACATCGTTAATCTCGACCATGAGATATTCCCAGTATGTCGAAAAGTTCCATCAACCACCACCAGGATTTAGTGACAAAGATACAAGTTTTGACATCTCATTCTTCAACAAAAAATTCATTGAAAGTTGGAAGTTGACTAACAACTTTAAGATTTGGCATATTATGGCTGACGAATTCATTTTCAATTTCATAGACCCAAAGCATTTAGGAATTGATTTGCCGGATGAAAGTCAAGCCTACAAGAATATTTCCAACTTTTTCAATGGCTTTAAGTTCAAAGGACCAAACTTAGATGTTGACAGCAAAAATGATCCAATAAAGTCACATAGATTTATCGAAAATGAGGACGACGAGGAGAAAAAAGATACTTCCAAGGACTCTAACACAGATGGTTTGCCTTCTTCAAACTCATCAACAAAGGATCCAGTCGCTTCATTTCCGATGACGAAACTACCTCCTTTAGCACATAAATCGAATTCTGATAGTGATCCAATCAGCGAAGAAGTTGAGGGGTTTGAAAATGTTAGCAATACACCACAACAAGCTGCCAATGCAAAAAAAGCAAGCTGGACTTCAGGATGGGGCTTTAAGAAGAAGTAACGATGTTCTAATTTGAGCGCTTAGGCACTGAACTGCATGGGATGAGCATTCACTATCACTTTAGTTAATGACCTACACTATTATATTTCTCGGGGCCACTCTCTCATGACTAAAATCTAGCTGCATTCGAATGAAATCATTTAGTCACTTGAAATCCTCAGACAAAATATGAGGTAAATAGTCCGGATAATAGCTGATGAGTACGAGAATTTCATGGTTCACGGTATATTTATGATATTCAGAGAAGAACCAACAAAATTGAGCTGGCTGACATCACTTCCAGGGAATCACGAATCATATTTAACCCTAGAAAATGCTGCCGATTAAAAGAATATGCATCTAATTCATGCTAGAGAACATTCTAGCCGGATTTACGAGGGAAACCATGGAATTTAGGTATATTTCTATAAAGATATCGTAGTCTGATAGAAAAGTTAGCTTAATTTATGAGAGTATCACGGTGATATCCTTCAATTGAGGAATGCATTATTAATAGTGATATTCTAAAGGGCTCAAATAACGGCATCTCAATAAATAGCACTGTTGATACAACAGCTCGCCTTATAAACTATACGGCAGTTTAATTGAGATCAGTCGGCCAAGTCCATCTCTTGTGATTAGAACTTTTCGCAGCCACTATAGTCGTGCATTTACCATTAATATTTGTCGTAAACCTATTAGAACTTACCGAATCCTTCCTGTTACATCTCTCCAATATTAGATCTAAAGTCTTTTGCCTTCTCAATGTGTTTTGAAAACGTCACTTGTGCTTTTAGTATGCCCGATTTGTTTACTCTGTCATGTACTCTGTCGTTTTTGATTCTCGTTTCTTTGTCATTTCTGTCTCTCTAAGTCGTTTTCTCTGACGTTTTCTCGCACGTGATCTCATCGAGAATAAAACAATTCCATTACTCCAACCAGTTCCAACACCAGCAAATGAAACATCCATTCCAAGTTATCATAACCAACCAGGCCGGAACTCATTTGTTTACTTCGGTCAAAAACCGTCTACAAGTTTTCGACTTGACTTCTGGAAATGTCGTAGGAAACTGGATCGACACCGTCAATATCTCAGACACATCCAAGAAACAGTTCTACAAGAAGAAAAAGAACGAAGAGAACAAGAAGATCAAAGACAACGCTGGAAATGCCATTCCTGTCACCTCAGAGGACAAGATTTCTATCCCCAGCTCCAACTCGTCTCCTATTCCCGGTGTAACGCCCATCTTCAACTACATCAGATCTTTGACCTTGTCAGCCAACGAGCAGTATCTCATCTGTACCACAGACAGTGACAAAGCAGTGATCATATTTGAAATCAAATTCTCGTCCTCCAACTGTCTTGAACTCATGAAACGTCAAGTCTTTCCAAAAAGACCGTGTTCCATAAGTATCGACGACTCAGATATAGTTGTCGCCGACAAGTTTGGAGATGTTTACTCGATCAAAATCGACAGCGAACCGCCCGTTAGCGAGAAGTCGTTGGTACCCATCCTCGGCCATGTGTCGATGTTGAGTGAGGTTTTGGTGGTCCCGTTCAACAACAAGAAATTCATCCTCACCAGTGACAGAGACGAACATATCAAGGTGTCCAACTATCCCAAGTCATATGTAGTCAAGAATTGGTTGTTTGGCCATCGTGAGTATGTTTCTGAATTGCATATTCCCCAGTCCAACCCCGAGCTTTTGATCTCTGGTGGTGGAGACGACTTCCTCTGTCTCTGGAAATGGTACGAAAACAAGGAAATCTGCAAGATACAGTTGCGAGACTTGATCAAACCATACTTGAACGACAGCCATTTGCCGAGCGAAAGGTTTATGACTGAATCGTCCATCATGGAAATCTCGGTCTCCAAGTTGTTGACTTACAAGTCTAACGATAAGTTGATTTTGATAGTATCTTGTGAACAGACAAATTGTATTTTGACCTTTGAAATCTCTGAAAATTATGCTGTGAAACACTTGCAGACATTTGAAGTCAGTTCGCCGTTGGTGGATATTTGTTTGGACTCTCATTCTGGCGTTTTGGTGGGCTCGCTCGATGTTGATGGTGACAACTTATTACAATTTTATAAATTCGACGAGAATTATATGTTGAAAGTAGACGATTCCAAGCAGGAATTGAGTGGAAACCTCACCAAGTTGAACCCTTGTGATGTTGATTCCAGGGATGAATTTTATCCTTTATACTACAAGAATACTTTAAGAAAAAGAAGTGAACATTGAGAAGATCTAAGATCAGTGAGATAGTTAGATTTGAAGAATTCACCAAATTTGGCAGCACTAATAAAGAGATGAAGTTGGCTCTAAGCTCCATACAAAGTTCACTGGGAACCAAAATACACGTCTAGAAGTTTATAGTATATAAATAATTAAATTATAATATCTGCACCAGAATTTTAAGTCTTTAGGCCAGGATTATCACAAGATCAATATAAATTATAGAGTAGTCTTAATCCCAGAAAGTCAGAGAAATTGTCAGGCTTCATCCGAAGTTGAAGGTCTCCAGAAATCTATTAGTTCTAAAACACTTCAATTTTTCTGTTTGAATAATGTTGTATATTGTACTTCTAGAAGCAATCTCCACGGTAGTTCTGATTATTCTCTTAAATATGTCCAAGTTTTAAACATACAACAATAAAACAAAAACCTCCTAAGTATTTAAACTTTGTAGAAGAAGAGAAAACAATTAAGTTACATAAATCATATAATCTGTATCTAGATAAATAGATACTCCACATTAGGCATAATACATAGGTTCGTTCTCTTTTCTACTATCATTTTATCATGCTATTTACGATCTAAATTGAAAAATTATGGCTTATTTAATAATCTTCTACCACTATATTTTACCTTCTACTACTTTAAACAGTAAGTTAACAGATTCCCAAAACGGAAAATTATCTTGGTCCTCTCTACTTTTTAAGTCTTTCGGAAAAATTCATCAAATATGTTTATTTTATAATAAACATAAAATAAAAACTAAAAAATATTTAGATTATTTAAATTGATATAAAGTTTTAATATTAGTTAAAAATAAAGAACATTTAAATATAGAAGGATTTAATACAATTAAAAATTTAATAGAAAATTATCGTTCTAAAAAGAACTAAGGACTGTTTTAGATTCTAGTTTCATATTTTAACATAAAATTATCGAATTTAAACGGCTGTTTTCCGTTTGAAATAGCAACAGAAGAATCTCTATTATTTAAAGCTTATCACGATACCTCAAATTGCGATTTTAGTAGTATTGAAATCCACTATCTCAAATATTATTCATATTTCTTCAATAGAAATGGATAATTATTCTTAGTGAATTTAAATCTATGAAAAAGCAAGCGAAATAATATTTTTATATAATTTATATATAAATTTGGCTGCAAAAACTATCTAAATATCCTGTGATGGAGGTATTGATGAAGATTAATGGTATATAGTTTGGATGGCGGCAAGAGAAAGAATAAGAAAGCGTAGCATGCGATTTATGGCCAGCATTTTCGGAGATTTGAGATATCTTTTAATAATTTTACCTCGGTGATATTAAAAGAGAAACAAACAGTATAATTAATAGTGAAATTAATAGAGGAACTAATAGTCGTATTAATAATCCTAGTTATCACGGTGGAATTATCATGGAACTATTGAGAAAACTTCTTAGTTTTGAGAAATCTTGAACGTTCTCTACTCTAAAACATGGAGACTTCTTCGAAGTTTGCCCATTTGACATTCCCGAATATCTTCAATCTCAGAGGACTCTTTAGCAAGCTAGCAGATCTCCGTAAAACTCTTCACCCGTATGGGCTCAGTGATTTGATCTCACTAGTTTTATAGATAGTCAATGAAACATAAACAACTTTCTTCACAATCTGTATAATATTCTGTATATTAATCTCAAACCGCTGAGCCCTAGCAGCGGTAGTAGAAATTGCTAAACTGCTACGTGTAGTATGCTAGACTCTCTAAAATCAAATAATAATCTACTGTTCAATCGTCTGTGCTAAAGTAGATAAATTAGCAGAACAAGTCAGAGCGTTGCTCCGTGAATATTCGTGTTAGAGACCTCTCTTCACCAAAGAGCGCAGAGTAACACTTAGTGACGCTCCAGTAATACTTCACAGAGGGTGGTCACTAAATCGCTACTCACTGGAGACTCGTTCACATCTCCCTAAAGACTCTTACTCAATAAATCCTCCCTGCTGACATAAAGAATAGAACAAAGATTCCTTCTTCTTCAACAAGTTCTCGGGTGTATCAAACTCAGCAACTTCACCCTTCTCCAAAACTATAATTCTATCAGAGTCCAAAATCGTGTTCAATCTATGGGCAATAGTGATGATGGTTTTGTCCTTAAATTCGGTTCTGATGGTTTCCTGAAGAATCTTATCGGTCTCCACGTCTACTGCAGCAGTAGCCTCGTCCAAAATCAAGACGTTAGAGTGCGTCAATTTCAACAACACTCTACCTAAACACATCAATTGTCTCTGTCCAATAGATAAGTTGGAACCACTCTCGGAGATTCTCACATCCAATGCCGAGGTGATTTCACTATCGTCGTCTCTGTCAGAGAACATTCTTTCTACGTGATCTTTCAAATGGGACAATTCCAAAGCTCTCCAGATCTGTTCGTCGGTATATTGGTCAGTAGGATCCAAGTTGGATCTGATCGTACCTTCCAAGACTTGGGAGTCTTGAGGAATGATGGAGAGTTTCTGTCTCAAGTCTAACAATCCAATAGAACTGGTGTTGATATCATCGATATCGATCTCACCACCGAATCCTTCGATGATTCTGAACAATGCCAAAGTGATCGACGACTTACCTGCACCGGTTCTACCAACAATACCAATCTTTTCCTTGGATTTGATATCAAGGTTAATATTCTTAAGGACAAGTTCCAATTCCGGTCTATATTTGGCACTATAGTCGACAAACTTGATTTCACCATTGCTAGGCCATTCCTTAGAAGGTCTATGATCTTCAATAACTTCAGGAGCTTCAGGAGTCAATCTAGAGTACTCCAAGATTCTTTCCACAGACACAATGTTGGTTTCAACTTCTACAGTCATTCTAACAATCCAATTCAAAGACTGCGTGATTTGCAAAGCATAAGAAACAGATAAACCAACCATACCAGCAGTTAAGTTACCAGACTCCAAGGTCAAGATAGCTAATCCGGCCGCGGCTAAAATAATGATAGACCCCAAGAACTCTAATCTGACTGCTAACCATCTGTTCGCATTGATAGCTGGATGGTATGCACTCATATTCTTGTTGACTCTCATTTCATTTAAAAACTTGAAACGTTCTTCTTGTCCATATGCTCTGATAATACTCACACCTGTTAACGATTCCTGGAAGTTGGCGAAAATTGGAGATCTTGAAACCGAGTCTAATCTTCTCAATTCTCTAGAAGTTTTAAGATAGTATTGTTGGTAGTAGACATACAACATTCCAAGAGGACCTACCACGAAGATAAATGGCCACGTCGAAAAACAGATAACGACAATAGTAAACAACACCTTGACACTATTACTGAAAAACATTCCAAATACACGTCCTAAAATTTCATCAACTTTGTAGATATCGTTTGAAAATCTGTTCAAAATTCTTCCGATTGGCGTCGTTTCAAAGAATGACATTGGTGCTCTCAACACACTGACGGCCATCAGGTCATGCAACCTTCTTGACCCTTGAATTGTGCAAAAGATCCACATAAAACAAGATTGAACCAAACTAGAAAAAGTGAATCCGATCCCCAAAAGGAAGTAGATTCCCAAATACTTGACAACATCTGGGTTATATCCGTATTTGGTGTTCACTTCTGACCAGTGCTTTAACCAGATATTCGAGGCAACATTGATAGACATACTCAACACAGTACATCCCAAGAAAATACAAACAGAAACAGGATTACATGCGACAGCATAAGCTTTGTAAACGTCCCACTTAACCTTACCTTGTTCCATATGTTCTTTTCTTGCCTTTGCTTCTTCATCTTCCTCTTCATCTTCAAGTTCTTCATCAGGAATCAACGATGCTACAGATGCTCTTCTTAAACTGCCGCATTCTGCATCGAAATCAGAGTCCGATTCCAAACTATCCGTATTAATTGATTCACCAGAATCATTAGTCTTTTCACCGTCTTCAGTTTTTTCACTCGGACTGTCCTCTCTCTTTCTTCCGAAATCCAATATTAATTGACGTAACTTACTATTTTCTTGTTGGAAAATAGAGTCGTACGTACCTTGTTCTATTAATCTTCCATCACTAACCATGTGTAAATTGTCAGCGATACTCAAAATATTAATGGAGTTTGTAGCCAAAATCTTACACTTAGTCTTCAACAACCCATTTGGACCTAAAACATGGTCTGTTAAGTGCTTTCCAACATGTTCATCAACAGCACTCAATGGATCATCAAGTAAATAAACGTCTGCTCTAGCATACACTGCTCTAGCCAAAGATAATCTAGCCTTTTGTCCTCCAGATAACGAGATACCCTTTTCACCTACTTCAGTCTTATCACCTTTTGGGAACGTCTTTAAATCAACGGTTAAAGCACAGGCCTTCAAAACGTGTTGATAAAATTCAGCATCATACTTATGACCAAACAAGATATTTTCTTTGATGGAACTATTCATAATCCAAGGAACTTGTGAGACATATGCAATTTTACCGTTAATTCTGACTTCACCGTCCAATTTATACAAGTCACCTAAAATCGCTTGAATGATTGACGACTTACCAGAACCAACTTTACCAACAATACAATCTAAGTCACCCTTTTTGGATACAAAATTGATATTAGATAAGGCTACCTTGTAGTTCTGTTCTCCCTTTGCCTTGGACCACAAGAAAGTACCATTTTTGATAGAAACAGAAACATCTCCAATCCTTTGAGCGCTTGGAGCTTTTACAACTGCATCCAATTGTAATTCAGATCCAGTTAAAAACTTTGTCAAACGTGTAAGGGCGACTTGGGCTTCAACAACGTTGGTAATAACCATTGGAACAACTGCTAATGGGAAAGATAACAAGTTGAATAAAGCTAAAGCAGGGAAAACGATATCTGTAGATAAAGATCTGTCCTTTTGAGTCAAAACAAAGAGGGCAAAAGTACTGCAACTTACCAAGAACGGAGCCAAATTCCAAAGAGAATTCGACACAGCACTGAAAATCCCCATTTTTCTCAAGTTCTTCAATTCCTTTTGGTTTCTGACAAAGTTCAACTTGTCCAAATATGGATGTTCCCATCCATACAATTTCAAAGATTTGATGTTGCTCAAAATCTCACTGATTAATCTAGATCTTTCATCCTTGTTCTTCATTTGAGTCTTCTGAAGCCTCTTTTGAATCTTAGCAATGACAGCGTTCAATGGAATCATGACAACCATGATTCCAACACCTGCCCACATAGAATTTCCAAGCAATCCATGCAAAGAATACAAACACAAAACAATTTGGAATGGACCAGACCAAATGATTTGCAAGTTTTGAACCAAATCTTGTAAACGTTGAACATCGACAGACATCAAGTTCACGATATCACCGGTGTTTGATTCTTGCTTGGTTTCGTTAGATAAAATTAAAGCCTTGTTATAGATAATAGATGTAAGGGAAGTTTTAATCTTCATACCCAAATCAAAGGCCCTTTGGAAGTATTGATGCAAAAATGCAGTTTGAGTCACTGAAACAACAAACATAGATCCTGCAATCATAAACCCTTGGGTTAATGGAATTGGATTGCCTTCTTTCACAGAGCGAGAGTAATCATTAACGAATTTGATCAACAATCTTAATAATTGCGGTTGAACAAATGCTAAACAATCTTGCAAACCTTTGAAAACACCCCCCAAAAGAAATTGGGCACCAAAAGCTTTTGAAAGAGCCCAAAACAATGAAGGCGATTTGGTGTTTTGAGTGTTCCAGTAGTGCTTCAATCCTTCAGAGGTCGTGGAAGCTTTTAACTCCTGAGGTAAGGTTGGTAAATCTTTCTCAGTTAAAAACTGAACATAACCTTTCTTCATTAAGCCTCCCATCCAGTCAAAAGTTATTCTTGAAAATACATTTGCATCGTCAAGTGGAGACCTTTTCAAAGCAGAGTAAGAAGACAAAGGTTTCATTGGAAATACCAATTCCATGGTTAATATCAAGAAAGAGTTCACGGTAGAAAGAATGACGAAAGTAGCGAAATTCAAACGGATCTCGCCCCTTAAGTGGAAGTTTGTAATTCTTCCAAGATTCAAGATCACTTGAAAGAGCCAGTAAAATAAGAGAACTCCGTTTGGAATTCTTGATTTAAATTGTTCCATATAGTGCAATCCCCACGAAATTAGGATAGCCAACACGTTGACGAATAATGCAAGTTTTATCACATTGACTTGTCCATACACAACAAGTTGGACGATAGAGAATACCAATTGTAAGCCAACCAACAACATCTTTGTATAGAATGACCAGCCAATTCTATTAGCGACCGAGCTCTTGGTCGCTCTCAACGAATAAATTTGATATATACCCGATACAACCATCAAGAAAGCAGAGAGTCCGAACAACACACCTTGGAGGAAACATGGCGTCAAATCGTTGTAAATCGGAGATAAAGGACCCCAGCCATCTTTGGAGGTACATTCAAGCCAACCGTGACTAGTTTCATTATTGAAACTACTAAAGCTGTGCAATTTGCCTCCAGAAGCTATTTCATACGTTTCATTAGAGACACCAGAAATAAGCCCCAAAACGTTCAAAAAGTTCCAGTGTAAATGAGAAACATCTACTGAGGTATCTAGTTGCTCCATACTGTTAACGTTTTCTATCTAGTAGATAATTCACTAAAGAAGAATGGTGGAAATATTACCTTACAAATTTTGTTATCATAAAGTCGTTTATTCCCAATTTTCACCTGCTTACAAATGATTTGATGCGCGTATCTAAGACGTTTCCTAAAGTGGCAGTGATGCTTTAGTGGTAGAGAGACCCACGATACTGTCTCAAGATTCCTATTAGGACTAGGTGGATATAAGGAGGCGGTCTAGGAGATATATGTAAGTTGATCAGTAACTGAGTGCTGGCCTCTAACTGAGTGCTGACCTCTAATTGTCTGCTAACCAGAAACTGTCCGCAGACACTAACTCCGTTCGCTTGCCGTCTCAGGTCGTGGATTTCTATAGGCTTCAACAACCGACTTCAAACCATACAAAGCATTCAACTAATCCGGGTCAAGCTTCCTTAAGATATTTAACACAGGTAATAGTAATACCTTAATAGGATTCGGCTCCGAGTGCTTAATTCCGCAATGCTCACAATCTGTGCATAGAGGCCTTAATGTTCAATAGCTAAATAATCAGAGGGGGATTAATAGAGGGATTTAACAGAGGGGTTTTGATGTATTGGAGGACAAGAACAAGTAGAACTGCGATAGTATACAGAACCGGGATATTAAAAACTTCTAGGGCCAACAATACGAACTACTAAACGTATAATATTAACTCTATTTCGATCTACAAGGCTAACAATATAAATCATGGGACATTTCTAATTATCGTAAGGGTTCGAATAGAGAATAGATACAAATTGTAGGAGATGAAAGACCATATCTCAGAAGATACCATCTCGTCCACGAGGAGATATCTTTCTAACGAGCTAATGGATGGATATATTCTTGATTATGATAATTTTCAGGTTTCTTCAGGAGGGGCCTGATCATGATGTAGATGTGAAAGTCTTTAGCAGAAGTTGAGGATAGTTTAACCTCCCGAGATTAGTTCAATCTCTCGAGGATAGAAAATCTGTCTCATCTTCTTCTTCTCTTCTCATACTTCCATTCTCCTATCTGAACAAACTCTTCAACTTAGATCTCTTCTTTTCTTTCGTCTTTGTATCAGATGACAATGGTGGTGATAATGGCTCGGAATTTAATGTGGACAGCCTTGTCTGATAATGACTTGGAACAGATATAGTATTACCTGGTTCCTGTGGAAGTAACTTTGGTAAACCATCATCAAACAAAAACATAGGAGGGTCTCTGGGCTTATTTGCTTCTTTGAGAAGATTTAAATCTAAATCAACCGGAGTCTTGACGGTGTCGATACTCTGTAAGCCTATCAAAAAGTCTCTTGGTTTCAAAATGGACTCGGAACCGATATAAAAGTCCTTGGATAAAGTTGACGACAATTCATAGATGGATCTTGTTTCTGAATAGGTCATACCTCCAGCAATATAACAGAAAATACGCTGTTTTGGTCTGCCCATGGAACCTAGCGACAGATTAGTTCTATTGGCAGAACTTAAGGCCCAGGACGCTTTAATTCTTGGATTTCTTACCGATGCATTGGCCGAAACGCTTGAGCTTCTGTTGACATTGGAAGGAGCGTCTTCTTCCAAAGGTTTGTCTCTAAAATATGGGAAGACTTCTTCATCCAACTGATATTTCGCTGCGCTTTGAACTACACTTTTCAACGCAGGGCCAAACCTAGAAGTATTATATGTTCCTTCGTTGTTGATGGTGTGATGCATTTCCTTTTCAACCCTTTTATCCTTTGGATCTTTCTTAACAATTGGAAACCCTAATTTGTGAAGATTTGTGAAACATCTGGAAATCAATGATACAATTTGACGATTATTCACACCAATAAACTTTACAAGCTTGATAAAGTCGGCTTCGATTAATCCTCCTCGATAAAGTCCGTATATGAGCACCAATCTCATTTTGTCATTGACATGCAAATCATCACGAGCCAATAATTCAATCAAGTCATCGTGTAAATGTTTGTTACGTTCGTTTTCAAAACTAGTACCTCCAGCAGCACAGGTTTGTTCGAAATCAGCAGCAAACTCTGCCAATTTCCTAGAAGAATTGGTGTCTAGACATTCATCAATGAGTTTCTTGTGTAGAGTCATTTGTTTTCTTTCTTCATCAAATCCTTTCAAGTGGGCCACAATGTACATTAAATCACTCGAGTTCGAGGCCTTGGATCTGTCAATCATCAATGGATTGTTCTTGATCATATCGTTGATTTTATTGATGATTAGCTCGGAACTTTCGATGATATGTAAATGTCTCAAACTGACCCAATCTTCGTCGTCTTCGTTTTGCAAGATTGACTCGACATTCTGAATCTCTCCAAGTTCGTTTTCCGTCTGGTAGCTGTATTTTCCGGTTCTCTCTAAACTTGGGACAATATCCATGGCCATTGCCTGGTAACTAAATTCATGAAGCAATGGAGCATACAAGTCTAGGGTTCTATCGGTGATCAACAAAATAGATCTTGGACGGTCTTGAAGCGATGGTGGAGGATAATCATGGTTTAAACGGGCGTAGTCATCAATTTGTCTCTGAAACTCGTCTGCTATAAGTTCTGGAAGTCTCGAGGCTTCATGCGTGGCATTTGGTGGAGAGTAAAACCGAATCAACGGATATTCTCCAGTAATGACCATCAAATTCACCAATGCTTTGGCTGCAAGTTTCACCTGTGGAAGGATAAACTCAGCACAGTTTTGGTTGTAATAAATCGGCATGGAGTTGGGTGTTTTGTTGTCAGTTAAGAAGACGCGAGTCTCCAATGGATGGAAGTTAGCGTTGATAAACTTGATGTTCAGGCCGTTGTTGAAGTAGTTCAAAATCCCTGGATTGCCCATGAACTTGTTGGAGTTGTAGTAGCGGTTAAGTTCGGTGTCACTGGGCAAGATCGGTAAGAATAATCCGTATCCTCCCTTGTACCGTTTCGTCTGGAAATCGGCTGTGATACATTTCAAGTTATATACCGAGAGATCTATGAGGTAAATGGCCTCCATGAACGAGTTTTGCCGTCTTTTGACATCTATCTTTTCTACAGACGCCACTATTCTAAGCAAGTTATCCTTGGTGAGGACATTATATAATACTTGCTCTGTCTTTTCGTCTAGAATTAAGTTGTAGAGAGAGCCCGGTTTTTGGATAGATTTGATCTGGTTGGTGATGTAGTCTCGTTGGAGGTTCAAGAGTGACGATGGGTTTTTGTTCTTCGACATCCTGACAGTGGTGGGGTCGGTAGTTGGAATCGTTGTTGGTGAAATTTCACCGTTGATATTGGGGGTACACGACCTATAGAGTTTCAAGATAGCAAATTTTATAGGTTTACCGAGGTATCAGGAGTGTCGGTGGATACTAAAGAGATGAAGGTACCTACAATTGTTCTCAGATAGTTATCCCAGCTTAGGAAAACAATTTAGAGAATCGTGTGGAAATGGTTTATAAAAGCAAACACTAGCAGCTGATTATGAAAGCAGATGAAATTATCAAGAATCAGGAATCTAGAGCCGACGGAATTGGGGAATCTCGAGGCAATGTCAATATAAAGATCAAACGGCTCATTAGGTATTAATAGAACTAAAGTGATTCTACTTGGGGAGATATGTCCAAGAATTAGCGACAAACAAAAAGTTTAGTATAAGTTTGACAAAAAGTTTAACGAGAGGTTGTCGGTAAAGTTTGGAGAAGAGAGTCGGAATAGCGACCGTGACTCTAAATTTTACTTACCCCATACTCAAGATTTTGAGACCCTCACTAAAATTAGTGAGATCAAGTGGAATTAAACAATCAACAAACGCGTAATCCGCTATATAACTTCTCCCACATCATTCCCAACCACTCCTGACCATCATTCACTCTTAGTGCCTACAATAGCACCCTTACTAAGCCTTCAACCTCAATAGGAACAGAACTACTATCCTTACGTCAGACATTACTTGTCGCTAAATCAGATTGTTCCTCGCACTGGCCCTTCTTGTGCCCAACAGACCATAATAGAAGCTTACCAGAGCACTAACGTCATTAATTGTTACTAGTCGTCACCAATAATCACTAATCCTCACTTATCCTCACTAGTCTTCACTAATTAAGCTTTTCTTCACATTCATTACCGCTCCTTACCCACTACATTCATCTAAGTTAGGCACCCTGATCAACATCTCCCCAACTTATGCCCTTATCATATATTGACGACTTCAACAAACTCAGCTCTCGTCATTCCAAGATGTCTTCCTCTCGTATAAGCGTCCGGCCCACTTCGCCCTCTTCCGAGACCGTAAACTCGTCCAAAACTTACGAGGCCATAGTTTACATCTCCGGATGGTACTTTTTTTCACTTTCAATATCAATTTATAACAAATGGATGTTTGGAAAAGGTCTAGACTTCCAGTTTCCCATTCTCGTGACTTCATTCCACCAGTTCTGTCTTATGGTGGTGAGTTCGCTTGTTCTATACATGAAACCAAGCTTGCGACCAACAGTCAACGAGCCTGAGAGGCCCGACCGGAAAATGTCGTTCTCTCAATATTTAAGGATCTTCAAGATCGATTTCTTCACCTATATGAAACAGATATTTCCGTGTTCGTTGGCATCTAGTGGAGATATTGGACTTTCGAATGTTTCGTTCAGATTCATCTCGCTTAGTTTGTATACAATGTTGAAAACGTCGTCCCTAACATTTGTGTTGTTGTTTGGACTTTTGTTTAGACTCGAAAAGTTTAACTGGCGACTCGTGGCTATCGTATTAGTCATGAGTGGCTCTGTCGTGATGATGGTGAACAAACCAGACTCCCAACAAGCAGACGAGTCTACCAGTACCGGGATCATTCTCGTTCTCTTTGCATCTATGGCCTCGGGATTACGCTGGTCCTTCACCCAACTCCTTCTCAAACGTAACTCCTACACTACCAACCCTATATCCACGATCTTCTACATTTCCCCATCCATGTGTATGATTTTATTCGTGTTTGGTTTGATATTCGAAGGCTGGACCAACTTCATGGCAGCAAATATCTGGGAAATCAAGGGCACGTTACAGACCATTGTGTTGATGATCATTCCTGGAGTTTTGGCGTTCATGATGACGTTGTGCGAGTTTAAATTGCTCACCGTCACTCAGGTTATAACGTTATCGATCGGAGGAATTTTCAAAGAATTGTTGACGATAATCTTGAGTTCAGTGATATTTGGCGATAAACTTAGTGTGATAAATATCATGGGCTTGGTGTTGACTTTTGTGGACATTTTGTGGTATAATTATTATAGATATAAGGAGAATAAAGAGGAATATGTGAGGGTGATCCAGGAGGAGATAGAGATGGATTATAAGAAATAGACACTAAGGCACTAAGTCGTCACTAAGGAGCGTAGCGACTTATTGAAGATTTAGTGAACATCTCCCTGCATCTATCAAGCATATATCGGCATCTAGTAGTCTCAAGCACAGATTAACTCCGGATTTTTTGAAGCTTTGATTACGCTCACTTCGAGTGAGCTTTTAGTCAGTAGTCGCTATGTTTCAGGACTATGTTCGGGAATATGGTCTAGGGAGCGAGTTTAATTCATTTTCCCAATAGAGAGGTGAATAAATCTCTAGAAGGACTTGTTTGTGAAAATGGACGAAACTTCAATTAAAATCTGCAAAATCAGCAAAATCTTTACCAAAATCTTTTCCAGAATCTTTACCAGTATCAGCTCTATCTCGCGAGAGGCTACCTATTTCAATATTTTACTTGCCGGGTTCATATCTTCAAGAGTTCTGAGATCTCCAGCTGAAAATAGTGACTCTTCTACCTCTCTAAACCATATATTCATTCATCATATTAGTTTAAAGTACTCGCAGAGCAACGGGTAGTGTTGTAGAACGAGCACCAAACTCTCTAACATTGTCGATACTCAGCCAGCAATCTCTTTATGACCATCACATTCTCACCATATACTTTAATTTGTTAATATCGTAATTTATTACTTTTGTTGTATTAATTATCATTCATTGAAATTAAATTATTCTTTTTATAATCATATTTATCTTTTCTTCTTATATTATCTCTACTGATCGTAGTTGGTCGTAAATTCTTGAGTGTCTAGGGGTATTGTTAGCTCTGTCGGAATCCTGTAGGTTTATCAGATATGTCGCACAATGAGATAATTCTAGTGGCCCTGGAGATGATACACCAAATGGCTAAGTTGTAATGTAAGCATTATGATAATGTGATGACCTTGAATCTCCCAGTGGAGACTCCGAAAGAGACTGCGAAAGAGACTCCGTAGTGATAAAGTAGCCAGTCCGTAATGACAGAATATTCTCTCAGTATAATCTCCCGATAGATATCCCAGGGGGATCTCCGTAGCAACTCCATGTAGAATCTCCAGTAAAAGCTCCTTTTCTTACCCCTAGTTTCACCTTAATATCCCTGTTCTCTCCTTTACCTCTCCTTCGATATTTCTTCAATTCTCCGTAGCGACTTCGTAATATTTCCCAGTAGAATCTCCTTCGATTATGCGTAGCCTGAAAAACTTCCACGCACTAACAGGATCTACCACGACTGTTCCGAGTAGATCTATTCATCACACCACGACATTATAATGTCGAGAAGGACCTGATACCACCAGCTGGATCTCTTGTTTTATCTATGGTCGCGACATTTTGCAGCCAAAATGATATCACACCAAATCAGATCAGTCGCCACGTAACTCAAACTGGTTTAGTTAAATATGACGCCGGACATATTCACATATTATACCGACTGTCTTAGTATACACTCCCAGACTCTAAGTAGTGCCTGTAGAGTATCGTGATGAAAATATAACAATATAATCACGTGCCATAATCACGTGACTTTACGGGTTTTTCCTAACTACTCTTTCAAGATATTGTATGCTATTCAGGTCTGGGGCAAGAGTGAAAATGCTCAACAAACTAGAGGTACCTAAAACCAACAAGTTCTATCGATGATTTGATTCTTAGAATAGTATTTTAGGTAGTGGAGTAGTCTGGAACCTCACAGCAAGAATCTGGATAATAGTTTCTCAGTGGCTTCACTAAGAGATGGAGAGGTTTTCCACTAAATAGAGGTTCCACAACGACTCCACTACTCTCTTCCGCAACTACTCCACTAAATAGAGACGATTCTTAGCGCATCACTAATAATTATTTTCTTCATATCCAGAGGTCATATTAAAATGTCGTAATATCTATAAATAATAAACTAAACCCAAGAAAAGCGTCATAACCGCAGATACACCATAAAAATCCGTACTATACCTCGTCACAAATACCGCCATCGGATTGTGAAGTTGCTGTGCTCCGGCATACTTAGTATCGGAGTTTGTAGCAGCACTAGCACTTAATCCCGGTAAAAATGTCGTGGTGGTACCTTTGGTTCCAGTGATAACTGTCTCACCATTTGCGATGGCTCCTGAGAACCTCGCTGGAATAAGCTGTTCTTGGGAATTGGTCGTTGGGACAGAGAGAGAGAATGCGATCGCAGTTCCAGACCGTGTCACGGTTGTTGCGAACGGAATCGTTCCTGACTCAATAAACCCTATAGAGCTGTGAATTATAGACACGTTGGATTGAAGCGCGATTTGGGAGTACAGACGGGTTGACGTGAACGACTGTACGAGATCATCCACCTCCACCTCGAGAAGACTGTTTGAATTGGCCAATGCAACATATCCACCATCATTATCGACGGCCAAGTAGACATTGGAAAGGAAACTCAAGCCCAAGGAGTTGAAGCCGTAGGTGTCAGAGGGCGAAAAGTCGAGGTAACACGCCTTCTTACCGTTCTGAAACTTTAATGTGTTCTTGAACCAGACTGCCTCTGTGATAAAGTGCGTGATGGGGATTTTGACGCTTAGGTCGTTGAATTGGAAGTAGAAGGAAGCGCTGGAGTCAGCAATCTTGTCGCACTCCACCAACCAGCGACCAGCCTCGGAACTGTAGAAGGCATTGGTTTGGATAGCGATATTGACGATGACCTCGAGAGGCAAGTAGTTGTTGACGTTACGGGAGTCGAGAATGACTGGCAACGGCGCGGAGTCGGGTTTCAAAGACATTTTCTGGCCCGTCAAGTCGTTTCCCACAGAGAGATCGTCTAGAAGTAAGGTGGGGAGTTTTAAGTCCTTGATTCCGCTATTAATGGACGACAATAGGCCATCATATCTTTCTCCCTCGATAGGTAACATTTCAAACGCATACAACGAGTCTTGGAAATACTTTTGATCCACTACTCCTGGGATGAGTTCTCCCACTGCACGCTCAGAGTCTGTATAATCGTTGAACCAGAGAGAGTATCCTCGCGACTTGATGTATCCTTTCTCCACAAGAGAGTTCAAGAGTCCGGATCCCGAGGGGTTACCTGCGAGCCCGATTCCACCATAAAACACATTTGTATCGAAAACATTCAAAAACGTAAAGTCTTCGAACTTGATGGATTCCTGGTTGGTAAGCGAGAAGCTCAAATTCGTCTCTACAAAGTCTCCAACAGCCCGGAGCACATTGACGTATGGAATCGCATACGATTCTGTTGCTGGAATGTTGGAGGCGGCCAGCGCCGTGGGATTAGTGTATAATCCACCTCCTGCACAAATAGTAGCTTGGTAGAACGGGTTTTCAGTGAGAGACGATGGAAATTCAGTCCCTGACACTTTTTCTTCTTCCGACGAGTACCACAAGTTGATTGTGCTACAGTCGAAATATTTCGCCCCGTCCATTACCCACATATCCGGCTGTACTAAGTCCAACCTTAAGTCGACGACATTTGCCGTACCGTTGACCTCACCTAGCGTGAAATGTGCGTTGTAGAATGAATCTTCTGGAGGCATGGTCAAAGCGAGTTTGAGTAATTCCATATCGTTAGAATCCTCGCTAATATCCGAAGACGCCGCTGTGGTGGTGGTTATCGGCGTAAATGTACTGGTAGTTGAAAAAGAAGGTTTACCGAATGTCACTCTTATGGTGTTTAGGCTGGTGGTTTTAGTGTTTGCGATCTCTGTTTTCTGGGAAACCGACGCCACCACTAGCGATCCTTTATTGGCGGTTTGAGCATCTTCTGCCACAGATACCGACGCTAGAAGAGGAAGCAACAAATATATGAAATGCATGATGGAGTTGATTAGTGACAAATTCTTTTTTTGTAAAAAAGCTGTCTAGAGGATGATTTAGACCTGTTAGACTTTTAGATTTAGACTTTTAGCCCTTATAGAGTTATATTTATATCTTTTAGATTTAGATTAAGACCTTTCCCTGTCTTTTACCTGTCGTTTCCCTGTTTTCAGGTTTGAATTAGAACTTTCTAGAGTGACCTTTTATAATCACTAGGGTCCGCTAGTGGTTTGATAATCTGTTCTTTCTTTTGTCAGAAGTTATGGAATTCCAGTCGTTTTACGCCGTCTCTAAAGAAGGCGATGCTAGAGATGAAAAATCTGTTATTTGAGATATCGCTAGCAGATTTTTTCAGCGGGATTCTGTGATTTCACGTTTTGGAATTCTTAGCAAGAAGTCCAGTGGCAGCGCTGGTCCAGGAAGTCTGTCAACGTTAAGTGTCAAGTACGATGAGGCTAAGTTTAGAATAAAAAATCAACAACTTGTATAGAGGAATGCGAAGCGAGGAGTGGTGACGTAAAAAGTTAGCGAGGTGGGGGAGAATAGTGAGTTAGTGAGATGGAGGAGAAAAATGGTGATTTAGCAAGGGAAAAGAGAAAAAAATGGGGATTTAGCGAGGGAAAAGAGAAAAGAATGGAGATTTAGCGAGGGGTTTTTAAAAATAAGGATATTTAGTTGTGCGAAAATTGTTTTTATGGTGACTTAGTGACAGTTTTAAGAAATTGGTTGGGACACGGCGAACTATAAAATGATGTTATTGGTCATACTAGTATCTAGGTCCAAGCTATGGTAATAAGTATATCGGAAAACACTTAGGGAGATTGCAATATTAGTGTTGATATTATATATATAATATATATGTGTCCTAGACTGAGATAATGTTGGTAGTGACATATCCAGTAGTGAGATAATGTGAGACATCCAGATGAGACTCAAAAGAGACTCCAGAATATCTCTATACAATGACTCAAAAACCCCTTTAATATTTGACTACAAACCATGTGACTGTTGTAATCCATATCTCACACCTCCTCTCTACACTCTTGCTCATGCTTGGTCGTACTTTCACTTCTACTATGGTGGCCTCGCTCGTTCCAAAGGTCGTGCGCCGTCCAAAAGCGAAAACTTTGAGCGGTCCTGTTCAAGATTCAAATGGCCACACAACAACAGATTAATGAGCAATAGAATATAAAATGGTACGTACCGAGGATAAGAGAACGTTGGCGACGGGATGTATTGAAGAGATAGACTGGAATACTTTATGATTGAGAAATTTTAGAATAAAGGGCCCAACGGATCGAGGGGTAGCCTACCAGGGGGAGTACGGGGAATTACAGCAGTTAAAACAGAGACACCAGGAGAAAATAGCGAAGGATACATGAATTACTAGAGAAGAGTCTGATTGAAGCCAGAGTCAGCGCTATGAAAATTGAATTAGATTTGGTGGATATTATTGTGGTTTGGATAGCGAAAATGCAGTCACTACTCGAGTTATTTAATGGTAGAGATTTTCTTTTAGAGGTAGAGCCACCATTTCTATCATTCCACCACCAAATCCATCTCATTAGTCTCGTCAAACTTCTATTTCCCACTAGAGTCATTAGTGTTACTATTTGTCACGCGCTAGCACTAGCTAGTATTCGAATTGACTAATCTCCTCCAAGATTCAAATGCTGAGCGTAGCGAAGTATTTGCTAGTTTCAAATGGATTAGTTATCACTGGCTCTCGGTTCTATCACTGATTTTCGCTACGAGTGAGTTACTAGCTACTTTCTCTAGCATTTCTCTAGCAATTTCTCCAGAACCTCCTCTCACTTCTAATACTCACACACTCGGCAATACTAACTTCTAGTTACCCTTATATTTATTAACGTCTGCAAAGACTAAACAAGTTTTGATAGAATTGAAAAATGGCGAGACCTTAAACGGAGCCCTCGTAAATTGTGATCCTTGGATGAACTTAACCTTAAAAGATGTCATTCAATCGTCAGCAAATGGCGAAGACTTTTTAAAGATCCCTGAGATTTATATCAGAGGTATTCACATCAAGTATTTGAGGTTACCTGAAGAAGTACGTATCAAGAGAATAAGAATAAGAAATAGACAATTGAGATTAAGAGTATTGAAAAACCGAGAAAGCACCTAGAAATGACCGAGAGTTTATTGAAGAACTGTCGTTTCAAAACTCAATGGCACTTTACGGTATTTTTATTACATCTTAACATCCTACAAAGACTCTCTAGCTGGTAACTATCCATTGCTAATAATCATTTTTTATCATTTCTATATTCGATTTAAGAATATCTTTACTAACATCTAGATCATGGACCACGCCAAAGAACAAAACCTCTTGAACATGGAACAAAGAAACAGAAACCAAAAGAGAAGAAACAACTATAACTACAACAACTCCAACAACTCCAACACCAATTCCAACACCAACAGAAGAAACTATAACCAGAACCAGAACCAGAACAGAGACAACAGAGACAACAGAGACAACAGAGAGAACAGAGAGAACAGAGGTGGCCACAACAACCGTCGGGGCAACCAGAACCAGCATAACCAGTTCCAGGGTCAGAGCCAACCACAGAACGCTTAGCGAACTTGAATCACGAGAAGTATGCGAGAATTCTCCATGAAGGTATCGTTGATTGTGTACTATAATATATTTAGTGAACAGTGCTAGAGAGAGAGAGCTAAGCGATGGTACGGTAGAGGGTCATACCTCTAACATGCCATTAGTCCTATTAGTCCTAGCGACCCATAGTGACTTATCGTATGCCCTCAAGCAGCAATGTGTCAGCATCCAAGCAGTTACAGAAGAACTGTCTGTTACTGCATGGTCAACTGGCCACTAATACATGTATAAAATACACCCTGTCTGTGCTCCTTTGATGGAGTCTTATAGTAGAGTCATATTTAGAGTCATTTAGAGTAACCTTGTAGAGTCATCTCGAGTAATTCCTGATGAAGTGAAATTTGTCGCAAATATTTCCCTCTTGTCGAAAACTCATTTCTGTGTCGCATTTTTTTTTCTCAGTCTAAATACCACAAATGGGTGCAAATTCACAATCTTCATCCCAACATCATTTGCTATGGAACTTGCTATTCAACCTACTCCGATCCGCTTAATCAACAGGGGTAAATTCAAAGGTTTATGTGATACAAGAAACCTCAAATGTGTGAAAAGTGGCCGGATCCATGGACTCTGTAACTTCTGTGAAGTGTTGCCATATTTTGAGCTGGGTCTCAGAAACGAAGTGTTTGAGATTTCGATGGAGAGTCCAGTCTGTTCTGTTAGTTCAGTGAGTTCAGAGGAAAGTTTCGTGTTGATTGCGTCAGCATTAAGTGGTTCAATTTTGGATTTTAATAGTTCTAGCGGTCTACTAGATTCACGATCGTACGGAAATTTTGGGTCTTATGGGTCTTTTGCAACTATTGGATGTTCTTGCACACCTTCTTCATATTCTTTACCCACAGAGCTCGCTAATCAGAAATCTGGTCTAGGACTGAAATGTCGCGACCTCGACCGTCAATTGTCCATTCTTTTAAAGGACATTTCACACTCTATGAGTCGACACGTCAGGAAGCTTCACTCACAAAAGTTTAGAAACCAATCAACCGTAATAAAGACAAACGAGAGCGAGAAAACAAGTGCTAAATTCAGAATATCACCCAAAAAGAGCCAGATATACACCACTAACACATATACCAACGATGAAAATCAATTTGAACCCTGTTCTTGTTGAACCTTGTTCTTGTTGAACCTTGTACTTGTTGAGCGGTGGGGAAAATGGTTAAAACCGATAAAAACGTTGAATTTTGGACGACTCCAGTGATTTATACAAATAAATACACCAGCACAATTGTATAGAAATGAAATCTGGAATATATCTGGAGTAGACTGTCAGGTTGGATAATATGGTAGGAACATCTTCAATTCTGATCGATATCAGTAGTTGATATGATTGATAATTAACAGAATGCATCGAGAATAACAAAATGCTTCGAGAATAACAGAATACTTCTTAGTTATCATCGTAATTAGATTTTCTAGATGATAGGAACCAAATGAGAATTATCTTCAATAGATAAAGCAATTATTAGTGAATTTGGCTCAGTATTGACATCTTGTAGCTACCAGAAATTATCAATCTTTGATTCTGGACCATCTAATTTAGAGTGTTGATTTTGGTTGTGATAATTAGTAGTTTCCTGAAACATCACAGACTACGTGGATTCCTCTTTTTGACTAACTGTCCAGCTTCTTAAATCATCTCGGAAAGTCAATTCATTAATGAGTCCGTTGATATCACGAACATTTTCATCTTGCTCGTCCCTATCTTTAGACCAATGGCCGAATTTTTCTGCTAATTCCTGGTTCCATCCTTGGGGGTTCTCTGGATTTTCAAAGATATCCTTTATACATTGTTCTGGAGAATATTCAAGAAGAGGCTTCAATTCCGGGTCCCAGGTGCTTTCAAGAATTTTGTAGTAGAGTCTGCTGACAATGGGGTCCATTATAACACTCTTATTACCGGAAGGAATGCTCTGGGACTCCATACGAGTAGAATTGTGCGACGAATGCGTATGGCCGTGTTGGCCGTGGCGAAAGATCTTTTTAGACAGCTTGGACGGTTTTTTCTGCTTTTCATCCTCTGATTGTGCAGACGGCGCTGGTACTGCTGGGTTAGATTCTGGAAGGACATTATTGATCCCACTAAAAACATTCTTCCGTTCAAACTGGGGTACATTAAAACCATTGCTAGCCTTTTTCGAGCCTATAGACGTTGTGGAGGACGCCTGGGGAGCATCGGTAATCTGCAAATGCGTATGGAAATCATAATTCGACGGCAATTCTGATAAAGATATCGTCAAGCTCAAGATCGAGTTTACTTTCGACTGTTTCAACAAATACTTTGACGTCAACGGGTCAGTGAAATTGAGATACTCCGAAAGATTGATATCCAACTTTCCGAGCTCTATAGAGTCGTGTGAGTTCTTATCGTTCACATAGTACACTTTTAACAAGAGATATTTGTTTCCAATCAAGTTTTCTCTTCGTTTTATGGGAAACTTTAAATTGCACGAAACGTTGAAGTTAAACTGACATTTGAAGTTATGAATCCGCTTGGAGGACGTCACAGTACTCACATTACCTGAGCTGGACGAATTGAGACTAGACTCGGAAGTTTCGGAATCTTTCTTGGACACTTCTTCCTTCCGTGGTTGACGTCGAGGGACGATATTGGAGAGGGCAATGAACCGTTTACCGTCACCGATCTGCATTTCGATATAACAATGCCCACCTATCTGAGGGATGTTGGAGAGTTCATTGATGGTGAGGTTGAAGGAGAATTTGGGTCTGTTGGAGGAAAACATGATGAATTAGAGGAATTAGAGGAACTGAGAATCAGGGGTAAATATGGTAGAATAGTGAGAAGTTAATGGGGCAACGAGAAGTTGATGTTAAAGGAACGGGCTCTAGAAATATCGAGGAAGTGGGTACTTATAAACGAGATGATTTCTAAGCCCTTTCAAGAGTTTGTGTGGTTGTGGTGAAAAGAACTGGGTCGGGTTGCCAAATTTTACTTGCTGAGATAATTGAGATAATCTTTCTTTAATTGACTTGTGGTAGAATCCTGATTCTTTCACTAACTATTACCGAGGAATTACTGAGCTGTCTATTCGTCTATGATTATAATGTATAGTAAGCCAGTGTGTTCGTTAACGGCTAGGATGGTTAGTGTGTCAATTGTTTGTTCGAATTTCAAGTTGCGGTGTCGCGACTTCGGTGGGGGTAGGTGGGAGATAATAGAAGAAGAAGTAACCAGAAGAAGTAGTAAATAGAAGCAAAAATAGCAGAAGAAGTAGCGGCAGTAGTGTTAGAGGTGGTTGGTATACTGCAAGAACTACACAGAGAAGTATACTCTACAATTGCAACTACAGTAGGAGAAGAGTCGCGGGTCTAGGCCACTAATATTAAATAGCTGTCAAGAGATGTGGAAGGAATGGTAATCTTTCGGTAACTACAATCGTATTATCACTAACTAATGCTGTAGCATTGTATCTTGATTGTTAATCTTAATCTTATGGTGATTATAAAGCCTAACAATTCTTGTAATTAATCATGTGATAAATTAGTGAGAAATATATTAAGATTAGTGAGAGATATATATGGATTAGTGAGAAATATACCAAAAAATAGTGAGAAGGCATCAAAAAATAGCACAATGTCGGTAAATTATCGTGCGAATACTACAAGTATAACCTATTTTTGCGAGACTTCTTAGACATTCTCATTAATTAATGGTATAATACAAGTTATATCCTAACCAAATAAGATATATCATACCCTCTCTAGCACAATTATGTCTACTTCATCAAATTCTTAACATAGAAAGCCCAAAGTTTCTAAATGATCGCTATAGTACCCGTCTGCCCTCCACAACCTCAGTGCTGTCACTAACGACAGCGATGTGTTGCAGCTGCGAAAATCAAAACAGACCATTTAATAATTTGACCGTCAAACTTAAGGCCTATTCGAACCAGAATTACCTAGAAACAGTCTATATTAGCTACTACTAGCGAGAAATTGATCCTATTGTCACGAATTACCGAATCTAACTCACATCTAACTCATTTCTAACTCTCTGACTACCCTCCTTATGTCTGGTGAAACTGGTCGTCTCCATTCTAACGAAGTCAAAGATCTAAGTTTCCAAAGATTATCATTATCAATACCCGTGGAATCAAAAAACTACAAGGCAATTAATGAGTTCTTGAGGAAAGTGTGTAATCTCCAGGATGGCAGCATTCTTGAGCCTAACTTACAAGAACTTACGAAGGAGGAGCCGATATTAAAGAAAGACGAATCTAACATGAACAAAAATAATTCCAAGAGCGATGACGAACTGTTCAATTTCCTGTCAGAACTGATCCAGGACTCTAGAGACATTCCAACTTCCAAGTCTAGACCGACTATAAAATCGAGAAACACTGTTAATTCTAGAGATAGCAATTCTCGAGATAGCAATTCTCGAGATAGTTATTCTAGAGAGTATTCTAGAGAGTATTCTGGAGACTCTAACGATAACTCTAACCCTAAATCTAAAGACTCTAATCCTGAACCAATAATGAAATCTAAAATCACCAAATCTAATGAACTACTTCCAAATATCGTTTTTCCTGAAGATATCTGGCTTATGGACATCATTTCAATTAAAGATATTCAAATCAAAACGTCGATCTTAATGGAGATTATAAAGATGATAAATACCGAGTTGCTGGGTGAAAAAGATCTTTCTTCCATAGAAACATCCATGAACTATTATGTCAAATTGCTTATGGCATATAAGGTATATGACGTGCCGGTGAGAGTCAGTTCGGTGTATACGCCTCCTGATTTCTCGCTAAAAGAAGAGGACGATGAAGATTCTCATACAGTACTCAAACCCACTGCTACTTATAACTCAGCCCACTCACAATCTGCGCCCAATATCAACCAACCGTTAGCGAAACGGATCTCTGGGATTTCAAGAGAACGTGATTTGTTGAATTCGTCTAAAAAGCGGTTACTGACGTTTCTTGGCCACGACTCGTCGTCGTCCTACAGCGACGTCTCAGTAAACGACGAGAAACCAAGTTTCATGACAAAGTCAAGGATATATAATAAGTTGAAGAAACATCGTGATCTGTCTAGCTCCATTAACTCCAACTCCTCGGCATCATTACTCAGCAATAGAAGCAGTGTGATGACTACGTCTTCTGTCAACTCAAACAATTCACGAAGAAGAGCTAGTTCGACTGCTCCAACAGATATCAATGAATCCAGACTTCTTGCGTCTCGACAGATCGTGTCCCCGGCAGTTGTTTTGACTCTAGAACAACGAATCGAGAACAGAAAGTACAAGCACGAATATTACATCCAGTTGTGCAGTTTGTTGGACGTTTGTAATAAGATGATTTCGTTCTTGAACCACAACGAGACCCACTCGAGTAATGTATTGATTAGCAGCTCGAAATTGGTGAAGTTAATGGAGTTTATCAAGACCAAGGTATGGAAATTTATCGTGATAGATATCTCTCAGATGATATTGGATTATGCAAAGTTAAAGGTTTATGAGTGGTAGAAATAAAGAAAAGAATAAGAATCAATATCCAGTTTTCTTAATCAATAGCGAGAAAATCAGTATCTATCTCTCTCATTGAATGGATATTGTATTCTCTCGTTATTCTTGATAGAGTACTTTTGAAAAGTTAGAAAGGTCACAAATGCGTCAATCTCTGATTGCTTGAATACAGTTACCCTCTCCTCCAATATTTAAGATATTTTGTCTTACAGAGTATGGATTTACTAGTTGATGATTAGCATGAATGAAAAGGTTTTGAATAGTTCTGAATAGTGATGAGTTTCTTATTATTTCCCCAGTCTTCACCATAAGATTCTGAATTTAAGTCTCTTTTCAATGGGAAATTCTGATTCTCTCGCCATAGTTGATTTGTGAAATTCTTACAATGGTATACAATCTTATGATGGGGTTTTAGTTGGATTGTTAACATTCATCTCAGCTATTCAGGACCAATATTGGACACTCTCATCACTTTGGGGGAAAGAATAGGATATAAACAAGGTGATTTTAGCGTGAATAATGGAGGGAAGAGACTCTTATTGTCAAACAAAGTCATCATCTTTCTGGAGAAGTCACTAACTATCACTAACATCAACTAGCAGCAACTAACTGTCACCAACAGAATCTAATAGAATTAACTCTGCTAGCACTCACTAACTATCACCAACAGCAACTTCTCGCTGGCAGTAGCTTCTCGCTAGCACTAACTCGACGATTATCACATCTCTAACTGGTCATCACCTACAAAACTTTAAACAACATCAAAAAAATTAATATTTGGGACTTTGCTAAACTTTCAGGACCTTTGATAATACTAATATTTGACAAGTCTTTAAAGGTTTCGGTCCCTAGGGCTGTGAAAACTCTCTTCTCGTGGATTGGCTTCTAAAGTTTAAGGTTATAGTGGAGTCAAAATGCCTTAATAGGTAAACCTCAAGACTTTAGTTTCCTCGACAAACAACATAATTATATGATTAGATTAAGTAGCTGCTGACCATGACCAATTAACTGACGAGAACTAATCCACTGACCACAACTAATTCATTGACTACTCCACCAATTCAGTGGCTATTCCTCCAATATCCATACCATCCAAAGAATCCCTAATAGTCCACTAGCTTCACTAAATCAGACTACCCACTACACTAAATTGTACTATAAACATTCGCCCATCAATACACCAAGTCACCTAGCAACCCCTAACTATATTTATTACGCCTCTGTTCTATTACTTCTACTAATACTTTATTTCTCTAGTTCCTAGAATATTTATTATGTAACAATTATTGTCTCGCTAGAGAATACTAGCAATAGAAAATTAGGTAGAAGAAAAGAGTTCGATTTGAAATCCCATTAATGCCATTAATGTCATGAATGTCTTTAATGTTCACATAGTCCTCACTAATCATGGAGGTGATAATCTTTATAATCTTCCTATAGAGTTCCGATCCGAAACTTGGGATTGATAGTTTGACGAGCTTCTTCAAGTCCCTTATATGACTAAATGTTTTCAACTTAGGCTAGCGACTTGATAGGTAGTTATCTGCTGAGTGTATGAGCTGGCTTGATAAGATCTCACTGAGACAATGAGATCAGTACCTGGTAGATTTGGCAATCGTTCGGTAACTAGCTAGAGTTTATCGCAAATTACCATTATCACTAGAAACATTGGTCAGAGGTCTTGAGAAGTTTAGAGAAGTTTGGAGAAGGGTTTTGGTGTAGGTCTCAATCGGCAGGACCCCCATCTCCACCCCCACAAAACGGATTGTTCTTTCTTCGCAACTCATCTCGCTAACATATGGCAAATCTGACGTATTTGGACAGCGAGCGCCATTCCTTTCCACATAAGGCTTTTATGGCACCGTTTCTCCACTAAGATGAAAGAAAATTCAGAATATCGTCCCAGTGACATATCTATTTCCAGAAATTAGCTTAGAACACCGCTATTCTTGGATATTTCATCGCTATACTTCAATATTTAGCTTATATCTTCGATACTCTTCGATACTCTTCGATACTCTTCGATATTCTTCGCTACGCTCAGAATATCTAGCTTAGAATATCTAGCTTAGAATATCTAGCAGGTACTCAACATCTGTGAAATAACGCTCACCAACTGTTCATTCTCACATGCCGCCGCTACTCTCTCCTTATCATTCAACTGCTTGTTCACCTGGTTCTCCGACTGGTGAGATCCCTCTTTAATCAAAATCTTGATCCTAAATCTTGGAGGCAAACATCTCTCCAAACGGACCCTTATTCCTAGTCCGAGTAAAGTCGCTAACGAACAATGTGTGATGGTTGGAGTGATTTTAATCAACACCTCGCTGATCCCCTTGTTGGGGCCATGGGTAACTTTGATATCCACCAAATTAACAACCGCTAACTGGGCCAAAGTGAGCGGATGTTCGGGGTCCGAAATGTTTGATATGAGATCGAAAATCTCCTGGGCGTCTATGATATCCTCGTCATCTTCTTCGTCATCTTCGTCCATATTATCCTCTGGATCACTAGCTACACTTAATGCTAAAGAAACGATATTTTCCACTAACTCATCGTTGACGTTTTTCTTTAGGTCGCCACGTCTCGTGGGGAGGTTTGAAACATCTATCACCGTAGGGTTGGCGTTTATAAGGTCAGACATGTTGAGAAGAGTGAGATAGATGTACTTATTAATGAACTTTAATTCGCACTAGATTTAGATGGGTGATCATTACGCACAAGAATTTGGGAAATCCTCATAAATTAATATGTTTAGTGATGAATTTGTCAGGTTTTTGTGAGACTTTATAGGAATTCTCGCTAATATTCCATAAATCCCCACCAACTTCTCATGGTTTCTTACCAGAAACTTGATTTTCCTCACTAGCTCTCATTAAAAGATTAGCATTTCCTGTAGCAATACGAATACATAGGTATCACAACTATGAAAAAACTACTTATATCTCTCCAAAATAATCTCCCACCTACCCTTAGCCTACACTGACTCCATTAATTCCCACTACGTCTTCTCTACATCTCTCATCTCCTATCCCATCTCCATCTACATCACCGTCTCTAATCTCGATTACATAAGCAGTTGTTGATATTTCTGTGGAGACACATCGGTAAATCAATAGTACCTATCTAACGACAACTAACGAGCCCCATGGACAATTACAACCCACTATTTCTCCAGCATATCTCGCCGTTCATACGCGTCCAACTACTGAAACATGCTAGCGACGAAACGAAGCGTGCTGAAGAGGAGTTGGCAAAGTTCTTTGAGCTGTTTAACGTGAGAGGGAAGGTGTGGGATAATTCAATTATAAGGAACAGATTACTGAGCAGTCGGTATTTGATTGAGATTGGGGAGGGAAATGGTCACACGAGTGAAGGGGCTACTGTGCCGGCTCTGTCTGGTGATTTAGCTCCCCCTCTAGGGGCGACCGTTAGGGCAGCTTCTCCAATAAATGCCGAGACCAACACTATAATTGCTACAGGGGAGACTGCCACTGGAGATCCTAAGGAAACTACCAAAGATCATTCTATCCTCTCCCCGTTCAATTCATTATCAGATCTCTTTCCCAACGGAATTCTCTGTCACCACTGGTTTTCAAAATATATCGATCAGAGGCCGTTTTCACATATCCAAACGTTTGAGTTCCTGGCTGGCGAGTCGAGCCTAGCCCTAGCCAACCGGATTAAGACCGCAAAAGCAAAATTTCTCCGTTCAGACGTCAAATTTGTAGCCATAGTAATTTCCAACTCGTCTGACGACGAAGAACGTATCACACAACTTCGTCAATTTACTGGTTTACCAAGACTCACGGGATTGATTTACTTGAATAGCTTGCCAGAGACACTTACCCGAGACTCTGAGCTAGTGGTGAGCACTTTACTCTCTAACCTCCGAAACCCAGCCATTGATTTCTACTCAAAAATCGAGTACAACATCAAACAACGCCACAAGAAATACTACTCGTGTCCTTCGACCAAACCTATAGACACAAGGGTCGAAATTTCACCCAAGTTTCTTGAAACTAGAAACCTGATCAAACACGCTATCATTAATCAGTTTGTCAACCCCCATAACTTGGAGGTATCGCTCAAGATTTTAGAATCTTCTTACACTAGTTTGTTTGAGATTGTTGGTACCAATTTCCTGTCGTTGTCTGACTGCTCAGAACATGATTTGAAGTTGTATATTCAGTTTCGAACGTTACTTGATGTACTTGGGTTTCATATAGTAAGAGCGTATTTCTCATTAGAGGAACCGATTGAGGGATTCAAGAAACATTCAGAACATATCCAGAAAGTAACTAGTATAAATAAGTTACATGAAATTGGTATAGAGACTAACGTGAGGGATAGTGTATCTAAAATGAGTGAGAATGAGACTAAAATTAGTGAGGATGAGTCTGATAAGAATAAGACTAGTAAAACCACAGTCTCTATCTCCTCATATGAGGTTCATCAGAATTGGATTTCGATCCAGTACGAATGGTTGGCTCAATTGATGAAACTTGTACCCGATTCGATCCTTGCAAACTTAAATTTGAAGATGAAGAAATCAAAGGTTGTTGAATATTTTGGTGGTGTGAAAATTAACAATGATTACATTACTACTGATATAAAAAGTTTGTATTTAAAATCGGCATCTTATCTCAAGAGAATTGGTGATTCTGACATAAATTCAGGTTTAGGGTCCACCAATATTTCCAACTCAACCTCTAAACACATCTTATCATCCTCTATTCTCCCTCCACCATTCTTCAACTATTTATTTACTTTCAAAGATCTTCACCTGGTTAAGCAACATCGACTTTTGCTCCTCCAACAAGCGGCCGAATCTTCACCCTCCTTTAGGGAATATATCAACTATCAAATTGCAGAAGAATTTCTATCAGATGGAAATGTTGAAGAGGCAATTGCCAACTTTAAGAACATCAAAATCTCCCCAACCCAAATATCACAGAAACTTCTTACCTGTTTCTCGATGAAAAATGATTCCAAACAAGTTTTGGAACGAATTATAGAACTGTCTTGTTCAGGACAGTCTCTTGAAGGTTTCTATAATATAAACGAGCTTTTTAAGTCATCTGATCCATTGAAACTCGATTTCTCCCGTGTTTTCGAAGTCCTGGTTCTTGTTGTGAATCCAGAGAAGAATGAAACGTTCATGTTCGATCCATGCATGGTTCAACTAGCTGTCAAATCAAAATTTGATAACAAAGTGTTCCAAAATCTTCTTCCAGGGATCACAGTTGAGGTTTTGGTGGACAAAATCGAGGTTAGTTTCTGTAGAAAGGGCAAGAATGAATTTGAACCATTTAGAACTATTTCTATAACTCATAAAACAGGAAAAAGTTCATTATTGGAGGAGCTTGAATTCGATGAAGAATTGTCAGAATCCACCACCGCAGATCTCACTATTAACGACCCGAAAGTTCTTCAATTTCATCAATCCTTCGACAAGATTGGAACATACAAGTTGTCCAGTATCAAGATGGACTATCGGATCCGACTTTTCTCTGGTGACAAGAGTATAGATGTCGAGAATAGCGAAGAGATTCAATTTACAGAGGAGTCTACAACGTATCATCATGGAATCTTGTATTCTAGAAGGAAAATAAAGAAAACTGATGTGCAAAAGTCAGATCTGGACATAACTCGGGATATAAATGTTCCTGAGCCTCAGAAGATCTCCAAGTTGCTCAAGAAACAAATCAGATTAAACTCACCACCTCAGATGATTCAAATTCTACAATGCAGACCCAACGTCGATATCTCCACCGACTTTGAATTATCAAGTTTAGTACTAGGAGAGAAGGTATCAATCCCTATGAAAATCCACTACCAACCACATGAATCAATAAAGTATGAAAAGTTGGCTATATCAGTGAATGCTAAGGTAAGTGGGTCAGAGGTCTCTACCCAGGTCAACTGGGACTCTTTGAAGGATGATGAAGCTTTGGATTTGGCCCTGGGTGGCGAAGAAAACCATTTGTTACATATTATGATTCATCCAGGGAGTGACCAGACTGAGTTGGGAAGCCTCATTCTTGACTTCAAGGTCTATGCCTCCGACGAGGACGTTAAAGTGTATGATGTGACAGAAATGTCGTTTCCTATTTTAAATAAACCGTTTGACTTGGAGTGGAGTGTTGTTCCTCGGTTCCGTGGTGATTCCATAGATGCCATTGATATGCCGTCGCCGTTTGTAGTATCGTCAGACGACTCTTCCTCCATGCCTATTGCTACACGTATATGGCTGGCCAAAGTGGTGAGAAAACTGAGTGATTTGGAGATCAAGCTGGTTGAATATTTGTTCAAATCTGCGAATCTGGAGTTGAAAGTTGAGCCTGTTGGTGAGGCTGTAGTTGGTGATGTTGTATTGGACCAGAGTTTCACTACACGAAGCGTAAATGGCTTTTCACATCGAAACGCTCCAGTGACGATTTCGTTAGTTATCTACTGGAATAGAATTGGTGGACCAACCAACGAATTCAGACCTACAGATTTTGAAGCAGTGTTGCCGCTTTCTGACCCTAGGGTACTTGTGACGATTAGTGAAGATGTTAGTGAAGATCTGACAACTAAAACCGTGACCTTGACATATATTCTTGAAAACCCTACTCCACGGATTTTTACATTCACAACCAATTTGTTAGTGGAAGATGAACCAGACTGGGTATTTGCGGATCGTGTTCCATTCAAACAACCGGCCTTTCCTGTGCTTCCATTTAGCCACCATGTAATTGAATTCAAGGGTGTCTTCATTGGAGACGAGAAGGTAGTGAAACTTCCTGCATTCAAGGTGTTTGACGTCCAGTATAAAGTTGGTTTACCTTCGCTACCTGTAACGGATAAAATAGTGATAAGGGCCGGTTCTTTGTATTGGAGGAGGTGAAATGAATAATGAGAAATATGCGACACCACTTCTAGAGCTCTAGAATTGTGACTTGGTGTAATTATAATAATGGAAATGGTGTAAATAACGAGGACTTCTATGACTCTAGCCAGGACTTCTATGACAGTATAAGTTTAAAACTGTTGATTTTGATAGAACTGATGATTTTGTTAGAACTGATGATTTTGCACCCAAATAATCGGTATACACACGACCACATAACTAACAGGTAATAACGATCTACTTAAACAATCACAATCAATACATGCTGAAGACGGTCATTTTAGAAATGCTTGTTTACACATAACTTTGCTGCATGAATATTCACTACCTATGAGAATATTATACTATGGGAATAATTTGGATTCTGTTAAGAATATTACAGTTTCTTTATATTACAAATTAGTTTTGTCTCCATAGTTGGTCTACTTTTATCTCCATATCTGGCCCTACTCTGTCTCTATATCTCCAGTCCATTTTCAGGGTTAAGAAACCACTTCTGGGGTAGCAATTTAGATGACCTACGTGGCCTGTATATAAAATTAGTTGTTTTATATGCAGTATACCTTATTTTGGTCACTGTTAATACAGCGGTGTGGATTTTTCATCAAGGAGGGATGAAGAGACTACTTGCAACAGAATCAATGGACAAACATATATTAAGAATATAACGAGAGTAAATGTTAACTGAGATTAGCTGAAAAGATATGAGAAGGAGCTCAGATTAAAACTGAAGTTACTGAGAAAGCCAGGGGAGCCCTGACTAGTAAGAACTAACATCATCTCTTGCTTTCACTAAATGTATCAATTCTCAATAATCTTCGCTAGCCTAGCCATATCTAGTCACAATCCTAGCCACAGTTTCTCACTAGTCCTCTGAGATTTACTATTCCTCTCAGATTTCATTAGATTTCATTAGCTATCACTAGCTATCACTAGATATCACTATCCTACTCATCTAATCATTTAGTTAATACCAATCAATTCAACATCGAAAATTAAAGTAGCATTAGGAGGAATCAAACCTGGGAATCCTCTGTCACCATAAGCCTCGTGGCCTGGGATGGTCAACTTTCCTCTTTCACCAAGACTCAATTTAGGAATAGCATAATCCCAACCCTTGATAACTTGGCCAACACCAATGGTACATTGGAATGGCTTACCTCTGTCACGGGAAGAGTCAAACTTCTTACCAGACTCTAAAGTTCCGGTATAGTGGATGGTGACCAAGTCACCGGCCTTAGCGAAGGATTTACCATCACCAGGGGACAAGATTTCGATTTGGGTAGAAGCAGGAGCAGACATTTTGATGGAGTGTGAGAAGTATCTTACCGAAGGACGGAGATGTTTAAGGAGATGTATGGTGGAGAGCATTGGAGGGTGCGGTGGGAGTCAGAGTGGACGACGCATTATACAGGACTTATTATATATAATCTGGTAAGTACACATTAAACGTTAGGGTTAGCAAGTGATATTGGTAGGTACACGTTGAGAATGGGTTGTATATGGTTAGGGCACTATTCTATTGGGTGTTATATGCAGGACACCAACGTCCGCAATACAGGACACCACGAATAGAGGTTAGAATAAAGTTAAGCGAAATATAAAGTGATTAGATATAGTTAGATTAAGAATATTTAGAGATATTGGTTATTATACGATTAGAATTTAGTGTGTATGGGCTTTGTATGACCGTTTTAAAGTTTTACTATTCTCTCAATTCTGCACGTGCATAGAAAAATATTATATCACGTGATGTATATTTTATTCGTTGTGGTTAAACGTATATACGACGATCTTGTTAACTAATAACTTTGAACGTTTACATTCAAATCGTTATAAATCTAATAATAAGTAGATATATGTATTAGAAGCTATGTTTGAATTAATTCACGTTCTTTAGGTCGGCATTTCTTGTAGTTTGTTCTCTTCAGCTTGATATAGGTATTTCAATATATATCACGTGATTTAATAATATATATCACGTGATACTAATTTGAACGAATTATGCTATAATTATGGAATCAAAGTAAGTTAGATTAACATCATCTAATCAAGATAACGGTTCAGGTACTCTGAGATTTTGCTTTAGATACTAGCCTGGCACAATTACCGTGGTAATTTGATATAGTTCAGATCACGTGTAACACAACACGTGATCCAACGTTCAAGTTCGAAACGTCTTTAAGCACCTTCTAAGGAGCAATAGGTAACAGTTCTACAAGAGTGATCATGGTAACAGAATTATTTGGCCGATCTGCCAAATAGATCGTTTCAGTATCGTATTTCTAGATGTACCAGTTTTAGTGAGTATAAATCTGACTTCTACAAGCTGCCACTATTACATACTTCTACCGAGTGATACTTATATTAGAGATGTGTCACTAAATATTTATAAGTGCGGTTAAAAATATGAATTTTTTAGTGAGCTTCTCTTATTCTCTCGCTAAATTTTTCACAAGCATCTCATTGATGACTCACTAAATACATCTCAAAAATCATTTTTCGTATTTGTAAGCTAAGAAATATATTATTTAGTGATTTCCTCACCATCATTCTCGCTAGATGTCTCACTAAATCTCTTATTTACTAAATCTCACTTTTTCTCTAATTATCGATCAACCGAGGTTCACCATGTCGAAACAACTACAAAGACTCCTCGTGAGGAGCTTCTCATCGTCGCCACGAGCGTTGTCGTTGCATATCCATCGTCCTAGGCGTACTCTCATAGATATCGCCACCAAATTTTCGTCTCTGAAACCCATCACAATGGTGACGGCCCATGATTATCTCACCAGTAAGATGGGCGAACGCGTTGGATTTGATATAGCTTTAGTGGGAGACTCGCTAGCAATGACGACGTTGGGTCTCCAGGACACCAACGAGCTCACGTTGGATGAATTTCTCTACCACGTCAAATCTGTTGAGCGTGGAAACAAAGAATCGTTTTTAGTGGCCGATTTGCCATTTGGAAGTTTTGAAAAATCAGTGGAACAGGCCGTGGACACCTCCATTAGACTCGTTAAGGAAGGAAAAGTCCAGGCAGTCAAGGTCGAAGGTGGTAACGAGGAAATTCTCCCTACCATCACTAAATTGGTGGCCATAGGGATCCCTGTGATGGGCCATGTTGGGTTGACTCCTCAGAGACACAACTCTTTTGGTGGGTTCAAATTACAGGGAAACTCAGTAGAAACCTCCTCAAAGATTTATAACGAGTGCCTAGCATTACAGAAAGCGGGCGTGTTTTCAATTGTACTCGAATGTATTCCAAACAAGCTCTCTGAGTTTATTACCAATAAACTTAAGGTCCCTACCATTGGGATTGGAGCCGGACCTTCGACTTCTGGCCAGGTTTTAGTGGTGGCTGACTTACTCGGAATGTGTGAGCCAGAGAGTCACAAGGCTAAGTTTGTGAAGCAGTACAGTAACGTTTTTGACCAGGGGGTCAAAGGGATGGAGGAGTATAAACGAGAAGTTGAGGAAAGGACGTTTCCAGAGGGAGCAAAACATGGATATAAAATGAATAAGGAGGTTTGGGAGAAGTTTAGTGAGAGAGTGAGTTAGAGTTAGAGTGAGCTAGTGAGCGATAGCGAGCTAGCGAATTATATCTAGTGACTGATCTTGAGCTAGCGAATGATATCTAGTGACTGATAATGAGAATGAACTGAAACAGACAAATGATGGTGAGCAAACTAATCTACTTAGAACAATCACTAGCGATACCATAGTTACTGACTATGTCATAATATTATTGGTTCGCAGATGAATAATCGACTGAACCAGTGGACATTATTGACTGGTTCGTCTGGTTTTATAGCGAGTCTTACGTCACTAATTTTCGTCATTAATTTAACATACTAAATTCTTGAATTGGTTTCTAGTGGGACAATTTGAATTAGCTAATGGAAGCCTCAAAGGCTCGCTACTGATTCTAACTAGACAAATATTTGTGTGACCAGTTGGTCGCCAGTGTCACTACTTGGATCCAGTGATTATATTACTCTCTCGGTGGCATTTCTAGCTTATGCTGGGTGTTTGAGTCCAGAGGTATTTTTAATGAACTATCGAACTATCTACAAAAATTGTTAGAGACTATGAGGGTCGTGGAGAGAGACGTGGAGCCAATAACTTGCCGTCTATGAAGTAGACAAATTCACTAGTGGCTCAAGACCGATTCTGATCCAAATCATACCGCAATAAAGAGCAATTACTGCTACTGTTAGAGATGAACTGATTGAAGACGAATTGGAATGTGATTTTTTGAAGAATATCGCCATTGCTACTGACTCACAACGCAATTCCCGATGATTGAAAGTGTATTACTTTCTGATTTGCGCTATTACTCATGCTACTCTTCAAATAGTGTCACTAGAATCTGGAAAGACCCAGAAAATTAGCGGAAACTCTACAAATAGGTGAACCGGTGCACCCCAGAGCCAGAATTACTCTTCAAACTTCATTGGAAGTAAATATCGCTAGAGAGCTCAGACTGCCAGGTCAGAATCTTAGAGACCACCTAAAATGTCCCATAATTTACTCAATCTCACCAATTTTCACTAGAGGCGCTGCAAAAATTCACACATAGATTGTATATAAAAATAGAACTAGACTTTCAGAACCTGAAGTCGTTATTAGGATTAAACCCGGCATCTTGGTAGTTTTAGAGTGAGTTTTAGTAGTTTTAGCGCGAGCTATTCCAAGATTTAGCCGATGCTCTCACTATTTTTAGCGGATGCTCTCACTATTTTAGTGGAGCTCTCGCTATTCGTGGCGTTTTCTCTCACTATTTCTATTATTGGGTCTCATTATTTCTCGCTATTTCTCACATTTAGTGACATTTGGTTCTCCCAGTGACTCACCCCGGTAGTGCCCGGGACCAAAATGAACTGATAAACTGAATTAGCAGAGTGTATCACCAGACATTTTATTCAGTAGCCACCATGACTATTTCTATCGTCCCCAATACGAATCCTGAGGTGCTCCGTGTCTTCATCGTCCGCCACGGTCAGACCGACCATAACGTCAAGAAAATCCTTCAGGGCCACACCGACATCGACCTCAACCCTACGGGTATCGACCAGGCCAGAAAACTCGGCCAGGTCTTTCTGATGATGGAACTTGATGACATTATCTCGTCAGATCTCTCTAGGTGCCAAAACACCGTCAAGGAGATTGCCGTGCACCACCAGAAGGAAGTGGAGTTGACGCCAGCATTTAGAGAGAGAAATATGGGCATCGCTGAAGGCATGTATCTTAAGGACGCTCTCGCTAAGTACGGGGAGAGTTTCCGTGAGTTTGGCGAGAAGAAGGAACAATTTAAAGAGAGAGTCGACAGAGAGTTCACTAAAGTGGTCAAGAGAAATAGCGACAGCAAGAATATCTTGATCTGTACCCACGGTGGGACCATTACGATGTTTGTGAATTATCTCCATAGAGAGAAGGGATTCAAGCTCCACCGAGACTTGTCGGTAGAGAATTTGAAAGTTCCGTTTAATACTTCGGTAGCGGTGGTGGATTTAGCGAGAGATGGGAATGGGGGAGTGATTCAAGAGTTTGGGAATACTGAACATTTGGGAGGTAGGTTTGAGGTTAAGGACCAGATGTTGAGATGAGTGTTTCAGGGTGGTGAATGGGGCGAGAATAGTGAACCAGAGTCCCGGCCCAAGCAGAATAGTGAGAAGTGGTTGATGTAGTGAGAAAACCATAGAATGAAACGTGAGAGATACAAGATATAGTCTCCGAGAGACCTACTGATAGATCTACTGGGAGTTCCACTGAGTTAGCGAATCTTCTACCGAGCTACTTAGAAAATGGTAGTGGTGCCCAATCCATTGTCCGAATCTTTCGAAATTGACCTCTATAAAGACTGGTAACTTAAACTTGATCAACAGACTAACTCACTCACTTTATGGCCCACTAACTGACTTTCTGGCCCACTGACTGACTTATCGACCTCTCTACACTCACCACGACCTCACCACGACCTCACCACGTGTTATTCTAGATTTTACTTCTCTGCTCTAAGAGCCAACGGCCGTGGATCCATAGACACCGGTTGTTTGTATATAATTTAATAGAGAATTTGTTGGACGTTTAGTGTGAATTATCATACGTTTCTTACTAGCTTTGTAGCCAGAATAGGATAAGTCTAAGAGACTGTCTGATTTCATTAGGAATACATTTATAATTGTGAATTTGTCAGTCTATGTCTTGTTTTATGTGATAGGTTTATGTAATATGTTTTATGTCTGATTTTGTCATAAGTTTTATGTCTAATTTTGTCGTATCGTTTTTCTTTTTAAGGTTGGTATGTAGTATTTATTTCTGGTTTGTGACATCGTACTCTAATTACATGAAAAATTGCAGAAGTTAGAGGGATTTTTAGTGGATTTTAGGAGCACCATCTCGGCAGGAATCTTAGACACATTTCTATCTAGAACAATTCTATTTATGACGTATTCTCTCCTCGATCTTCATTGAATTGAAAGTTACCTAACAAATCATATTGGGTCGTGTGGTGACAAATTTTGCACCCAAATATCGGAACAAGTTACCAACAAAACTCATCTATAGAGTCTTAATTAACTTATTGGTTAATCTAATGACCTAAGATGAGGTCTTTCTAATTCAATGTAACGTAAATTGTGATGATGGCCAGGAAATTTACAATCAGACATTATTTAATGGCATTTATTGGGAGCTCTAACTCTTACAAATCCTCGATACTACACACAAAAGTGCATTACCAAGAGCAGTTCTAAAGAGAAACATCTCCCCAACATACACTCCAGTGGATATAGAGGGGAGCTATAAAATTTCACTTAAAGATTCTCCTAAATATCACTAACAATCCCAAAACTACTGAAAACCTCGCTATTTTTATGAGAAATCTTACAAATCCTCACTAATTCAGAATTTTCTCTACCAAAATTTCTCACACCTCACTAAATCCCCACTAAAGTTTTTTATCCTCACTAAATTCACAATTACCAATTTTTCATTAACTTATCCATACTCTTCAGATGTTTAGAATATTCCAACGATCTCTCAGTACGAGTCCAAGACTGTTCACCAGCCACTACTTCGGAGACTCTCTCTCCCACACTATCCCAACCGTAAAGCTTGCCTGGGATCGTCACTCGTCAGAGACCTCCACTACCGACCGCTCTCCACTCATAATTCTTCATGGACTCTTTGGATCGAAGTCTAATTCAAGAACCGTCGCTAAGAAATTGGCTTCCACACTTTCTCGTGACGTTTTCTGCTTAGACCTCCGTAACTTTGGCGACTCGCCTCACAATCCACGCTTGGATTACCCAGCACTTGCTGCCGATGTTGAAAGGTTTATCGACGAAGAAAACTTTGCCAGAAAACCAATTTTAGTGGGCCATTCTATGGGAGCCAAAACTGCCATGGCAGTAGCCCTCCGTAGACCAGAATTGTTGGAAATGGTCGTCTCGGTAGACAACGCACCCGTAGCAGGTTTAGGGGGAGGAAGTTTCTCCAAGTACGTCAATCAGCTCCGGTTGTCGGTAGAAAAGTATCAGTACACTAATATTAAGGACGTGGACGCTAAACTTGCTGAAGTTGAGCCTTCTGTTCCGGTCCGCCAGTTCTTACTTACAAACCTCAACCGAGGAAGAAAGGACGACAAGATCACATCGAAAGTGCCATTGGACGTAATTGGCGAGGCCATAATAAAAGGAAACATTGCGTCGTGGCCGTTTGACCCCAGTGTGACGAGGTGGACTGGGCCAGCGTTGTTTATTAGGGGGACGCAGTCAAATTATGTTCCTGACGACGTTCTTCCAGATATCGGACGGTATTTTCCAGACTTTGAGGTGAGAGATGTGGATGCTGGCCATTGGTTGATTAGTGAGAAGCCAGAGGAGTTTATGGGAGTTTTAATGGACTGGATAGAGAGGAGGGAGGATTAATGATAATTGACTAATGATTACGTCATTGGTCAGTTATAGGGAACTATCATATTATTGATAAAATCAATTATCATATTACTGATTTCATCGGAAATAGAGAGAAATCACTAATAAATCACTGATTCCTAAACTAATTCTACTGAGATATAGCGAGAAATACCAATAATTAGAGACGTATTCACTTATTTCACCACTTCCTCATCAGTCAGTGACAAACATAGAGAAAGTCACTATTCTCACTATTGAAAAGTATACGGAGCTATTCAAGAAATACTGAATATAAAACCATATTCTCAACATAGTAATGTACTTCTTGGACCACTCGGAAACATAGTTTGAAGGAAGTGTCTCTAAACTCACTTAGCTCTAATATGCAATGGGTTAATCCGAGGTAAATTTCGTCTAGTAAGGACGGACCAGGACCTTTTATTGGAAAAAGGACCCCAATTGGTTGGTACTCGACCTTCCGATCCACAATTTGTTTGAGTAAAGATAAATGTTGAAGATTGGCCTTGCCTCGGGGTCTATGAAGCCTCTATGAAGCCATTTTGATGTTTTATACACGTGACTTTTGGCACAATCATTATAAAACGTGGAAACTAAGAGATAAGAGACTGGACGACAGGTTATAGAGAGAGACCGGAATAGAGAAGAGTTGAGATACTCTATTTAATAATTTAAGAACACTTCCACATGATTTCCTTTCCTTTCTATGACTATTCCTATTTACCCGGCGCACGACCCAATATCAAAATCTGTAGAAGTTAACTTTATATTCTAGATGTATAATAAAATGTATAGAGCCAGCAATGAATAGGGAGTCTATCGTTAATAGGTACAGCAAAATCTAATATACTACTAGTAAAGTTAACCAGGTTAAGTAAGAAAATGCAGTCATAGTGACAAATGAAGGACTCCCTCTCGGCCTGATTCTTTCTTGGTCATGAATGTTCTTAAGAGTTCGTCTCTTAGCTCGTCAAAGTACTTCAGATCCCTCCAATTTTTTACTCTCGAATTCCATTACTTGTCAGATTGTTTTTCATTCCATAGTTCTATTTCTTCACTACTGACTTCTATATTTATAGATTATAAATCTCCGACCTTCACGTTTCCTTCTCCAACGAAATCTCCATAGATATCAAATCTACGCTGGTAATGGACCGGAATACCTTCTCTAGCCTTAGGCAAGAGGTCTTTGTCCAATTCCGCATACAAGATCTCTTCTCCTTCCCCGGCCTCAGCGATCACATTTCCAAATGGATCAGCTACGAGAGAATGTCCATAGGCCTGGTAACCACCGCCTTCAACATCCCTCGCGGGACTACATAATACGGTGAACATCTCGTTGTCAACGGCACGGGCTCTCGCTAACAATTGCCAATGTAATGGACCGGTGGTAGTGTTAAAAGCACCTGGGTAAAACATGGCAAAAGAGTTATGAGGAGCTCTTGAAGCGATCGAGGCCAATTCCGGGAACCGGATATCGTAACAAATCCCCAAACCGACATTTCCGAAGTCTCCCAACTTGAAGACAGTGGCCTTATCACCACCGGTTAACGAAATCGACTCCTTAAAGGTGATTCCGCCTGGGATATCAATGTCAAATAAATGGGCCTTACGGTGTTTGGCGATTATTTGGCCCTGTGGCGAAAACGTCAAGGAGGTGTTGAAGATCTTGTTGTCAAGCTCAGGGTCCAACTCCGGGATGGACCCGCCAACAATGAAGATCCCGTGTTTCTTCGCCAATTCCGACAAAACAGAAGTGGTCTCGCCTGAAGGGATTAATTCTGCATAGTTCCGGAACTGATCAACAGCATACGGAGAATTGAAACATTCTGGCAACATCACCAAGTCCAACTGTCCAATGGTGGATGACGTCACGGCGTCGTCAATGAATTTAGAGACTTTAGCCAAGTTGGCGGCCTTGTCGGCACCGGCCTTGATCTGTATAAGTGCGACCTTTAACGATTTGCTGAGCGGACTCTTTAAAACTGACATGTTAAGGAGCAAGTGGTGGAGTCGGGACGAGATTTCTAATTTATCTGACTCAGAATATTACTCGAGCTCGGGGAATCACGTGAACGGAATTCTGAGGTCACGTGATTTGGTTCGTTATTTCTATCTGGCTGCAATAATGCCTAAGATATAGATATTAACAATGCAAGTCTAACAAGTAGAGTATAAACAGTTAAATGCTGATGATATATTGATTATTATGTATAAATAGAGAACTTTTGACTATTCTAGCTTATACTCGTCTTGAGATTAGGTTTGGTTACTTATAGCTATGCTAAGGCCACTCATGATTAGGTAGCCATTTATTATGATCAAGAATAAGAAGCAAAGAGATCTTATACTCTCTTTATCTCTCCTCTCCATCTAAGGAGTTGTTTCTGATTTGGTCAGGGGAATTTCATGTTCACTCATATCCTTCTCAGACTTGTCTGCTCTTCTTCTTAGTTGTTTGTATAAGAAAAACGCAGATAGTAAGATCCCACATCCCGCCATCCCCATTCCCATAGCCTGAGCTGCTTTGATTCCTTTGATGGTTGTTTCCATGCTGGGTTCCCTATCTTTCGTGACGTAAAACTCTACAGTCCCAGCTATTCCCAACCCTATAGCGATGGAATAATTCACAAATGTGGACACTAACGACCCTGCAATTCCCTGTTGTTCCCTAGGAAGACTATCACTTAGTAATACACAACCTGCAGGGAACGACATATCCATACCAAACGGTCCAATCAAGAAACTGACAAATTTTTGCAGCCAATATATTTGGTGTGTATGCATCGTTCCTGCAACGATGCTGGCAATAAGAAAGGCACACATGGCTAGGAGCAACACAAATGCCAGCGGAACGTGCTGGAGCAAATAAGCCGTAGATAAAGCAGCGACATAGCCCATAATCAGCGTCGGAATCGAATATACTGCAGCCATAACGGAACTTTTTCCATCCACCACCAAAATCCATCTGAAAATATAGTAGATCCAGATCCCAAAGCATGACCAGCCTGCAGCAATACATCCGAGCACGAATCCAGTATCTCCTTTCAATGCTTCTCTAGGGACAATCGGATGCGACACTCTTTGTTCTATGAAGTAGAATGCTACGAGGGCCAAAAATCCCACAATCAACAACACATAGACATACGGCGTGTCCCAGCCGACATTGGGGCCCTGGTTCCAGGCGAAATTTATAAGCACCAACCCAGTAACACCAGCGAGCGAGCCCCAGTAATCGAAAGATCCCGGAGAATTATGCGCAATCCCGATATGTTGGGGAATAATGAAGAAGGCACCGACCGCAGCGACTCCAGCGACAATTCCTGCTAGCCAGAACGTCCACGGCCACCGCACAAGTTCCGAAAACATACTGGTGAACAAAGCACCAAGAACAAACCCTCCTGGAGCAATGGCTCCAAAAAGACACATATAAATATTCTTCTTCAACGAGGGAGGATAGTAACTTCCGAGGATGGCCTGGGAATTCGGCATGGTAATCGCAGGACCCATCCCCTGAAGAGCTCTCATGATGCTAAACACAACTGTACTCTTTCCGTAGCTGGAAAACCCTACTGCTAATGATGTCACCGCGTACCACCCATAACCCACCAAGTACATAAACTTATACCCATACATGTCACCCAATCTCCCTGAAATCAAGATGAATGTACCCACCGTCAACGAGAATGATGCGGTAAACCACGATTCTTCTCCAGCAATGCCTTCCACACCGAAAGTTTTAGCGATGAACGTTCCTCCAATGATGGTTTGTGCTACTGACGCTTGCGTGATGAGCTGCGAGAGACATATGAAAAAGATAAAGAGTCCTTCGCGTAGCGGAGAAATGTCGTGGTGATTGGGAATGGCCAAGGTGGTTATTATGGACGCAATGTCGTCCATATCTTGGAGTTCCAACTCTGAATCAACATCGAATCTTTGGATTGATGAAGTTTCTTCATCTCCAGCGCTCAGATATCTGTCGCCATTTATGATATCTGAATCTGTGGCGACATTTCCAGCTGCCATATTTCCAGCTATAGAATTTGGATCTGTCGAGTTACCCAATTTCTCTCTAGTTGATGTCATTAATTTATAAAATGCATTGGTGGAGATTTTGGCTGCTTATATAAATACCCGTTTTGACGTAACCGATGCGTCTGACGTGGAAATGCGACTGGAAATGCGACATTACTAATTTTAGTCAGATTGGAAAGTTTTAGTCAGGGTTCAAAAACTCATCACCTGAGAGATGGTCGGGCCGACAAATCGGGACTAGCTCAGTTTCTAAAACCTCGTTGTAATCGAAGGAAGTGCTTAGACTTTGGGAGACTTGGTCATTGTCAGTTGGTGGGGCTACTAGGGGTGTACCATTCGACATCCACCACCAGTACTGAGTAACAAACCATAAAGCAATCTTCAGCGCGAAATTTATTACTAACTTTTAGTCAATTCGATTTTTCTAACTGATGAATAATTGTGAGTATGTAAGCGACTCACATGAGGGAACGGTATGCGATATAGATCCGATGTTCGGATCTGTATCCCGACCTCTCCCGGAAAAACTAATTTCCATTGTAATTGAAACCATATGGAGAACTTGAGAAGTCTCCGAAGTGTCTCGTCACTAAGGAGCGAAGCGACTTAGTGGCAATCTTTACGCCTACGCCTCAGTGACCATCTCTCGGCTTCTAGCAAATGTCGCTACCTACTTATTCTTATTCCCTTTATTATTACATATTAACTCTGACAATATGGGACATGTCACAAGGTATCAAAAAGATGTCGTGACAAGAAATCAGAGGTCTATAAATTGATGAGGACATCTTTACAACAGTTTCATTGAATAGAACCAATCAAGAATTGATTTGGTTTATGAAACTTAGAAAATTTGCAGCCACAATACACCAGCGATGGGAATTGAGAAAAGATTCTCAAGCTCAAACTTAATCGATTCAAACGGATTGTGGGAATTCCGAGGTTTAGATGTGCTTGAGTAAAACTTCTTTGGTTGGTTCGAAACAAGGGATCTCCATAATAATCAAGAAATGTTCAAAAGTAGTCAATAAGGGTCGATTAGGGTCAAAAAAATGTTCATTAAGGTCAATTAAGTCAATTTGTGTCAATTAAGTCAATTTGTGTCAATTTATGTCGATCCTCGTCACTTTGCTCTCTTTTTAGATTTCTTTCCATCTCTTTTTGATCTCTTTTTCACCAGATCTCTTTCTATTTCTTTGGTTCTTCCTTAAATTTGGTGGTTTCTTTCAACCACTTCAAATGAGGCATGAATATCTCTTTACACTTCTCAGTAGACCATTCAGTTTCCTTGACATAACTTAAAACATCACCCATCCACTCGCTGCCGTATTCTTTACAATAACCTTCAGTGAAGAACTGCATCACTCTCAAATCAAAATCGTAGCCCACATTGTCATTAATAGAAGAGTACATTCTGATATGGTCGCCCAGCTCCGTGTAGATCAATTCGTGGTTGTTCACTAACCAATCAGGATAGTACTTAGGATACGATAAGTGCATGAAAACAAGATCTATATCTCCAGTAGACTTCAAAGACTGGATAGGATCGTAGTGACCGAGCGATTTCGACTTGAACGAGTTATCTGTTTGAGAAACGTAGCCTACCCACTTGAATTGTTTGAGAGTTTGAAACCATGGCTCTCCAACTACATGGGCAGCAGCGATAAATGTCTCCTTATCACCCTCACCGGCAGATCCTTGCGTTAAAAGAGGATAGTAGTGGTGTGGTCCAAAGACATTGTAGTACAAGCAAAGAAGTAACGTCTTGAAATGGGAGGTTTTGTTGATGAGGAACATTCCTGTTTCGGATGTAGGGTCTGGTAAAGTTCCTTCAAAGTCATGGAAGTTACTGTTGGAAAAGTCGTATTCGCTGGCAGGCTTGAAATCCTTCAAACCGGCAAGTTCTGCCTGTTTCTTATCATAAGCTGAGTATCTGACCTTCTTTTCCTGGACCTTTACACCGGCAATATCGAAGAACTTTGGATTGGTCGTTCTGGCCCAGGCGTCGGGCCAAAGAATCATATTCTTCTCTTTATACAACTCAGAGTCGAAGATATAGTCGATGTTTTTCGTGGGGAAGTTATCAGAATCGATATAGAAGACGTTTTCAAACTTGGAACTGAGCAATGCCAACATTTTGAACTGGTATCCACCAATATTGAACTCGGTTTTAAGTTCCTGTCCCAACGTATCGTCAAAAACGTTACATCTGGCATTGTATTTGGGAAGAACATTTTCACAAAAATCTTTTTCGTACTCTTTAGAGCTGGAGATGAAGAGTTCAATTGGTTTCTTGGCCCCAGTGGCTCTGATTTGCTTAATAACCAAGAACGAGAGCCAACTGTACTTGCCTCCACCAACGAGAACGTAACCAGAGGATCCGTGGTAATCTTTCCACTCTGGATCCGATTCGAGAATGTTTCCAAATGTTGAAAGTTGATAGTTTTCTACAAACTTGTTAAGTTCTATATCCATAAATCTGGTGTGGGAGTCCTTGAGCTCGTCGAAGGTGGTAGCGGGAATATCGAGAACGTTTTCGAGTAGTTTCTTTGAGAACAAAAAGTCATTTGTGTTGGAGAATTTCTCGGGAGCCTTCTCGTTAATGTATTTGCCTTTGATCGACGGCGACTTGATTTTGTAGGACTGAAGGGACGAGAAGAAGACACGATAGTCACGAATAGATTTGAGAAGAGCCGCATCTTTGGTACCGGACGGAGCAGTAACTTTTCCAGACGGAGCCGGGGCTGAAGACTTGACAGGTTTCTTATCGCCAACGAGAGGTTTGTCAATATCTCCCGAGTTTTCTTTACCTTCTTCTAAACCTTCGTATTCAACCTCGGCTGGATCCTCATCATCTTCAGGGCTGGTTGCCACCTTAGGACTGGCTGCCCCTTTAGGATTTCCTGAATCAAACCGTTCACCTTCTGGAGGATCTACCGATGGTTTGATGCTGGGGATCACAGAATTTATAGCTCCTCCATAGGAACTTTTTGTGAGTAAATGTACACTGACAAACAAGAGTATCAACACTACACCCAACTTCACGCGGTGACGTTTGATTGCTCGGAGTAACATTGGTGGGATGAAAAGTGCCGTGAATGGAGATTTGAGGAAGTGTGAATGTTTTTGGATAAGATTTTTAGAGGTCGGATCTGGGATACGATATGAGATCCGGTCGGAAGTCGAGATTTGTAAATGAGAGAGATTGGGAAGCTTTAGTAGAGAGGATGCGACACTGATTAAGTGAATCGCTATATAAGAGTCTGGTGAGTGTACTAATGAATGCCACTAGACGTCTTACGGGATTTTAGTGAATATTCCTTAGGTGTTAAGCACCGGGGCCTAGGCATAGCTAACGACATTTCTCTAGACATTTTTAATGGTGATGATCTATGAGACATTTTAAAACGCGTCTAGTGGTGCCACTATAGGGTGCCACCAGGCGGTTAATCGTACTACAATGCCTGTAATATTAGGCTGTTGCTAGTGGATCTACAAGCCGGTATTTTTTATTCTGCTATTTGTCTATTATATAGCGAATCATCTAGAATACCTAGTCTTGATTGTCTCATTTTAGTGAGAAAATATTTACTGACAAAATTAGTATATTTACTGAGATAAATACTAAGAAATATAATAATTACTGATAAAGTACTCTACTTTTTATTTTATTTAGTGAGAAATGGTTCTAATTACCGAGAGTTTTCAAAATACTGTTTACCAAGTATTAGCAGCGAGTGTTAGTAGCGAGTGTCTATGCTTGCTTTCAAGAAGTATGACCAACTAAACTTGCTTATACAAATCTAAAAAATAGACCCAACCCATCCTACTCGCAGCTCTTACACATCGCCCACACTCTACTAACCCAAGCTCTTCCTCATTTCTCACTACTTGACAAATTGATCTCCAAAATTCAAACCACCGCCACTATGTATAGAGTGCTCCCACCAAGAGTCCTTACCACTAATTGCAGACAAAGAGTGACAAATATGTCAACAATTGCCTCTCTGATCATTCTGGGGAACGATTCCAAATCAAAAGATGTTATTGGCGAAGCTGGTGAGAGTGGTGCCAGTGACCTCACTAAGAATTCCTCCACAGATTCCTCACATGGAGCAAGAATTCATACTACACAAGGTAAACTGACGACTAACAATACCAGCAACTCCACTAACTCATCTTCTACGTCTAATTCTACTTCCACTCTCGCATCTCTTGCTTCTAAATCATCTTTCACCCAGCTTACCCCTGACAAACGGATCCAGGATCAAGCAATAGCGCTAAAGAACGAAAAGAACATCATTCACACTCCCAGGATTTTGTTGCTGGGAGCTTTTTCATGGACCGTCCCTGAGAAACGGGCTGCCTACAAATATTTAACTTCCAGCCCTAAAGCTCTTGAGGATCTTAAGTTAGATCCTGAACAAGATGAGGAGTTCAAAAGTATCGTCTCTGGAGAGATATATCACGAAGACTTTGTAGATAAGTTTCCAGTTCCGTACTCGCAGGCATATGCTGGCTGGCAATTTGGACAATTTGCTGGACAATTGGGGGACGGTAGAGTGATGAATTTGTTTGAGATGGAGAAACAAGTGAAGCCCGGAAATGACCCGGTGGATCTGGCGAAAAATGTGAACCTGGGAAATGATTCGGTGGATCTGAATCTGGCTCGTCCTAAGCTTCCTAGTCTTGCTAATAGAAACAAATATGAACTACAACTTAAAGGAGCTGGTAAGACTCCATTTTCAAGATTTGCAGATGGAAAAGCCGTCCTCCGGTCATCTATCAGAGAATATATAATCTCTGAACATTTGCACGCAATTGGTATTCCATCTACCAGAGCTTTATCACTAACATACCTTCCAAAAACGTATGCTCAGCGTCATAGGGCAGAAAAATGTGCTATAGTGTCTAGATTTGCTGAGCTGTGGGTGAGACTTGGTAGTTTTGACTTATACAGATGGAGAAGTGATAGAAATGGTATTAGGGAACTTGCAGACTATGTTATTAATGAATTGTTCACTGTAGATGGCGAGAAATTCATCCACTTTCAGGAAATCAGTGGCCAGAACGATTTTTTTAACGACTTTGGTCCGCTAACTGATTACGATAAGATGTATTATGAGGCAGTGATTAGAAACGCGTCAACTACAGCGCTCTGGCAATGTTACGGGTTTCTCAATGGAGTTTTGAATACTGATAACACATCGATTCTCGGGCTATCGATGGATTTCGGGCCATTTTCTATCTTGGACAAGTTCGATCCGAACTTCACATCCAACTCCGAAGACCACGAGCTCAGGTACAGTTACAAGAATACTCCAACATCGATCTGGTGGAATCTCACACGGTTTGGTGAAGATTTGGCCGAACTTTTGGGTGCTGGCCCAGAATTGTTGAATGATAAGGATTTTGTAGAGGGAAATTTCCACAAAGAATGGGAAGACCAGATTATTCAGCGAGCCACAAAGGTTATCGAGATTGGTGGAGAAATTTTCCAATACACTTTTACCAAGGTTTACGTAGAGACCTTTTTCAACAGGTTGGGATTATCACAGGCTCTTATTGATAAGGATCCAAACGTCAGCAATGAAGAACTCATTGCTCCAATGCTAGATATGTTAGGAAAGGTTCAATGTGATTTCAACAAGTTCTTCTTACATTTGCAGAGTATGGACTTGGAGCAAGATCTGACACAGATCGCCGAGAAACTTATTCTTCCTAGCGAGAATGTTTTGGGTGAATCTTATTACTCAAAGGAAGAGTTGGTAGAGGTGGTGGTCAATTGGCTAGAAATCTACAAGCAAAAGATGAAGGAGTCGGCTGAAATTGACCCACACCATAAGCTGGTGAGTTTGCGGTACAACCCTGTATTTTTACCCCGGAACTGGATCTTGGATGAAGTTATACGGTTTACTGAGGAAACTGATGGTGAGGATTTGAGTTATTTAAAGAAATTGGAGAAGATGAGTTGCAATCCATTTGACGCAAGCAAATGGGGAGACGAAATGAAGGAGTTGGAGGATAAATGGAGTTTACAGGGTGATGTTGGTGCTGAGTATATACAAATGCAATGCAGCTGCTCAAGTTAGACAGATGAGGCTCAAGAAATGTTCAAGTTGTCAGCGTTGAGGTTAAATTAATATCCAAGTTGTTCAGAGTGTATAAGTTCATAATAGGCGACAATTTATAAGTAGCCAGAGAGTAACAGTTCACAATAGACCACATTTCATAACTTGTCTGCAGAATTGGCGGAATTGTATTCATTCTTTGAAGGATTTCTATCTGAATTTCACAAGAAAATGAATCATGAGACCTCAGAGATAAAGAACATTTTCTGGTGAGTGTCTATGAAGAAATTACTCGTATTTCTTCTGTATTTAAAGAGTATTACATTGTGTTAGAGCCTAGTTAACAATGCATTTACTTGTTAGTCCTCGAATTTCAATAGAGAAGGAATTTCTGTATGTTTGTTATTTTTATAATTTGGCTGCGAAAAGTAGAAATATGACAAAAATGACAAAAATGATTTCTAATTTGGACTCTTGGAGGAGTAACTCTTCCAGTATGAATAGATGGAGATAAGGGGAGGACCGCGAACAATATTGTATACCAAATTCCCACTCGTAATTCTAGATCTAGGATTTGTTGGATGTGGATAAGTATTGATAATGTATGCTAATAGAGGAGAATGGGTATTGAGAGCTAAAAGATAGAACAAGAGAAATAGAGGACAGAGAAAGACGGAATATCGATGTTTCAGAAGCCACTAATCTTATAAGATTGTATCCTATTTTTTATCTAGCTACGATAAATATCTCTCACGCAATATTGTTCTTCATTATTTAGGATAGAATTAAGGAATTTGTGAGATCAAATGAACCACAATCACAAAAGAAGTACAGTTTCAAAACTTTACTGATACAGTGAACTATTTCCTTGTGGATTTATGGAGATTAAATTTCTTACTTGATGGTTTAATCAGAGGTATATAATAAGTCGTATTTAGTGTTTAAATCTTTGTGTCGTTTTTGAATGTCGCAATAAAATCATTGAGACAAATGTCTCCCATAACTCTCCCCACAATTAGACTCGAATAGAAGTAACATTAGTGAAATAACATTACAAGAATAACATTACAGGAATTGACATCACCAGAATTTATATCGAGGGCTATTGATAGACTAGTCACAGAACTGGCTAGAAAATCTATCATATATTTTGGTGTCGCGACAATTTTCACACAATTTGCGACAATTTTCATCTCCAGTTTTCGTAATTTTCTTAATTTGATTCATTTCCTACAATTACTCCATTCATCAATTCCATTTAAAAGTCGTTCATTTCAAACTATTAATCATAACTATTCGTTCAATCTTTTATTTGAATGCAGATTTTGCATCATTGTAACCTTTGTTAAAGGCATCCTTGGCTTGTTCTTGAACCTTTGGCTCCAAGTTTGATATTTTAGAGTCCAACTTGTCGTTTCCGGTGGTGAATCCAGATCCATGAGTTCCGGAAGTATGAGTACCAGTACTGGAGTGGTGACCTGTAGTACCAGAGCTTGAGTGTGCGTGGTCAGATGTGTGAATATCACTGTGGGTTCCGTGATTAGATGTGTGACTAGTTCCAGCAGATGCACCTAAACCCAGTTCACGTGCGCCATGGTGGTCGGTAGAATGATGAGAGCCATGCTTGTCTTGAGCAAAGTTGATGCCATCAATTCCTTTACCGTCAGTACCACGTCCATCATAACCAGTACCAGATGTACCAAAGCCACCAGATCCAGCTCCCCCAGTTCCGGTTCCTCCAGTTCCAGTTCCTCCAGTTCCACGTCCTCCAGTTCCCGTACCTGCAGTTCCGGATCCTGGGGTACCATGTCCGGCCATACCACTGCCCGCAGTACCAAATCCAGCAGAACCAAATCCTGCAGTACCACTTCCGGCGGTACCATGACCAGCGGTACCATGACCAGCGGTACCATGACCAGCGGTACCATGACCAGCGGTACCATGACCAGCGGTACCAGTACCAGCTGTTCCATGGCCAGAACTACCAAATCCTGCCGTACCACTTCCTGCCGTTCCAGTACCAGCAGTACCATGACCGGAATTACCGTGACCTGAGGATCCGTAAGTCTCCTTTCCAGTTCCGAGGCTAGAATCTTTGGAGTATGGATCGGAAGCTCCCAGTGTTCCATGAGTTCCTGCTGCTCCACCTGCTCCTGCACTTGTGGTACCACCTCCAAACTTAGTCCCAATACCTCCTTCAACTCCACTCAAGTTTTCTCTTCCCACATAATCTCCTCCGTGCTTATCAATGTCATTTGCATACTGACGAGCTTGGTCTTTGGTGAGATTTCCTTCCTTATACTGCTTCAGAATCTCGCCGGTAACGTTCTCCTTACCAATGGCCTTTCCGCCTTGTTTGTCGAGTTCGTTGGCGTCGTTCTTTCCGAATTTGCTTTGAATTTTGTCTGTTAATCCCATATTGTAGTGTGTAGATTGATTGTAATTAATTGAAAAGATTTGGAAAACGGGCTTTCCCCAACTTATTTATAGAGAAGTTGATCTGGGTTTATGCTCGCGTTGCTCAATGTATGACGAGAAGTGGGTTGCTGTGGCAGTTGTGAAAGTTGAATAGTTGCGAAAACAAGGGCTCGCGACAGGATCCCAATACCACCCATGGGAGCGCGTCTAGAGCACATCGTGGTCCCGCTAGTCTTTGTAACATTAGTGGTTGTAGTAAATATATCAGAGTACGACTAGAGACTCCTAGTGGCTAAATTATTTCTTCTTGCCGTATGTTCTCGTCTCTGATCGATTTTGAGTTGGGTGGCTTCGGGGTTCCAGAGTTGCGAAATATGGTTTTGTGTCATTAAAAAGGCAAGTGAAAGATCTCCACCTGGTCGAAGATTATCACAACAGTTAGCATCAAAAGGTGTCAGGAACAATAGAGACAAAACTCTGAGATCAAATTGTGATTGTTAGTAGAAGAGGTGAGTTCATAGGTCATACCTCTGAGAAAGCCAAGTTTGTATTGTGAAATCAGAGTTAAGAATTGTGAAATCAGAGTTTAGAATTGCTCAGCTACATAGCAGGAATTATTACTAGCAACTTTGTTGATCCTTGATGTTCTACACAATTCCGTGCACTACAAGAATTCTAATTCATCAATTGTGTCTGAAAAGTCTAGAAAAAGAGGAGTTCTCAAGGGAGAGAAAGCGAGTATCTGAAAGAAAGAGAACACTGAACTACCAATTTGGTGATTCATTGACTACTAGCCTATCAGAACTCTCCACTAAAGCTCTCTACTAGAAACCTACCGCCTTAGGGGTCCAGTTGCGCCCCTTTCATCAGCTACGGTTGCGAAAACTTGCGGGCTCATGTCGGTGGTTTTGTGTAATTGGTCAAAACTGGGGTACTTCTCCATAATTGTCAACTCAGGGGTCACATTCAGTGATGGAAGCTGTCCAGTTGCTCTGGACGGCCTCAATTGGCCACAGCTTACTGATAGTGGAATTTTAACAGTAGTTAGTTGTACTAGTATCATATCTTAGTAGCCTAGGGCCACTGGTTCATGGTTCACTAAAAATACTCCTGCACTTTAGTTCTTCACCACAGCCTTGTACCCCTTATCTTGCTTCTTCTACAGATTTCCACGTCATATCCTACATGTAGAAAATGAAATTATTACGTCATACGAGACAGCAACGTCTCAATTATAGGAGAACCACGAGGTTCGAATATGTATTGCGATTGTGCGAGAAGTGAAATGTGACAAGTTAAATATAGGAGAAGTTGAGCTATTCTGGGAGAAATTCAAGTAGACTCGATGCTAACTTAAGCATCTCTAGCTAATTCTTCTCTAGCTAGTTCTTCTCTAGCTAATTCTTCTCTAGCTAGTTCTTCTCTAGCTAATTCTTCTCTAGCTAGTTCTTCTCTAGCTAATTCTCTTTAGCTAATTCTCTCTAGCTAATTCTTCTCTAGCTAATTCTCTCTAGCTAATTCTTCTCTAGCTAATTCTTCTCTAGCTAATTTTTCTCTAGCTAGTTCTTCTCTAGCTAATTCTCTCTAGCTAATTCTTCTCTAGCTAATTCTTCTCTCCGTATTCTTCTTTCCCTATACCCCTATACCCTTCTCTATTAATATTTGTTTATCTCTACTGGAACTTTCACAAACACAGTCTCATTCCCTCCCAAAACCAAACATATCCTGATAAAGTACATTCTAGCCATGTAGCAACTCTGAAAGTTAGGAACCAAGCAGAACTTATCATAGGCTAACAGATTACTCTTATCAACTAATATTTGTTTCAATTCAGCCGAAGTGAGATCTAATTCTATCGAAATCTTTTGTGAGTATGAGTTGGACTTTTCGTCGTGAGTCCACAGCAAATCTTTGGGCAAAGGAGTCTTTTTAGCTAAGCCATTTACGCTATAATCTTTGATGGTCATGAGATTGAATTTCTCTTCGATCTGACATAGGGATTTGATATCTTCGATCAATTGACGTTCCAACTTGAAATTCTCGTCACCGAGCGACTTCATGAGGTGATAGAGCTTGGTCGCATGGGTCTTCATTGGGATTACAATGTTGTTGGTTAAAGTATCTTTGTCAGCGAGGTATGAAGGAGGAGTGTTGTCTGACGGTGGCTGGTTGAATACAAAGTCATGGTCAAACTCTATAGGGATGGGGAAGTATGGTGATTTGATGGTAGTGGCCACCAATTCAGGTACGATTTTCTTGACTTGCGGAAGGGTTTTGGTTTTGGAAAGCGTTGGAATGGTGAACGATAAGTCGAGGTCTAGTTTGATTTTCCATGTGTCAGTGACACTTTTGGCAGGAGGAGAGTCCCGGAATTGGGTAGGCGGAATATATGTTAGTTGGTAGGTTTTCCTGGGAGTCGATACTTGGAGCGTACCCATTGGCTTGGTAGAGGTAAGACCCTTTTTGTTGATTGGAGTGTAAACGGTGTAGGGTGGGATTATAGTCTCAGGCGCAGGTGACTTGGTGTCACCTGACACATTTTTATTTGCTCTATATCGCTGACGACTCTTTTTATCAATCAACTCCAACTCTTCGGCCTTTTTAAAGAGTTCCAATGCTGACTCGTCGTTCTGGGACTCAAGCACTTTCGTCATCTGTTCGCCCCAGTCGATTTTTTCCTTTATTCTTTGAAGGAGATTCTTGTAAAGTACCTTTTTCTCAGTGTTTCTCAGTACTGCCTCGCTAGCACTCAACACTGGAGACCGTTGGACGATCCTCATGTAATTGACCTTCTCCTTAAGGATATTATACTCGTCACCAGCGGAGTTGACCAACTTTTTGGTTCCTGCGGGAGTGTTTTCGGCATTGTAGTGAGAGTTTTTACCCACGAATCTTGCCATAACTCGGTAATTTATAGCCGAATTCACTATTGACAAATCTTTGACTGGCACCGCTTGTTGTGACGTCTTTGTGCCTTTCTCCGACGCGTGTTTGTTTGACGCTACATCTTTATCTTGCTTATTGCTTTCCTCTTCCCTCTGCGTGGCCTCTCTTTTAGACATCCCCAAAGTGGGTGGTAGCTGTACATGCGTCACCAAATTATGCTCGTTACACTCAGAATCCAACAAACTATTGGGGATCTTGAACGTAAAGAATCTTTTATAGAGAACTCCGGGACGTATGGTCTTGTTAAAGAAAAAAATATGGGAATTGTCCCTAGGGTCAATGGTTTTGGGACACACAAGTGGACTTCTGAACTCCGTAATCAACCGGTCGACATTGACCTCGTTCCAGGAAGCGCTAAAGTCAAACATCTCCAAAAATTTGGTGGTTTTCATGGGATTAGTGTCTTCGGCGGTTGGTTTAACGTTGACGACAAAGTTTCCTTCAAACAAAAGGTAGAACATTTCAAATGGAATGTCTTCTTTGGACTCGTTGGTGATGTAGACGTAGCCATTGATGTAGTCACCGGCTTTATACTCGTAGAGCGAAGGATCGATTTCTTCTCCCGGTTTTCCAACCTCACCGATCTCTTTCGTGAAATGGGTGGAGATTTTAACAGCATTGGAGACGGCGTTGTCTGTGTTAGTGAGGTTCTTGAGACTACTTATGTTGTCGATGATGGTTTCTTGCCAGTCGTGAGAGTTTTCGTCTGCTAGAATGACTGAGGACGACGTTGAGTTTTCGATGGGTAGAGATGCTTCAAACGCGGAGAGTGAGATCGACGACTCTGACGACATTCGTGATGGGACCGTGTAGTCTGGAGGAGAGCTGGTTTGTTCGAATTTTCGATTGACGGTGTTTGTGTACATGTAGTATGAGGGAAGAATCGACCAGAGTGGGTCAGCCGCTGGCCTATTAGGAGCAGTTTGGGGGTCATCGGAGTTAACCGGCAACGAACTGCCTGTAACCGTATCAGGAATAATGACATTAGGCACATAAATAGCATCACCGGCCTTACAGACACCCACATTAGAATTTTCACCATTACCAGAATCATATTTACACCCACTTTCTGCTGATGGAGAATTGAGTTTTTGATTAGAAGGTTCTATACCTGTCTGTGGTTTATTGTGAGCGTCAATACATTTATAGCGACTCTCGGAGCTAGCTCCAGGCATAGGAATTACGATATCGCTATTTGTAGCAGTTAAACTTGTTCCCTCGGTAGATTCACCAGATGTTTTTAAATTAGTCGAATTACTGGTTGAAACGTGCGAGGAACGTGATGAGTTTACTGAGATGCCAGAGGCTATTGATGAACTCCTCGAGTTTGATGATGAGTTTCCTGAACCCATGAACTTGGAGAAGATCCGTCCGCGAGAACTTAGCTGCGTAGTCTCGTCATTTGTTGATGTTCGGCTTGAGTCCTCGGACTTAGAAGACTTCTCTTTGCCTAAGAAATCCTTCATATAGATACTGAACTGAATTTCATGAGTCTCTAGAGATACCACACTGACTATATATAGTGACGCTTACTAATTATGAATTGATTATACGAAATCTGAGAAATCACATCAACAATGACTCACTAAAACATCCCAGCCGCACCCTAATTTAGAGACGGTTGAAAAATCTTTTACGAGAATTACTAGAAATAAACTTTTGGCAAACAGTGGGGTAATCACACTTGCCAAGATGCTTGATCGTCTGAGTACAATAACAAACAGTACTTATGATTCTGATTCTGAACTGTTTGGTTAGTATGGTCCATCCATTTGACTCATCGTGAAATACATTCTATTCTACACTCACTTTACTCTCTACTCACCTCGCTAGCATCGTAACCAGGTAAGTCTCGCCAAGGATACCACCCTGTTCTCTTCACTTACTTTCCAGAACTTTCCACCACCACCAAATAGAGAGATAAGGATGATGTAAAAAAAAGATTCCAACGGAAGCCTAGAATTCAATTTATCGGAGCATTCTATATAACTGGAGCCTCATGAGAGTGTGACATTTCATCGGATTGACACGTTTAGCACATGAAGTGACTGGCTATCAACAACTTCATCTTTCTTTCAATACTTCAAGTCGGTAGACTCCAGAATTCTCGGTATTTTTCATCCTGTACATTGGTCTTGAGATATTATAAACTAACTAATAACAGAAAAACAGTCCAATGGGAAAATTGTTCAAGCACCATTGCCAGTCTTCTAAGTGTTAACTGGGACTGTTCTGGCGCTCACGTTGCCATACCTGTCCTGAATTCCGCGAATACAAACTTTGACCAATGAGAACCCAGAATTTGCCTGATTGTAGCGGAGTTGAGCCCCCAAATCCATAAACTCCGAAATAATGAATCCCTAGTTTCGATCGGCTCGGTGAAGATCTTGCTAGAACTAAAGGGCCGCCCCAAGGCCAACTCCACGGTTTGAAAGGCTGAGTAAATGGGGATGATCAGGTGCTCCGATTGGCGGAGAATTAATGTTTAGGGCCGTCGGTCAAGATGGAAAAGTCACCTTAAACATCCACACCGCAATACAATCAATTAGCTCCATACCGCACAGCAGACATACGAATATTAACAATGGCGCAATCGATTGTTAGTTTTAGTGACTCATTGGATGCTATTAGTGGATGAATCATATGAAGAAGTTAGTGAAAGAAGTTCGTAGAAGAAGTTCGTAGAAGAAGTTCGTAGAAGAAATTCGTAGAAGAAATTGATTTATAGGAATGTTAGTCCTTGGGGTTACCTGAAAAAGATTAAGAATTTGGTAGTAAATGTGATTATTGAAATGTTACTGAATTTCTCAATAAAACTGGTGAATTCACTTAGTAGCTAACATTAAGTTATATGAGATCCAAAACTGTTAAATTCTGATGAACATTCTACGTAATCTCCTTCGCTTTTCGCAAAGTTGTCTAACTATTAATTCTTACCTTTACCTCCCATCACAGAGCATATTAAAAAGGGACAGAAAATGAAAACAATTATCTATTCATTCTTTAAATGGGATATAGTTAGATCTAAGGATATCAGAGTTGGACCCGAAGTATCTGGGTAAGATATGGAGTCGCTACAAATGGTTTGAGTGTGAACTAAACTCCTCAAGTCATTTAATGCTACATACTACAACTGGTATCCTACGATACCCTGCCATAGAAGATATATTGACCACATATATCCACGGCAAAACCTACGGACTCAAACCTCCTAAAGTGAGAGCCGTACAGAGTCAGACTTGAGAGATCACTAAAAGCTCGATCCTTCTGAAGGCTACACAGACTCAAGAAACCTCTACATAATCTAGAGTCTTGAGTTTGTGCAATAAAATGAACCAGCTTCCCCCAGCTTGAGAGAAGGTGGGCCTCAAGACAACAAAGGCGCTTCAAAACTTTACATTCTTCTCAACACCTTTTGATACAAACACCGATAACTGCCTTGCTCGACGAGAGTCGTATTGTAACGACTGTCATTCATATCATCGCCTAAACTTCATATCTCCCGAGGCTATTTAAACTCCACTCCAGTCAAAGACAATAAAACAACGGTAAGAACAGAGAACACTCGCCTACAAATCTATATTCTTGCAGTTGCACTATTTTCAACACTATGGCTCGTTACAATTTCCCTTTGTTCTTGTACCATTTCTTAATCATGCTACCATATGTTCAACTTCTAGTACTTATCTACAACTAATTATCGATCTTAAATCATTTACCATCCATACTATTCGTGCTTTTCTACGTATCTAGGGACAGATCTTATTTTTCAACTCGTCTCACGTCCTTTTAGTTCTAGGTGTCAGCTCATATACAGAGATTTCTTTTCGACTTCCATCGGCAATCAGGAGTCAAAATTTTACTAAAGCAGAATCAGATTCCGCGAATATATGTCATGGTTATGAGCGCTGATTGTGTTATCGCAACTATCTCAAAAGATAACTCCGTTGATAGCTCTGACACTGTTATCACTAAAACATATCACGTGATATAGCCCTTCTTACCCTAAATGCCTTATTTCACCTAGAATACTATTCTGCATATAGCCCGGGAAACTAACTGTTATTGTAGATAAGGATAAAAATCAGGATTAAAAGATTGATAAGGCGATGAGGATTATGGGGGGTGTTAAGTGTGTGGAAGGATACGAAGATGTTCCGTATCAACTAACTAGCTACCAGCGAGACTTGGCGATATTTGAGGCCAAGTGGCGAGTGTTGTAGTAGGAGGTCTTCAAAAGTTGCATAAATACTGTCTCCTACAAATGAAATCTAAACATAAAAGAAATAATCGAGACGAAAATGAATAAAATAAACGAACTATTTTTTGAATCTAATTTTGCAGTCTTTAAAAAATTGACGTTGTTTAAAGACAATTAGAGTGTTCTGGTATATACGTTGCTACACTTGGAGTGTTAATATCATAACTGCTTAGATCGGTAATGGACATATAGTTGCTAAAAGGGGTTATGAAAGAGAAATTAAACTTAGATGGATTTAAATTGAAGATAAGTTTCAATTCAATGTAACTAGAAAGTTTGCAGGATGATAAATATGAATTCTCTCATTAGAGATTAAACGTATATTGATTTAAATTAAAGATAAGTTTCAATCAAATGTAATTAGAAAGCCTCGAAAGGATTTCAAATGTGCTTGTTTTGATTTTTCAATGATCAATGAGAGAATTCATATCTTAGTGAGAAAATGTAGTAATATAGTGAGAAGAATTGTATTTAGTGAGAAAGTCTCTAACTTAAGTGTATGAAATAATCATTTCTTAAGCGAAACTATTCACATTGTTGTGCAGAAAATATCAACTTTAGAGGGAAAATGATATTGATGATTAATTCGAACTTACATTGCTACGAGCCATGATTTAGTGGAGAACCTTCATTTTCGTACAAAGCCACATTGCGAGCAAGCCAAATTTGAGGGATCCCTTGTTGACGATCTATTGTTGTAAAAAGCTCACGCACAAGTACTCAGTAGTCAGCAAATCAACTGTATACTATTTTGTTTCTACGGATCTGAACAAATTCTACGCGATTTCGATCCTAATTTTAGAATTATTACAAATAGATCCTAAGGCTGAACGATGACTTACTTCTTATCTTCTTTAATATAACGTTGACCAACGTCCCTACCTCTAAAACTTTGTCTAGATATGCGGTTTCAAATTAAAAATAGGGCTTTAGTACGGGCCGGGTGGTTGGGGCCGAAAAAATATATATCATCCCTGTACATAGTACTGATAAGTGAAATGGAATTGCTTACTTTTAGTGGACGATGTTGACAGATTCCGCAAAACTCTTGGCTCTTAAATGAAGTTCAATTATGTAAGAGAGCAGTATATAAGGGAGCAGTTCCACAAGATATTTGTTGCCTCTATATCTTTCTCTACATCTTTATCAGAATGACAACAGACGAAAAGACACCAGCAACATTGCTGAACGTAATATCGTTCACATCTAAGGACCTTGAGGCTCGTGACAATGTGTTGACCACCATCATCTCTCCACATACTGGAAAAGAGGTTCAAATTACATCAAATGTTGATCAAGCGATGGACTTTGTACTTCAACACGGTGAGGTAACGTACGACAAGGAACGTGATCGCAAGCTCTTGTGGAAAATCGATTTATACCTTATGCCAGTCATGTGTTTGTTGTACTGTTTCCAGTTTATGGACAAGCTTTCAAACTCGTATGCCTCGATCCTCGGACTCAGAACTGAATTGCATATGCATGGAAATATGTATGCATGGACCGGAACTGCGTTTTATCTTGGCTACTTGGCTTTTGAATTCCCTGCTGTTCAATTGTTGCAAAGATTCCCTGTGGCTAAAACTGTTGGGGTCTTTATTATTACATGGGGTGTAGTGTTGTGTTTGCATAGTGTACCTCAATATGCAGGGTTTATTGCTTTGAGAACGATCCTTGGGATGTTGGAACTGAGTGTGACGCCGGCATTTGTTATTTTGACCAGTCAGTACTATAGAAAGGAAGAGACATTCTTGAGAACTGCCATGTGGTTTGCTTCCAACGGTTTGGGTACCATTCTCGGTAGTGGTGCTATTGCTCATAGTTTAATTGAACACCAGGCCAGCTATACCTTGCCTGCTTGGAAGCTTGTATTTATTGTCACGGGCTGTTTAACCATCGGAATAGGTATTGTGGTTATTGCCCATATCCCAGACACTCCTACTCAGGCCTGGTTCCTTACAGAAGAAGAAAAAATGTTAGTTGTTGAAAGAATCAGAGTCAATCAACAAGGGTTTGGTAACAGAAACTTCAAAATTCACCAGTTCAAGGAAGCATTCATGGACGTTAAGACCTGGCTCTTTTTTTTCTTCGCCCTTGCTAGTGATATTCCTAACGGTGGAATCACCAACTTCGGAAGTATTTTGCTTACAGAAGATTTGAAGTACACCGTAAAAGAGTCCTTGCTTATGCAAATGCCTTTTGGGGCAGTTGAATTTGTCGGCTGTATTCTATTTGCCTATTGTTACAGATTTTACCAGTCAAGAATGTTTTGGGCAGCTCTTGCTACAACTATTGCAGTGATGGGTCAATGTTTCTTGGCCTTTAGTAATAACAACAAGTTGGCTCTTGCTGGGTACTCAATTTACGGACTCTCGCCATTGGGGTTCATCTGTATTTTATCGAGTATTTCCAGTAACGTTACAGGACATACCAAGAAAGTTACAGTTAACGCTATTGTTTTGGTGGGATACTGTGTGGGTAACTTGATTGGGCCACAGACCTTCCTTGCAAGTGAGGCTCCAACCTACAAGACTGCCAAAATTTGTATAGTAGCTTTTGGAGCCAGTTCGTTAGCAACAATTTTAGCAATTTGGTTCTATTATTGGAGAGAAAACATGAAAAGAGATAAGAGAGGTTATGTCAAGGGAGAAGTCGATATGATTGAGAATTTCGAATTTGCCGATTTGACTGATTTGGAGAACCCGTTGTTTAGATACTCTATGTAGATTAGAATAGTGAATAGAAAAGTACGTTAAAAATATTGTAGTGCATTAAAAATAATTATTTGGCATAAAAATGGCCAGTCTTCAAATGTTTGTTGAAAAGAGATCGACCAACTCTCCGTAAAGTTCTAGAAGAATATGGCAGTTGCTGTACGGTTGGTAGACATCTCCTGACAATACACTCAAAATATAAGATACATCCCCAACATAAAGGTCCAGTTGGAATTTAATAGAACAAATTTTTCACTGTGGTGATGAACTTCAACTACTCTGAACCCTCAAATTATACTTCCCATATTAGTTTCTAATTTATTATGACAGATGTCTTCTATATGTAGTAATCTAAAAATTCTAGTGAAATTGGGAAGAATTGAAAATAGTGAGATCTGAGAAAGATTAGTGAGAGCTTCTTGCAATTATTGAATTTGAGTTGATTATTTTTTCATAATAGTTATTACAGCTCGTTCTTCTCTAGTTCACTGGGTAGTGGTAGTAGAGAACTAACGGCCAAACTTCACCAATTCCCAATATCTCAACCCAGGGTAAACTAACCCACTGAATCCCATACATAACCACATGGCAATGTCTCCTCCGAATTCTCCTCCGATTCTTCTCGCAACTGGACCGATCCAATAGGATTGTGACATCCCCACAGCAGCTCCAGTGGCTCCAATGATGAACGACAGTGTTGCAGCGATTCCGTGAGTCAACTTGTCGTAGTCGTTCCAGATCTTGAAGTTGTAATTTTGGTTCTTTCTGATCGATGAGGTGTGGATGGAATTGACTGAGGTCACCTCCTTCTCATTGGGAAACTCCTTGGTGTACAAGTGTCTAAAACGAGGAGTTCTGAAAATAGCATTCTCCTCGAGAAGGAGAATAAAGTACATAGAGATCCAGTAACCAACCATAGGGAGAAAGTTGCTAAGAATAGTGGAGAATTTGTTTCTTCCCACCAAGGCACAAGCTAAATATACTCCAGTGACAAGAATAGCCCAGGTCCAACGAGGAATCTTGGCCAAAAAGCGACCTCCCAATTGAATGCCAAAGGCTGCCGAGTAGGTATTGATGATGTTGTTGGAGATCAACGAGAGGAAGATGAGGATGAGAAGGAACTTGCCTCCTCCGCCCCATGGCTTGAAAACTTCGTTCAATAATCCTCCCATACCAAAATGGGCATATGCATCTCCCCATGGCTTATAAGTTAACGCAACATTTCCAATAAGAAGACCAGCAACACCGACGAATGTCGTAGGGATCCAGATTCCAAACAAAGTGATGGTGAAAATGGTGAGGTCGGGTGTATTTTCTGGGAAAAGGATATAGTAGTCACTTGCTATGGACCCCCAGGTTGAAGTGATTGAGTAACAAATCGAAAAGAAAGAGAGCCAGTTACCTCTTATGGTTGCAAAATCTGATATTGGGTCGTGTAATGTCAAATATTCGAATTTTTGCAGGGCCACGACATACAAGAGAAGAAAGGCCAAGTTGACAGGAATACTTAAAAAAGCCTCGACTCTCATCAATTGTTTGATGCCACAGATCGACACTGCCAATGATATCACCGCGATGATGACTATCCCCACACTAAGCGATATTTTGCCCTCACTCATACTGGCCAAGATCTGGCCTCCTACGACACTGTTCACCACAGACCAACCCATGACTCCGATGATGCTGACTAACGACACCAACTTGACAAACCACCATCCAAAGAGGAATCGGGCACCGACCATTTGACGACATCCCGATCTAGGTCCCATAAGTGAGCAGTACGCTGCCACTCCACAACCAATCGATTGCCCGACAATTCCCGCTATAAGCGTATTACGCAAACCGAGTTCAAAGAGTAACGGACCAAGATAAAACGACGACATCGAACTCAACCCCCCACACGCAGACAACCAGAGACCCATGACAGAGATAAGTTGGCGAGTCTTGTTCGTGGAACGTTGGTAGGGTTCAATACGCTCGATACCTCTCGTTTCGATCCCGATGGCGTCCAATCTGGAAGACATACGACGGAATATTTTCCATACTTTGATGTCCGATGTCGAGGTGGTGGATGTAGAGACCTCCGTAGCCTGGTCTGACTTCAGGTTCTTCTCACTCATGATTGTGATATGAGTTAATTTGCAGTGTTGGTTCAGGCAATCTTGCGAAGCTGAAGTTTATATGTATATCTTGCGGTGCTGCTTAAAATGATCCCGCCGTGAAATTTACTGTCGTAAACCGAACTGGCTTGTAGAATTATAGTGTTCGTAGTAGATCTTGACTAATTCAAGAAATTTAATTTCGATGGATCTTGTAATTTGGACGGTGCACGACTTATAACTAGTGAGTCATTTGTAATTGAGATAGAGTTGGGTAACGTTGAAAGCAGATAGTGCGATATTTATGATAGGTGAGCTGAGAAAGTCGATAGTCCAAGCCACTCTATTAATGGGAGCTGCTTGCCATTTTTAAGTGGTGTCAATAGATCTAACTGATTATATGAACAGTACGATATTCGACCTTTACCAATTAATTGATAAGTAGTGATGAAGTTTGTAAGTCAGTTATCAACGAGACGAGCGTGTGTGTGTACATGTTTATGGAGGAAAACACAGAGCTGACTTAAAGACTATCGTTAGACTACGTAGCTCTAGAAACTACCTCTAAGTCGCTCTTTGAGACCACCCGCCCTGGAACCGTCCCTTTCACAAACCAGGACCTTTTAAATTAACATAAGAATCTCTGATTAATATTAGTTGTTTCTGTTTAAGCCATCTCGCCGTTTCTATTCGTTGTCTCATACCTTTCGCGACACCAAACTCTTCATATTATCATGATATAAATTTATTGAATAGGCGAGCCCCTCACACTCATCCCACTCATAAATACTATAGCCTTCCTCGTCATAAATCTATCCTGGCCCTTCGACTTTCTTAGTCACTTTCCTCCAGTTCCAGAACTCTATCTACATACTTTCTTATATAATTATAATCATCCACACAACAAATTTTCTTCAGCAATTTAACATATACGGCGGAACACAATAGCCAGCGGAGTTGCTACCAAGTCATATTGAGGTTATACGTCTCGTCGTCCTGGCCAGCTCATATGTAAACATCTTAATAAAAGCCAGCAAGGATTTCTTCGAAGTTTACGCACCTCCTCACATTTGACCCATATCGAAGTGATATGAGCCCTGCCTATAATTTTTATAATAATATGCCACAAAAAAATCATTTTTTTATGTTATAGATGTACTCCAGACTTGAACAGAATTAATTAGATTGTTAGGAGTCTAAAATTTGGGGAAGTTAATCTAAAGAGACTGAGAATAAGATTGAAGGAAGATATAAAGAAAACCTTCGGGAATTAATATGATGCTCTGTATCTTTCAGCTTTAGTTCTTAAGTTTTTTATGCAAGTGGTAGTTCGAGGAGAAGAAATGCAGGTTAAACAACTTCTATACGGTACGATAGTTGACTAAATAGGAGAGTGTAATATCGTATTTGGCACTTCCACATCGTCGGGAATACATAAAGTTGAGGCAACTGGATTGCAATAATTACATACTTGATATTATTTAATACTTTGTAGTTAGATAAAATTTAAGTTACTGAATACTCATATTATTTCTATTACTATATTTACCTAATTGAGAGATTTCTATACTCATTTAGTTAAATAGATAATACCTTATGTAATACCAAAAGACATCTTCAGAATACGCTGAAATAATTACCTCCAAGTAATCAATGCAGGTATTTTTGTCTATATGCAGTGTTAATAATATTTTCTACTATAAAAGTGTCCCACATACACCCTTGCATAATTTGTGCATAACAATATCTAAAATCTAAGTTATAAACTATGCATGAAAAACATATCTGATACCATCTTGTTATCTGAACACTAAATAAACCTGTGATCAGAACACTAAATAAAATCTATAATCTGAACACTAAATAAAACTAGTAATCTGAACTCTAAATAAAACTGGTTCATCGCTCGGAGAAATAGTCCCAGTCGGTCCCTAAACAAATACTTCCTAAATAGTTACAAAACATCGACTAATAAGGAAGCCAATCACCAAGTGAGGAAGGTTAGCGACACACTATCAAGAAAAGTGGGAGCCAGCGATGGTTCCAAGAATGTGGAACCAGGTGTGTCTTCCTAGAACTGACCAAAGGTAAACTTACTACATACAGGTTTAAGGTTTTACGGAAAGACGTATAAACTATGTGGAGCATACGTGGGGAATACCACACCCGAGCTCACCCTGAGGTTTGGAGACAGGTGAAACAAGAAACGAAATCAGGAGACTCTTCATACTGGTCACCATTAGTGCTAATACCAACTGACCACTACATCACCATTATATCCTACAATCCGCCATCCTACTTTGTCCGTCCCACGAGTTGTAGCACCAAATCTGTTAAATTGCTATCTAAAGGTTCCTTATTTGTATTCCTGTATATAATTAAAAAGATAGGGAGAAGGAGAAGGAAATACGGAGCTGGGGGTTTAAGAACATTCTGACTAGAGTGATTAAGCGTGTACTATTGAGAGGGATGCATTATGCTCGCAATACGGATACTTTGACAGGAGTTCGACACATATCCGATGCTTTGACCCGAAAAATTTCGGAGTTTCAAGGGTGGTTGTCGGCGACGAGGATACATTTAAAATATCGCGCAATACCTGAAATACATCATACAGCGGATTCTCCCTAAGTAACTCAATAACACCTCTACAATAATTACTGTGACGGCCCCTGCCACCACCAGCTCTACCCCTGGAAAGTTGTACCCCCGACCAATTCTTTAAATACGGTGCTCTGAATTCACAACAACCTGTTTGGACCTGCCACATAGCGGACGGGAATCCAGCTGTTTGGAGCCCGCGACTATGGGGCTGGGTGTGGGACCTGCGGGTACACATTTACGATCGGTGTTGTAGTCCGAAAAAGAAAATTTTTGACCCTTGAAAACAACATCCGTGAATATATAAAGAGGCGTATCCGCAAGTTGATAAGAAGAGTCTATAGACTTAAACTTATAACAGATTATACAGGTTATTTAACAAGCATATAGTACAGGTTAATTTTCACAGCTTAATCACTACAGTCTCATTACTCATCAGTTTTTCATTAGTCAACAGTTACTATCATACAACAACATGTCATTTTCAATGATTTCCACATCAAACCTCTCGTCGACTGGATTCCTCTCGATGATCTCCCTTTTCCTGAGAATTGAAAGTATATTGATAAATTTTCTGCATAGTTTATTGATGATAATAAGTTTACCTTTGATGGTGTTGTTTTTGATAGATGTTTTAGGATACGTTTATTTAAAGACAGTCAAGGGCGTGCCTGCTTAAGGATAGAGCAACTTTACCTAGCAAAGAAGCTCTAGACTCGTTCAAATACTTAGCTCTGTCTAATCATCTTTAGTTGACTTTACAGGTTAAATGTACTTCGAACATCTTCCATAATGCAGGTTATAAACTACTTATACAGGTTATAAAAAATATCATAATACGGTTTTTATCCTCAGTTTCTACTACCGGCTTGCAGGCTATTCACAATCACTACTGGTTAATCTCATTTCACTTGTTTATCATCACTCTTTAGAGACATCATCACGGTCCTTTATCGAAATCTCATCAAAGTCTGATCCACGTGCTTTAAATTCCGAAAGTTCATTCTACGTATCTATTACAGGTTATGGCATTTCCGGGTATTTAATATTCGGCCATACTACCGGACCCATCGGCAGTGCTAATTCTCAAGGTGGATATGCTGGCATATCCATCGCGATCTCGAGACATGACTGCCCGAGCATATTTATTCAATATACCATATATTACAACATAGTTGATAACAGAAATCTCTAAAATGTAGCTTCTAAATCGTAGACCCCCAAGAGTGATGGATGGTTGTCGTATCGCGGAGCAGACCGTATCTAGGCTGGACTGGCCGGCCCGTGTTTGGTCGAATCTAATCTAATCTGTAGACTTCCGGATCTAGTGGGATGAACTGAGTACTACTGTGTTTTCAGTATATCAGTCGCTATTATACATGAACTAGCGTCATCTCGGGCATACTTTCTCTACTCACCAGATCTACTATTGCTCTAACATAGATAGTGAAAAAGATCAGATCATGTCACGTGATTCCTCTAATCTTGTGTAAATGTAAGAATAGTAGCCAAATTCTCTGTAACTGAAGAAGACTTTTAGGTCGGGCAGGGTGGACAGACCGACTCTATACAAATTAGGGGGTTATACATGTTAGTAGGCTCAGATCTGTATTTGACTGATATCCCATCTCTCTCCCGTAACCTGTACTTGTTTAGATCTTACAACCACATTTCCTTCCGAAACTTAGCACAAACTTAAGTAGTGTGTTCCGAATGTGCCTCTAACCCATCAGGATCTCCCTCGATCTAGGCTACTAGTATAAGGAGTAGCAAAGAAGATAAGGGTCGCGTGCTCATGGCGTATATGGATATTGCTTATATAAGCAATTACGTAATATTTATTAAATACTTAAATATGTAAATTCTTCAGTACTACTTGGTGGTAATTATGTCATAATCCCTCATACACAATACCTCACCCTGGTTGCAAACTAACACACCCCTATATCCTATTACGACATCCACGTACCAGTGCCCTTAAACCGACCACGGTGCTCAGACCCTCTGCAACGTTGCTTGGTTGCTCTGTTTCGAAACCTGGCAGTGTACCTTATAACGTCCTATACTCGGCAGTATTCGGCGGTATTCGGAAGTATTTGTCCACTTCAGTATTCCTAGCCCAAGATTTAGCAGCCAACAAGAGTATAGATTTAACGTAAGTACTGATTATGTAATGTATTATGTAATCTGGATGAATCACGGCCAAAGACTTACTGTTTACTGTGTGACACCCCTAGACGGCGTAAGTACGCACGAGTATGTATGAGTATGTGTGAGTACATGCTTCCTATTTCAAGAGCTAAGAAAGTTATACAAAAAGTTTCATACTAGAATAGAATTGATCACGTGAAATGTTTACTGTGAATTAACAGTGTTTTAAATAGAATAGTGGATCTTAATGAGATTTAGTGGATCTTTGTGAATATTAATGGAGCCAAGCGAATGTTAGTGAGTAGTGACATTAATTTAATGGAGTATTTGTGAATTTTCGAATACTTTGCTCCGTTCAGTAGTTAATTTAGCGAGAGAATTATCATTTACTGTGCCAGAACAGCAATAGTGGACTATTCTATACATTCCGTAGTAGCAGCAATTAACTATCTCCCCGTGAGATCTATTCGCTTCACCCATAGTTGTTTCAGTAGTAAAAGCTGCAAATAATCTAACAATTAAGGTTCTTAAAGGGTTCTCTTGTATTATATGCAGTACACTTACGTCAGTAGATTTAGCTACAGGAATATTAACCAAAATTGCCTCTACTAACTAACTTAACAACTGGCAAGCCTTATATAGTCCTTAATATATCATATACAAGTTCCCAGTGATAATGAGCGGTAATTACCCACAATAATCAACATGTTGTTTGGATTATGTAATCATGAGAGTTTTGAATTCTAGCTCAGGGAAGTACTAAAATAAATGGAGATTTAGTGACATTTAATGACATTTAGTGACATTTAGTGATATATAGTGACATTTAATGAGTATTAGTGACATTTAGTGACATTTAGTGACAATTTACCATTTACTGAGAAGAATACCTAATTTTACTATATGCCGTACATTAACACTAGTATATTTAGCCAGAGGAATGGTGACCAAAATTGTCTCTATCAACTAAGGCAATCTCTAAACTAACCGGAATATACCTCACTATATCATATACGAATTCTCCGTAATTTTAACTAGTAATTAACCACTTTATTCAATATAGTTGTGTGGATTACATAATCTTGAGAGTTTGAGCAGTCCCTATAGATCGGATTAGTTACGGGCGGTGATGATCTTTTAAAGTTCTCGAAGCCGGAACTAAGATTTGAGACAATTAGAAACGACTTAGGATAAATAGAGACGAGTTCGAGATCTAGCTGAGTCTAATAAATGGAAGTAGCTCTAATTATATTGGTTTGGTTGCAAATTTACTTACATAATAAATGTCTAATTATTATGTAATCATTTTGGGAGCAAATTTTAAGCCAGACCTGGTCACTACAGAGCCTATTCCCGGTGGTGCTGACCTATCAAGAGGTTGCAGTGGCGTCACATCTCACTTATCAACGATCTACCAGTCTAAATCTTTAATTTAAGTCATTAGTCATGTATTTAGCGAGACAAAATTCTGTTCGGGATCTCCACCAAGTATCGTGGACAGATAGGGTTCTAATAGGCCTCAAATATGTCTCTAACAGACTTCTAATATGTCTCTAATAGACCTCTAATAGGTTCTAATATACTCACTCACTCCTTAGTATCCCTAACTCTCAACTGTCTCTATATCTCCTCTATCAGTCCTCTCTATCTTCCCTGGAGCTTATTAATCCTCTCCTGGTACTCCTTGGCTCTTTCACCAAAATCTATATCTATATCACTGTCACTATCCAGTTCTGTCTCCACTTTTCTCCCCAGAGTTCGAGACTTCTCTGTAAACTTTTGGGACAATGTAGCTGTGGTCTCGTTAGTAGGTTTAGTGAACTTCTTGGTGAGCTTATTGGTGGCCCTATTGGTGGTCTCGCTGGCCTTTCCATACATCTCTTCCTCCTTCGTTCTTCCCCAGCTTTCTCCTACTTTTCGCTTATATTCCTTTCTATCCCTGACGTTTTTCTTCCATAAATCACTTCTATGACGCTGATCCTCGCTGGAACTCGCTAGATTCCTCTCCGCAGACATGCTGGAGCTCAACTCATTCAACTCCCGGACTCTCGCTAATTCCTGTTTCTTTGTATGGGGCTGGAGGGAAGCCTGGAGAGTCACAGTCGGATCAAAGCCAATTTTACTGATCATTCCGTTGGGAAACAGTCGGTTTTTACCATCAGCGAGCTTCTGGCCGTCGACAACTTTAGTGGGAAGTAAATTGAGACGTTCAGCAGTTTTGTGTTGGGACGAATGTTTACGTAGCCTCTCCTCAAGAGCTTCTTTGGCTTTTTGGTCGTTTAAACGACGACGTTTGTCGGCAGCGGTGATAAGAGCACGAGGATCGTCATATTTCGCTTTAGAAAACGAACTCTCGCTACCAAAGATTTGCGTCTGCTCGTTGTAGGTGGTAAAATGACCACCAAATTGATTGAACTGGCCGGCATATTGACGATTCTGGCCATTCTGACCGTAATTCTTACCATTCTGACCATTCTGGCCATGTTTCTGATGGGCCTGGTAAGAAAATTGACCTCCTGGGCGACCCGGCTCCCTCATTTGCACACTTCCGTTCAATTCCATCCGTTTATTTCCTCCACGGTACCGTTCCTCCATATGATATTCACACAACGTCGCCTTTTTCGTGTTTACTACATCACCACAAGTGCTCCCGTCCTTCTTGACTGCGCTACAGACTCCATAATCACGACATGCTCCCACCTCCACCACGGAACCGACATTATGATCGGCTAATTTGAGCGTAAATCCCGTCTTCGCCGGACCGCTAGTGGTCCCGAAACTGTACTTGCTCACCAGCGGGTTCAAAATATACACCACGTCGCCCAAACGCAACTTCCAGTACGCTGAAAACGCCTCTTCGAACAACATCAACTCTACTGAGCGAGAAAAGTCGCCCACGCTAACTTTCATCCATTTATGCTTACCGTCCCGAGACGTCTGGGGATCAAATTTCTTGAGCACCACGCCACAGAAACACCAGTTAGTGTACTCTGGCTCGGCGTAATCATTCGTTCGGTGGACTTTAGCGAGTAATTTGTCTACTCGGAGAAGTTTTACGTCGGTAAGAAGGTGGTCGAGGTCCTTCTGGGAGACGTAGCGCTTACGGAGGTTCTGTCTGGTAACCGGCTCGATTTCATCGACATCGAGAGACTGTGGGGTCGGTAGAGCTAGGGAGAATTTACGGTTATTGTAGTTGATGGAGGATTTGGGAGTATTAGTGGAAGTTTTGTAGAGTTTAGTGAGGAAATTGGTGGCAATGTTAGTGACGTTAGTGGGAGTGGTAGTGACAGGTAAGTTTGGTAGATTTGCGGCCGAGCTCAGTACTGAGTTCAGTACCGAGCGTTCCAGAGTTTTAGCTGGTAAAAGAGTCGCTGAATTCTCTTTGGTTAACGACAACAAAGCCGCTAAATTCTCTCTAGATCCCGACATTCTCTCTCGTGAATTATCTAGAGCTATTCGTGGTGTCGGTATCTTTCTAGGGGGAGACCCAGTAACTTCTAGAACTGGATCTTTAGAGGTCTTTGGTGGAATTTCCTTCTGGTTAGCCTTCTGGATCTTTTGAGATACGTCACGGGTCAGTGAGTCGGTTCTAGATCCATTGGTAATTCTAATAGCAGCCGCTAACTCTTGCTTCACCACCGCTGGTTTCACTAATTCCTGTTTCACCACCACTGGCCTCTTCAACTCCTTACTCGCTAACTCCTTTCTCACTATCTTTACCAACTCATTCTTCGCCACATTTGCTTCTTCATTCTCTTCTTTCTCTACCGATCCTGATCTCGCCAGTTTCTCCCTACGCTTCTGCTTGAGTGAATTATACCTGGCCTCAAATTCCTTTAGTAAGTCCTTCATCTCATCTTCTGAGTCCTCGGTGAGCAGATCCTCGTTAGGTCTCGTCTTTTCCCTGGGATCAATCATGGTTGGTAGTTATAACTGTCGCGTCTATTAATTTATGATATTAATATTTATGAAATTTATTTTGTGACGATTCTCACTATTTCTCACTAATATTTTGAATTTCTCACTAATATTTTACAATTTCTCACAAACATTCTAAACTTTCTCACAACCATTCAAAAAAGTCTCACTAATTTTCATTAATTCTCACTAATTCTCATTTTTCTCACTCCATAACTCTCACTACAAAATCTCGTTGAATCAAATTGACTATACCAACTCACCATCTTTCCACCACCCATGAGAGGCAGAAGCAAATCCATTGTGCAGAAAATCGCCTTGGACGTCCCAACGTATACCGAGGACGCTTTAAACTTGGGCCTGGAGACGATTTCGGCCCAGAGACGGTCCCGATCAACAGAACCAAAACACTCAGAGACCCCGACAGAGTTTGGAAATGTACACAGTACGAAGATTGAGAGCTTTAATAACACGCTGGCTACGCAAATGACTGGCCTGGCTACACTAACTGGTCTGGCTGCTGGAGATCTCGAAGAGTTCGGGGATCTAAAGGTGCTGGACGACACGTCACATTTAAATAACGAAGCGGGAACTGGAGACTCTGTGGACGAGAAGCTCGCCAGCAGTAAGTTAGAAACTACAGGGACCTCATCAGAAACTACTCAGTTTAGAGACAGTTCTAGAAATCCTGAAGCTGAGGAGTCGAAACTCAGCCAGCTTAGTGAAGATCCCGCTGAAGATCTTGAAAAGACCACCGAGGATAATTCAGTGCTGGCCAATAATGATCTGGCTTTGCTCAGTAGCACCTCACTAAAAGAGTCTATGGATATTTCACCAGAAGAATCTGTTAATGGTGAAGAATCTCTCGTTAAAGGTGAAGAATCTCTAGCTAATCATCAAGAATCATCCACTACTGGTCAAGAGTCTCTCGCTAATTCATCCACTAATGATATGGCTCTCCCTCAAGAATTTCTCCCTCTACTCACAAATCCTTCGCTAATGACTCCCCTTACCTCCGCTGACTCACAATCTCTCTGGTCTGCCTATACCTCCACCTTCAACTACAACTGTCTCCTTCCCTCGTCCTCTATCGACGCCATCTCAGCACTCTCCACTAACCAATTTCAAAACTTCCAGACCACCTGTTCCACCAACAAATCCAACCTCCTCAACATTATAACCTCCACCAATTCTCTCATTGCTTCTACCGACTCACTTCTCGCTAAGTATAACCAAATCTCTCACGAAACGTCTGAATTCGACGCTACCTCGTCTAAACTTCTCTCTCTTGAGACCTCCTACTCCACCAAACTCTCACAAATAGAGGGATACCTCCAGCACTTCGAAAACCTTGAGACTATCACTAAAAACCTCTCTCGTTCGGGGTTCAATTTGATCCAGCGTCACCAATATTTTAGCGACGAAATTCTTGTCCAACTTGATTCCTCGCTAGATTTCTTTGCTCAGCACGAGAACTTTAGAGACATCGAGACTTACACCAGCAGGTTTAGACAGTGTATGACGAGAGGATTGACCTTGATCAAGAACTATTTGGTGCTTGAACTCAAGGAAATCGACGAGAAAGTGTATCGTGAAGAAGAGAATTTCAACTTGTTGGTGTATAATGAGTTTCTTAACTATATAAAGTTTCATGGAGACGAATTCAACTTGTTGATACAGGAAATTGTGTCCAGAATCTCGAATCATCATGAATATTTGGGGTTGTTGAAGGATGTTCTCGCTAATTATTTCAGAATTAGAAGAAATTTAGTGAGCAAGTATTTGGAAAACGAGAGAAATCTGAAAAATAGTGACAAAAATGAGAAAAATCATAATAGTAGTGAGAAACTTAGTGAGAAAAATATTAGTGCCTCACTAAATAACTCTAGTACCTCACTAACTGACTCTATTGACTCTCCAAAATCAAACTTTGTCCAGATCTTTCAGGATCAAATCTCCTACTACAAAACGATCGTGGAGAAGGAATTCAACCTCTTCAAGAAGCTCTTCGTGCTGGGCCCTATCCCTAACTATATGGAACAGGAATTCTATCAATTTCTTGCTGAACTTCTCGAACCTTTGTATGATAATTTGCGTTACTTGATTCTTAGGGAGAGCAAAATAAGCAAATTGTGCCAGGTCACAACTTTACTCCAGAAATATTATGAGTTTGAAGAGTTTAGCGACGATTTCTCTCGTCGAAGTTCGGTAAATTTCGAGGTTCTGACGATAAATTACGGCGATTTGTTCCAAAACATTCTTCACGACGTCCAAACTCGGTTGATATTTCGGATCCAGCTTTATGTTGATGATAAGTTGATGGGATATAAGCCTGAACCTGAAGATTTGATGTTTGACGTTAGAGTGGGAGGAAGAAGAAGAAAAATAGATAGAAATGGAGGTAGCGAGAAAGATAGAAGTAGTGAGAAAAATAGTGAGAAAAATGAGAAAGATGGAGAAATTCTCACTAATACTGGGGACGTTCTCACTAGTACTGGTGAAGGTCTCACCAATTCTAATAAAATTCTCACTAATACTACTGAAGACTCCAAAACTACCGAGACAAATGGGGAAGAAAGTGATTCCCTCGCTAAGGATTCATCCGCTTCGCTCCTGAATCCTTCGCTTCGTCCTCTAGATATCGACTACCCCGATAATCTCTTCCCCAACGTCTACCCACCCCTCGCTAAAGCACTCACGCTCCTCTCTAACATCTACGAACTCATCAATTCCATGGTTTTCGACGATTTAGCCCACTACATTGTTCACTCATGCATAATCCTCCTTAAGGGCCCATTCTACTGTCTCTCGCTAACCCACCTCGGACTGGTGGACACACAACTTCTCTACTTGCAAAATCTTATTCTCCTAAAGAGCCAGGTCACTAATTTCGACATCCAGTTCACGAGGAACGATTTTTCCATCGATTTCACTGGCGGACTCACCAGCGGTTTTAGTGCCGTTTGGACCCTGATCCGTAGAGGAGAATTCACGTTTAACGACGGATTTCTCGAGTTAGCGAGGAAGTCGGTGCCAAAGGTGGTCAACGATATGATCGACGCTAATTTGGAGATCGAATTGGAGTTGGAGAATGTCGTTCGTGAGTTTGTGGAGGAGGGTGGAAGAAGAATCTGTGAGCCGCTAAATGAAAAGCTTAGTGAGAAGAGTGTTAATTCTGAGAAAAGTGTCGCTAATTCTAGTGAGAAAAATGTCGCTAATTCTACTGAGGGCGCTAATTCTACTAATTCTAACACTCCACTAATCACCATCACTGCCTTTAAAGATAATCTTTTGATTATGATACCAAATTATCACCAGCAGATCAAGCTTTTTATTAAGGATCCACAAATCGTCAATTTCTTGTTGGAAAGTTTGACGAACGTGATTTTAGTGACATACGAAAAGTACGTCGTTAGCTTGGAGGAGGAACGGGAGGAGGATTTTATGGAGGTGGATGCGTTGAGTGTATTCTTAGAAGATTTAACGTCTCAGAACTGAGCTAGTGAAGGAATTGAATTCGTTAAGGAAAGACTCTCGCGAGCTAGCGAGAAAATGCTCGGGAGCTAGCGAGGAAATACTCGGGAGCTAGCGAGGAAATACTCTTGAGTTATTGAGTTATTGAACTGATTTCAACGTAGCAAGTATCAGTTTCCAATGAACTATTTCCGGTCCACTCCCATACATAAAATCCTGTTAATTCTGAGTGAAATCACTAAATTACTTTCAATATTCACATAACATCATTAAATAGCGATGGAATTTCGCTAGTTATCGAGAATACCGATGGAATTACAGGAAACTCTCATGAAAATGACGAGATGCCTCGCTAACTTTGCGACGGCTCGTTTCTAAATAGTAATACATTTCAATATGGAGATCTACGATAAATTAAAGAAATAGTATTCGTTAGTAGTAACTACTGAGTTAAGTGTGAATTGTCGCTATTTCTGTAGTGAGTTATCTCTAGATTTAACAAATTAGTGGCTCCCAGGGACACTGTCAGTAAGCTCACTTTCTCGAATATTTAAGTCTCCTTATTCTGAGCCATATCTCGGAAAGTGGCCATAATTAACGAACCGCAATCACTAAGGGCTCAATTAGATGCTAAAACATCGTCACTAGCGAGAACTCTTCAGAATTCTCCGTTTTTAGGGATATTGCTCTAATTAGTTTAGTGTTCGCCTTGGTAAATTTGTTACCAACGCTAATTCTTCACTAATTCGCTGTTTCTTAGCAAACTTTGCTGGAAACACTGCTAAATCTCCTTAGTGTCTCTAATTAGATCCAGCAGACTCTCGCTGCTCTCACTAGCTCTCGCTAGCTCTCACCACCATCATCTAAACGCTAATAACAGTCAGAGTTCTTATGTAAAATGGTGAGTAAATCATTGGTGAGTAAATCATTGGTAGGAAATCATTGGTGAGAAATCATTGGTGAGTAACTCATTAATGAACTCTTAACACCAGTGGCCATAATTATATTCTCGCTACCATTACTGACGAATTCTGGATATTTTAAGTAAAGTGACGTAAAGATCTAGCGAGACTCTAGCGAGACTCCAGTGAGACTCTACGGCCATTTTAAGTCACCAGCCTCAGACTCAGGAGATTTGTCTCTCCGTCACCTCACCGATTCAACTCTCTCTGGCTCGCTGGGAATGTTCACTAGTTCATAGTCCACTAAACCTCACTGGCCATATCATCATCGGTAAGGATCACTAACTGTTCACTAAATATTTCGCCTCTCACTGGCTCCTTGTTGGCTCAGTGGATTAGTCTCAGTAACTCATAATTAGCTACCTGGTCTCACCTAACGATTACTAGTTGATTAGTCGGTAGATTTAGGGTCGCTGGCTCATCTAGCGAGATATCCCACGAGATATCTCGACATCTCTATATCCCCTCTAGAACTCTCTCTCTATTCCTCGTCAAATGGATTATAAATATTCATCGACAACAATTTGTTCAACTCAAATTTGACATTTTTCACCTGGTCCTGTTTAATTAACAAATGTGTCTCGTCCAACTCCTCTAGGACGATTCCCGGCGTCTTGGAGTCGATCTGGAGGATGAGGGCCCGGATCGACGGGTCACACTGGACGAGGACTCCTTTGGACGCAGTAAGCATTGTGGTTAGTGATGTTAATTATGAGATTGGAAAAGTGAGATTAAGTTAGATTCGTAGATTAGTGAGAATGAAGTTAGATTTAGTGAGAGATGTGTGAAATTTAGTGAGAAATGTGTGATGAGGTAAGTACTTTTTTAGGAAAAATATGATTTTAGCGATAGTTTCTGGAGCTAGTGAGTAACAGATCATATTTATTAGTTGGAAAAAATGAAAAAGTACTGAGATGGTGAGAATAGTGAGAAAATGAGAAACCCAAAATTCTTAGGGTATATATTAAATATCCCACAGGGCTGTGGGGTATAAATACTTATAATGCGGTGGTATATTATACTCTATAAATTATATGCCATAATCTTCTCCCACCCTCTTTAAATCGCCTAATTTGTGAGTAATAAAGTATATCTCTTCTAAGTTCTCAATAAATTCACTTTAAATTCTCATTAAATTATCTTTAGATTCTCACTAAATTCTTTCATTCTCAATAGTTTCTCACTAATTCTCATTTTTCTCTCGCTAATTCTCATTTTCTCTCACTAACTCCCTAATCCTCTCCAGTTTTATTTCACAATCAATTCTTTTCTCACTGATAAACAATCCATCTATCTACGCCACATGGAATTGAACGATGATATAGAAGAAAATAGGGCCACAGGGCATACAAGCACCTCTAACACGGCTGGAAGTGCTAGCGAGAGTTCTAGCGAGAAAATCCTACCATCTACTGGGAAAGTTAGAGAGGTCACCAAGAGTGCCCAAGATGGAGAGTCACGGCAGAAACAAGGAGATATTGAAGAAACTAACACAACTAACGAGCCAGAAGCTAGCGGGAATAGTGTGGCTAGTCACTCTAACGAATATAGTGGCGAAACCGCTGAGAATAACTCAAATAACTCAGATAACTCAAATAACTCAGATACTGACGGGGCTAACGAGACTAATAAGACTCTCACTGATGGGGCCGACTCTGATACTGATAATGCCTCACTAATTCTGCACTCGCTGGGCTCCCTGGACTCACTGGGATCCCTGGAGGGTCTGGAATCTGAAGAGCTTCCCCCTAAACTAAAGTATACCAGAATCACATCCCTCCCAGCAACGTTCTTCACTAACGACCCCGTCTCTACATGCAATTTTCACGACTCGTATTTCTTCTTCGCTACACATTCTGGCTTCGTCCATATTACCACGCCGTCACTAAAAGCTGTGAGGACCTTTAGGGCCCACCGTGCGTCGGTACTCAGTATATTTACCGACGGACACTTCTTTGCCACGGGATCCATGGACGGAACGGTGGTGGTGGGGTCGATTCTTGACGAGAAGGATATCGTGGCGTATGATTTCCAGCGACCTATCCATAGTGTGGTGCTCGACCGGAACTACGCTAAAACTCGTGGCCTCGTTAGCGGTGGTATGAGCGGTAAAGTGATCTACTCCACGAGGAATTGGCTAGGCAAGCGCTCGGATGTGATTTTAGACGAGGGCTCCGGGCCTGTCGTGGGTATCCTGGTGGTGGACGATATTCTCCTCTGGATGAACGATGAGGGGATCACTATCAGTAATATTGTGTCGCGACAAGTAATTTCCATAATTCCCCGGCCCACCGATTCCCCACGGAGCGACCTCTACTGGCCCAGGGTCAGTTTCCCCGAAACAGACCGGATTTTGGTAGCCTGGGGATATTATATCTGGTCGTTGCGGGTAAGCGTTGGTGGAGGTGGTGGCGAAGTGGCTTCCTCGGGAGTGAGTCGGTTGAGTTTGTTTAGAGTGGAGAAGAAGGTGGAAGTTGAGAGGGTTGTGAAAGTGGGCGAGTTGGTTAGTGGAGTGGTGGCATTTAGGGACGATTTGTGGATGGTCACAGCTAAGAGCCAGAGCGTAGCGAGGGCTCTGAGTGCAGCAATAATCGGTGAGAATCTCCTGGGCTCGGAAAGTTCACTAAAAAACCTGGCCCCAGCACACACTACAACTCTGGGAGATCAGAGACCTCGCTCTGCTCAGTCTCTGTCTCAGTCTCTGTCTCTTGAACTAAAACTCATCAACTCCTCTACCGGAGAAGTCGAGTTCGAAGAAGAACTCGGACTCAGAAATAGCGAGAATTTAGGCATCAATGACTTTTTACTAGGCAAACATATCGGTAAAACTCCTCGATACTTCGTCATCAGCGCTAGGGACGCCGTCATCGCTGAGGAACTCTCACTACACGACCGGTTGGACTGGTACTTAGCTAGAGAACGCTATTACGATGCATGGGAAATTAGTGAACATCTCGTGACCGAGAAAGCGAGACTCAATTTCGGTGTGTTGTACGTGGATAACCTTGTGAGAGAAGGTGAGTGGGAGCAGGCGGGAGCTTTTTTGGCGAGGTTGCTCGTGGTTCCGGATCCGCTGACGTCTGATATTTCAACAGTAAGCAGTGTTCTGACAGCTGATCGTGAAGGGTCTCTCCATGAAATGATTCACCAGTGGGAAACCTGGGCAGAGATCTTTCTCAACTCGGGGCAGATCCCCGTCCTTACAAATATCATCCCCAAGTCACCTAAATTACTGCTCCTGAAGAATATCTACACGAAAATCTTGCAGTTTTGGTTGAAGGTGGATTTGGAGAGATTACGGGAGTTGACAGAGTCCTGGGATGTTGAGTTGTATGATATCAAGAGGTTGGAAGAGGATTTGGAGGGTGAGTTGGAAGTGGGAGAGTATGGGGAAGAGAATGAAGAACTGGAAATTGGGGAAGAGAACGAAGAACCGGATATCGGGGATACTCGTAAATCCCCAGAAACATCTGGAAACTCTCCATCTTCCCATCGAACAAATCTCCTCCATAATCTCTTGATCTCCCTCTACGACCTCTCAGCAAACCCCACCAAATCGATCCCCCACCTCATTACACTCCACAACCCCAATATCATTCAGTACCTCTCCACCAACCATATCCTCAGTAACTTTAAAGACGACCTCGCTAAGTTCGTGAGGATTCGTTTCCAAAATAACGAGCTCGACACATTTCCCATCGCTAAACTTCAGCCTCTTTTGAAGGATATCATAAAAATACTCGTGGAAAACCAGCACGAAATCGTTCCGCTGGAAATCATTTCCCACTTCCGGGGGCACCATCTCAACTTCATCAGCTTTTTCTACCTAGAAGAGCTTGCAGCAGCTGACCCGTTCGTGGTGGAACCGTTTAGCGATATCCTCGTCAGCCTCTACGCACAATACTCTCGCGAGAGTCTCCTCCTGTTCCTCCAACGCCACAACAACTACAATATAAGTGACGCTATAGCGATTTGTGAGGAAAACGACTACTCCCATGAACTTGTGTACTTACTTGGTAAAATTGGTGAGAACGAGAAGGCAATATCGCTAATCATCACTAAAATAAACGACCCAACTCTCGCTATCGAGTTTGCACGGTCTCAAAACGACCGCCAGTGCTGGGACGTTCTCCTTAAGAACTCCATGGATAAACCGAACTTCATCAGGGCCTTGATCGAATTTAGTGATGAACAGTCGCTAAAGTTCTACGACCCGATCGACGTGTTGATGAACATGTCGGGGAAGGTACGGATCTTGGGCTTGAACAAGTCGATCATCAAGTTCCATATCAGCAATGATTTGAATTTGTTGATCAACCAGTTGATTTTACGGGGAGTGGACGCTCGAGGCAGGGAGGTTAGCGAGGGTTATAGAAGCGGGTTGTTACGGGGAGTGGAGACTGAAACTCTGTGAGTAACGAGCGTGGCGAGTTACTCGCTAGAATCACGGCATGGTAACATGGAAATCTGAAAATCTATATAAGCACTCGGGGAAACCAGGAAATTAAAGGAAACTAAAGGAAATTAGTGGATATTTAGAGGATGTTTAGCCAAAGATTTCTCCAAGACCTGAAGAGCTTTCTAATTTTGTGGTTCCAGGCTCACATTATACAATAAACCTCACAAAACTTTGAAATTCTCTGTTATTATTAGTATTTCCTCTCACTAAATATCACAAAATATCACTAAATATCACTAATCGCCACTAATCCCCACTAAATATCTTGAAATTTTCGCCAATTGCTACCTGTCTTTCATCCTTTCAGCCGTATCTCTAACTGCCTGTGAAATTATATTTCAGGTACCCCTTTACTACATTCTTGTGAAATACATAGCAATATATAGAATTACGTAAGCTCTCTTACTATTTTATGTAATCAAATATATTTTCCCCATTTTGGGATTTAACTCTCAAAAATATTTTTTTAATTTTATGATTATGTCAGCACGATCAACACTTCATAAATCTAAATAAATCACATACATGAAAGCAATTGAGAGGCAAGAGGTACACCTTCCCAACAATTCCGATCTCACACTCACCTTGTCACATGCATCTTCTCTACATCTGGTTACATCGTATCCCTATACATTGACAGTTTCACGTTCGACATTTTCCCCCTCACGTGCGCGCAATCCTGGAAAAAAAATAAGAAAATAACATACAATTCAGAAAATATCAGAAGCAGATGCATGCAACTGATTTGCCAGGCAGTATTGTTGGGGATGGTATAGGAGTACTAAATGTGAGAGTGCTGAGGTTGGTGAGATGGCCTCCTTATAAATATGTATGATCAGTAAGACTTCTAATAAGAAAAAGCACTCTGCTCTTAGTCCCTAAGGGTTAGAAATGTCGCGGAAGTCGCACTATCAAGAGGTTAGGTTTAGAGATGGTGAGTTCTACTAAGGCACAGAAATCTACTGAGGGCACAGAGTTCCACTAAGGTACAACGATCCCATGAGCTTACTAAGATATCACAACACTCCTGGATTCTAGCAATTCTAGTGAAATAGCCAATCACGTCGTGGCTAAATTATCCGAATTTCACATGTTTGTTCCCCACTAAATCACAATAGTTCTCGTCACCCAGGCCAAAATTCACATGCGTGATGATGATCGTATATATAGCGAGATGAGAACCGAAGATGTGATAGTTGATAGACGTACTAAAGATCGGGAATCCCAAAGAAATCAGAGTTAGAGAATTAGCAAGAATTAGCGAGAATCAATACACTTTATTATAACTTTCGAACCAAGATACTGTTGAAATTTATATCTACCAATAGATCCACCACTCGTTCTGATATTTACTGAAGTATATCCTCTTATCAACTAAATTTACTGAGTGAGATCTTTATTTACTGAGAATTTCTTATTGTTGAGATTTAAAGAACTTACAATTACCATGTTTGATATAACTCCACACCTCACCAAATGGTACGCCATTATATCCTATGCTGCGTTGGTGTACGCCATCTCCACCTTCATCAAAATCAAGCTCTTTGTCAGGAAAAATGGCTGCAAAGAGCCCATAAAGCTTCTTGACTGTGGCCCGCTCTCCATCCCGCTCCTCGTCAAGATGTTGAGAATGAAGTCCGAAGGGACCTTCTTGGACTATGCTGAGTCGTTGTTCGTAAACTTGGCGACGTCAACGTTCTACCTCCGTTTGTGTGGTGTGCGTGTCATTTTGACTAAGGACCCAGAGAACACTAAGGCTATCTTGGCTACCCAGTTCAATGATTTTGCTTTGGGTGTCAGACACAAACACTTTTTGCCGCTTCTTGGTGATGGAATCTTTACTCTCGACGGTGAAGGATGGAAACAATCCCGTACTATGTTGAGACCTCAGTTCGCTAGAGAACAGGTGGCCCACGTCCAGTCTCTTGAACCTCATCTCCAGGTATTTGCACAACATATCCGGAACGCCAAAGGCGACACCATCGATCTCCAGAACTTGTTCTTCAAGTTGACTGTTGATACCGCCACTGAATTCTTGTTTGGAGAAAGTGTCCACTCGCTCGTGGATGACTCTGTCACCAGTACCTTCGCCATCGAACAGTGGGAAGGTAAGGATAAGTTTGCGGAGTCGTTCAACGTCGCCCAGGCATACTTGTCGTCCAGAGCGTACTCGCAAATGTTCTACTTCCTCATTAACCCCAAGGAATTTAGGGAGAGCTGTAAGGATGTCCATTTGTTTGCTAAGCACTACGTGAACAAGGCATTGGCTGCGACCCCCGAGGAATTGGAGGCCAAATCCAAGGGTGGCTACATTTTCTTGTATGAGCTCGTCAAACAGACCAGAAACCCCAAGATGTTGCAGGACCAGCTTCTTAACATTATGATTGCTGGTAGAGATACCACCGCCGGGTTGTTATCGTTTACGTTCTTTGAGTTGGCGAGAAATCCAGAAATTGCAGCAAAATTACGTGCAGAAATTTTGCAGCATTTTGGTGAGGGCACGCCGGAAGATATTCCTAGCATCACTTTTGAATCTTTGAAGAAGTGTGAATACTTGAAGTGGGTCTTGAACGAGGCCTTGAGGTTGTATCCTTCTGTGCCCGTCAACTTTAGAGTCGCCACTAAAACAACTACGCTTCCTAGAGGTGGTGGTAAGGATGGTAACTCGCCGGTATATGTAGGGAAGGGTACCACCGTGGCGTATGCTGTATACGCTACACACAGAGACCCAGAGTATTACGGCAAGGATGCTGATGTGTTTAGACCTGAAAGATGGGAAGATGCTAAGAGACTCGGCTGGGCTTATGTACCATTTAACGGTGGCCCTAGAATCTGTTTGGGACAACAATTTGCTTTGACCGAAGCTAGTTATATTATAGTGAGGTTATTGCAGATGTTCCCTGTTCTTGAGAGTAAGGATGATAGACCATATCCTCCAAGGAAGTCTGTGCAGTTGACTATGTGTCACCAGGATGGGATTTTTGTCCTGATGACTTAGTTATCAGGGCCAGATCAGGGCCGCTAGGCACTGTTTTGGAAGGTTACTCAGTAAAATGGGTACTGTATGATGTATAGCATATGATATGACACAATATACATATATGAAAGGATATGGAGTAATTAGTTTAGGGCTCCTGGCCGATAAAATGTGTGTTAATTTGAAGATAAACCTAAGGACTAAGCGTATAGAGGTGTTTGATCTCCAGAGTTGTAGTGAGATAAGTTTTAGTGAGAGGAACTGTATTGAGATCTGGGTCAAGTTCTTCACAAAACTTTCATTAGCTTCTCTCGGGAGATTTACGCTAATTCTTGATGAACTTAGATATATTACTGGAAACTCTCACTAAACTGACAATTGTACAGAGACCTCATTTAACTCTCGTTAACCTCCCTAATCCTGATCAACTTTCATTCATTTATGTACCCGTCACTATTTATATGTCACCACTCGCTGATCTCCTTTCATATCTCTTTACTTGGTAGAAACTTTGGTAGTTAACTTTTATCCGGAGTCATGGTGAGTCACCGAGAGTCATGGCGAGTCACCGAGAGTCATCACGTGATATTGACAAGTCCGGTTTTCCTGACATCCGAGTATAAATTAGGTATGTTCACTCCATTATCCCATCAAACTGGCCATTGGAATCCTCCTTCATCAGATTATGATCTGGATCCGATTTAAAGGCGTTTGGTTGACTTTATTGACCTTTATTGGTTGCTTACATAAGCAGAAATTTGCATTCTCGTTTACTGACGTTTATCCAAGAATTTATTCCAAACCTCCCTAAATATTTGAATATCTCGCTAAATATTAATCTCTCGCTAAATATTAATATCTCTCACTAAATATTAATATCTCTCTCTACATTCCATTATATCTCCTAAATATTATCTCTAATTATCTCTAATATCCCGACATCTTCTCTACACTCGTAACCACACTAGTCAACAGCTGATTCTTTCTCTAGGATAACTCCGCTCTACTAAGTAGCGTGATAGCCTCCACTTCGCACGACTGTCTTCCGGTACGTCACGAGACACCAGCAATCTCAGAAATGTAAGGAGAAGGAAAGGATTAGGGAGAGCCCCGGGGAACACGCGACTCCTGACACTGGTGGGTCACTTAAACATCCCTGACTTTATTAAGACACTAGTAGTTGATTATGTAATATATTCTTCAGTATTCTAAAGTTGATTATGTAATCGTATATATTGGTAGACAGCAAGAAGTAATAAGAGACGAAGATCCAGTGAATATTTAGTGAAGATTTAATGAAGATTTCTCTCAGGGATTCCGCCTAGCTTAGTTAGTGATCCCACTAGCCCTCTACTTCTCTCTACTTCTCTCTACTTCTCTCTAGTTCTTTCTACTTTCCATATTGGTTCGCGCACGCCCACATCACCAGACATCAACAGCCATCAGCAGGACCAGAAACCTCTTAGAAACAACACCAATGTCGGTAATCTCCTCACTGAACCTCACAATTGGTAACTTACGTACTCAGGCGGACCACTAAATACGTACCATTACTAACCGCCGCTAGATCAACAACTCCACCAACACTAACGGCAGTTAAATCATAAACCGGCACCACTCAGTTACGCGTCAGAACTGATAAAGAACAACTCTCGCTAAGTATCGTTAGAGTATCGCCAAAGCGACAAGCCTGCTTATAATAAGCAGTCGCTAAATCAACAGCGTCAATCCCGCAATCACAAGGACGCTATCGCTAAAAGGAGCTTTAGAAACATCTACACTAAATTAGAGCCAAATTGCTAAATTAGAGCCAAATTAGAGCCAAACTCACACTAACAACTCTAACCAACACTAACTAGGGCCCTTACGATTTCTACCCTCACGACTCACAACTAACGACTCACGACCTGATCTGATCTGATAATCTCCCTAAATATTTAAACTGACTAGAGATTCTAATTACAGTCCACGATCCCTCAGTAAGTTCTCGCAAAGAAGATCAATAACCAGCACAGCTAAGTTCCTATTGTATCACTAAGATCTCGATCGCTTCACTAATCTGTTTACGACTACATTTCACTGATTTACCGGATTATCATCGTCTAGTTTAGATCAACATCACCAATTAGAGAAGAGCAATCTGAGAAATCTGATTAAACTGATAAATCCTGATTAATCCTCATTAGATTATTGTTATTACCGAGTCACGTCAAATCCTCACTGATAATCACTGAAATTACTTAAGACTCGCTAATAATCTTCAAATCGGCTTCTCGAGACTCGCTAAAAATCACTGATAGCTACTTGAGACTCGCTAATAATCGCTAATTTCACAAACTATTAGCCATCAGACTCCATCGCTACACTCTGGAGTTTGCTATTTCACAAATCCCTAATCTAACTCCATCGCTTCGCTCCGCCGTTAGCTAGCACTGTTATGGGCTACACTATCAAACAAAAAATCGACATATGTCTCAAATCAGAGTCGTCTCCCCAGATGACTCAAACCGACCTCGCTAACTGGGCACAGGCTCAGTACAACTCTCCCAAACCACCGTCCCAAACCACCATCTCTCGAATCCTCTCTACAAAGAACGATATAATCGCCTCTAAAGATAATGAATTCCAGCTAGTACGCCGGAGAAGACAATCCAATCCACTTCTTCGACAAATCCTTACCGAGTGGATTACCCAGGCGACGTGGGAGAATATCCCCGTCACTACTCCCATCATACAATCCACCGCTAACGCCATCTATAACCGACTCCCCATCCAAGAAAAAGACGGCAACGGAATCTTCAATCAAAAATGGTGCAACCATTTCTTCAAACGTCTAAATCTAAACCTAACTGGTTCTAGCGTAGATGTCTCCCAAAACTGTGACTACAAACTCAACAAGATCTGGAAACTTGACGAGAAACTAGAACTCAAAAATTACCTCGCTAAATTGATTTATAACGAGAATTACTCTCCCCAAGATATCTTCACTATCGACGAATTCCAGCTCTTTTACTCGCTACCATTGGACCAGATTTTCGATGTTTCCTCGGTAGATAAGGGCCTAAAATCAAGCAATTCTACCGAGAACTCTCTCACTATCATGTTGGGGTGTAATATCGATGGATCAGAGAAATTGGCACCGTTGATCGTGGGCAAATACTCCAAATTCGATATTACCGACAGCTCTCACGAGATCTTCAAGAATTTAAAGAAACCAGCGGTCCCTAAACCCAATCCCTCGGTAAAATCCAAACCGTCACCAAACCCAATGCTTTCTTCGTCCAAAATCCTCCTGAACAAAATTACTGAGATCTATAATATCTTCTACAAATCAAATAGTAACAAATGGATCACCAGCTCGATGTTTCAGAACTATTTGCTTACTTTAGAGCATAAAATCTCCAGCGTTTCGCCCAACAGAAAGATCTTGATTGTTCTTGATGATTCGAGTTCCCACCGGATAATCAACTTGAAATTTAACCATATCAAACTTTGCTACTTGAAAAACAACGCTAGCCACAAAAATCCCTACAACACGTCGTTTGAAGGTATAAAATTCGATTATCTACCCATGAATTTCGGAATCATCGAGGAATTCAAGATATTGTACCGGTTGCAGCAGTATTTAGAGATGATTAATTTGCAGAGAATCAGTAAAAACGAGAAATCAGCGAGAACTGGCGAGAATAAGGACGAAACGGCAAAAAATACCGACAAGCCAGCGACAAAAAATGATTATAGAGGAAGTTTTAGCGAGAACCAGTTTCAAAATCCAAATTTTAGCGAGAACTTTTCGCCTTTCGACGCGGGAAATGAGAGCCACTCCACTATGGAGGTTCTCTCTGAAGCAGACTATAATATCCCATTCATTAAAGTTATTGAATGGATCAAACGGTCCTGGGACTCACTTTCCCAGGAGAAAATCTACCTAGCATGGAAAAGAACGTATCTTATTAATTTAAAGACTCCGTGGCCTGCTAGTGACGCCGGTATTGTCGCTAATCTGCTTGCAACATTAGCACCATTAGACGTCCGTACGTCTAAGTACAATACTAAGAAGAGTTACGAGAAACTTGCTGAGATTATGGGCTATTTAAACGTGGTAATTCCCTGGGAAATAGACAATTTGTTGGGGTTGGTCAACGAACGGGCAAAAATCACCCTTAGTTATGTTTCTATTGATGAAATCATCGGCAGCTGTTTGCTGGACAACTTCGAGCAACAATCTAGCGAAACGTTGAGCGAGCTGGTAATGAATGAAGAACAATGGTACACCAATTCGAACGAAAATATCGAGAGTATTGTCGGTAATTTAGAGTCTGGGTCGGGTACTTTAGAGAATAGAGGAATAATGACAGATTTAATGGAGGAAACTGAGAATTTGCGTACTGAAAACTTGGCTAGAGATAATTTACCGACAAATTTACCAAATTTAGGGACAATTCAGTCACGCCAGCCAAATTTAGCGACAGACTCGCCTAAATTTTCAAATTCGCCTAAATTCTCAAACTCGCCTAAATTTTCACATTCACCGACTCCTAAGGCAGACCTACCGGAATTTTCTGCCCAACTCTTCAACCAAATGTCGCCGTCGTTGTCTACCCCTGCACCAGCGAATTCTCTCAGTATTACGTCGCTTTTGGAGCCTCGACAGTTTCCAGAACCACGACAATTTCCTGAGTCGCGACAATTTCCTGAGTCAAGACAATTTTATAACGACAGTCTCCCTAAATCTCCCTATTTCTCAGAGGCACCGTTCAGTAAATTACCGGATAACTCAAGATTTCATTCTATGGTGCCGAAAACCTCCACTGCGTTGTCTCCCCATATCCCGCTAGCACCGCTTGTGCCGCTCGGCGCTAGAGACGATGAATGGTCAGGAAAAAGACGCCAGCTTGACGGCTCTTCTGCAAGCATGAATTACTTACAGAAAAGTAGTGAGAATTTACCGCCAATATTGAACGAAGACTCAGAGAGAAATATCAGAAACTCAAGAGACTTGCTGGGAAATTTACTGAGAGGCCAGAATTTGCAGGAACAAAATTTTCAGGGACAAAATTTAGCTGCTTTAGCGAGAACCTCAGCAACTTTAGCGAGAAATCAGTTCGCCACTAATCCTAGCAGCGAGTACGAGATGATGAAGGTCCTCGGTAAACTTTTAGATTCGTCTTCTAGTACGTTGAAACTCTCCGACAATACAGTGAGCGATCTTAGAAGAAACTTAAAGGACCTTCAAAATAGATTTGATGGTGAGTAGTCGATGGCTTAGGTTGCTCGATCCTCGCTAGTTCCTTCATAGATCCTCATTAGATCCTCACTAGCTCCTCGCTAGCTCCTCAAAAGTTTCTTTATGGCTTCCACTAAAACCTCACTAAAAACCTCATTAGATCCTCACTAACCTCTTAATTTTTAATCGAACAAACTAATTAGTAAGGAATTAAATCTCCATAAACATTTGTAACTATAAGTGATAGATAGTGCTATCTCCCACTAGGGTAGTGTCAGTATTTTCTCGTAGCGGGCCTCTCTAAAAATATGCCACAAAATCCTCGCTAGAATTTTGGTATTTTCATTTGCAGCCATATTTGAGAACCGCTAAACCTCTTGAATAAATTGAATATGAATTCTAAAGCACCTTTCAAATGAACTTTCACTAATTGGTGCTCAATTCCGGTGGTTCTTCAATTCTTTATTATTTAGTTTCGCCGATTATTTTGTCATCTCTTATATATTATTGTCAGATATTGTCAAAAACTCTTAAAAATAACTCTTTATATTTAAGGGGGTAGATAGCAGTACAGAGAGTCGATTAGGGGGTAATTTTCATAACTTCATGATTCTCATGATTTTCGTAATGTTGGTTTGATTCTGTGTGGAGATGGAAATGTGTCTGGAAATATTTGCAACCACAAAAAACGGCACATTCTCTGGAGGTATTATTGTGGATCTATATTTCTTGATCGTGGGAGTAAAAGGGAGCAACAAAAATGTTTATCAAGTACCCATTTCTCATAATAAATACCGTGATAGAATCCCCAGGCTCCTCATGAAACTTTGACACAAGTATCGCCCAAACAACATATTGAAAAGTATCATTAACTGACAATACCTTTAATATCGGTAATCACACGTCACAATATGCATTTTTGTCTGGAAATTCTCCATCAAATTACAGCAAATACATAATCTTTATACACAATTTCATTTGTTGCTATATACTCGTGGCAGCTTGTAGCTGAAACCGCATTAGCGGTCATTTCCTATATACATAAAGTTCTTAGCTAATAGTTAAAGAGGTTTTGGAGAAGGCCTTGGTCACTTCTCTTTGATTCGCTAGATATAATTTAATCCTATATCTCGTTTACTCTTCCTCGATTCCTAATTCTCTCGCCTTCTCTTCCAATCTTCTTCTTCTGTCAGCCCTTTCCCTTCTGATCCTCGCTACTTCCGCTTGGATTTCATGGGGCTCTTTTGGAACCTGGTTCAATGTTGAAGGATCTGGCCAGAAACCAGGCAAGTTAAACTTCGCGTCGGTATCAAGACCAACGTAGTACATTACGCAGATGGGGGTAAGTAAGTAGAAACCAAACTGTAGGTTAGTATATGCTAGTGATTGCTGTGTGAGATAGTGTGAGATAGTGTGGATAGTGAAATTTGGTGTAGAGCTAACAACGAGAGCTAGTGACATTTAGTGACATTTAGTGACGATTCCTCACGGTTCTTGGTGAGCATTTCCAATTGTAGATGTAACAACATTGGAAAGATATAATCCAGAGGTCTTGCCCTAAATATTGCCGTGAAAGATCTACCGTTGCAGTCCTGTAGTCTTGAAAGTAATTAGAGATTGCTCACTGGAGATGACTTAAAAAGAACAACTGTAGTGAGAGCTAGGGAGAGAGTGTCCCGAGTCCATAGTACTAGAATACTATTTCTCAATACTATCTCCATCAACTCGCTGGATGTTGATCTCTTTCTAGACACAAGCCAACTTGGTAGAGTCCCATTGACTCCCCGGTCGTTACTAAGCTCACTGATGTTGGATCTCACCAGATGTTGTGCTTTTTGAAATCACCAACGTCACTTTGCTTCGATTTTACGACTGCACGGTCGTCTCTTAGCTCACTGGCTCACTGGCTCACTGGATCATTGAGTTGCTCCATATATGCCCAAATTTCCCTATCAATTATAGTTCTCTATCGCCCATAATTTCACTATATATATCTGGCCAATCAACGGTCTGCTTATCAATACATTAGAAGGAAGACAGTTCCAGGAGACCTCCACGGGAAGTATTGAACTATTTAATGGCAGCTAAAACAGGCCACTGCTTCGCTGTTTGACTGCAGCTTTATTGGCACTAGCTCTGGTGGAAGAACCAGTCTCCAAAGTAGCAGCACAGAACTGAACTGAAACCACATAATTTACTGGACTGAACAAATACTTTTGGGCTTAGAACTAAAGTAACAGTACTAGACGTCGTTAGGTGATAACTCGGTTCGAACCCTATAGTTGAAACTTTTGGTGGAACTTTAGTGGCAGCAATGAACTGAAAGCTCAAGCCACATTACTATTGATCCTTACCACTTCTATCTCTATCTAACACTGACTCCCTATGGCGCCCTCTATTTCCCGTGCTGTCCCTGTATCCTGGATGTTTTACACTGGGAGCTCTAATCACCCCATGATGAAGGCAAGAACGCTAGAGCCTCGTAGCCACCACTACTATTCAGTAGCTAACGTGGACGCTGCTCCATTGTCGCCATACCACTGCCATTGTCCATCCTTAACTTCCTTGTTCTCCCTAATATCCAGTTGCTCCGTGGTGCCATTTCTTTCCCTGTGCTACCTGATGCCCACTAATTATACTTCACTTCCCTCACTAAATCTCACCCACTAACTCGCTCATACATACCTTAGCAGTCTCTAACTGTGTCCTCGTGATCCCCCCGATGAATCTCCTGTAAAATCCTTGTTGCATGTTGTGGTCGTGTCGTGACTTTCGTTAGTTGTAAATTTTTTTTAAAGTCAATCTCACATCAACACCGCCAGTATGAGTTACGACAGATTGAATAGAGAGCCAATTGCCTCCGACAACTCTGTGGTCGCAGACTACGGAGCCGGCGAGAGTGGCTTTAATGATAGTGGTAATACTGCCCCTACAGATTTTAGTGGTACCGTTCCAACAGGGGCAACAGGGGCTACAGGGGCTACAGCTGGCGCCAGTCCAGCTCCTGGTGGAACAAGACCTGGTGGAGCTATTTCTGGATGGGCTAAAACCCTCGAAGGCTCGTCCCATCCCGTCACCCTCCTTGTCTACATCATCCTCCGTCTCCTTCCCCCAATATTCTACATTTTCGGATCCTTTGTCCTCCTGTTCTTTATCTCCTCCAACCTCTTCATCCTCCACTTCATCCTCCTCATCCTCCTCATTTCCGCCGACTTCTGGAACCTCAAAAACATCGCTGGCCGACTCCTCGTAGGTTTGAGATGGTGGAACGAGACTGTTCCTATCGACCAGACAGGCGAGTTCGAGAACGTCTGGGTGTTTGAGTCTGCTGATCCTGACCGGATATTAAATCCGGTCGACTCCAAGATCTTTTGGGGGCTCTTGTACTTGCAACCTGCAATCTGGGGCGCTTTGTGCTTGTTGTCAGTGTTGAAATTGCAGTTTTTGTATTTGTTGATTGACGTGGTGGGGGGCATCTTGGCGGGAGTCAATGCCATGGCTTATACAAAGTGTGATAAGTTTGGTAGGGTGAATGAGATGGCGGGGGGATTAGGTGGGTGGGTGTTAGGGAGATGGAATCCTTTTGGTTAACCATCCAGGCCGCGAAGCGGGCTAGTTGGTGATCTTACTGAAGAAGTTGCAGCTAACTAGCATGCGAAATGGGCTATTACTTACAATATACAATAACGAGTGTCAATCACGATGACTAAAATAACTAGCCGCTACTCGGGCTAACCGAACCATCACCTGGCTTGGTTTTATCCAACTAGGTGACTCCTCGGCGCTACCACGTCACACGATTTCTTGTCTAAAAGGTGTCAATCAACTCCAAATTAGCCTGCATAGCTACGTAACTTCTAGTATATCTACTAATAAATACAGATTGTTGCTAGATAATCACATTTAGCAGCTTTAACGTGATATTTCATCTAGATCGGAGTCATCAACCATCTCCGTCGCGCGGCGCTACCAGTTACGAGATTTTCCCAATTCGAAGCCCGCTATGTAAATTTTCCAGACAATTAGCGTCTCCTCGGGAATCTCGCCATTTGAGCCGGATTGTCTGATACGTGGGCTAGCTTCCTACGGAAATTCTTAATTAATCATAAATTAGTTACATAGTTAATGAGACCCACAGGGTCCTTCGTAGTCACAATCCGAGACACAGAGAAGTAGCCCCGCACTGGATAGCGAAATAGAATATTAAGTTGACGGTAGTTCGTAGTCCCATTTGGTTGGTGCCACAGATGAGGTAGTGGATCACGACATTTATTACGAATCTCGGTCATTAGAAAGTTCAGTCAAAGACATCTGGCATCCGACTCTAGCGACATTCTCCAGACACTAATGATATGCAGACACTAGCGAATTCTCCAGACACTTAATTGCACCCACCTCGCTCTAGTATTGTTAGACCCAAAAGTGACGCTACGCTGGCAAATGGAGGTCACAAGTTGCAAGATATGGGTCCTTACCACTTCTACCTCACTTCCTTCTTTAGAACTCTCTCGTTGGACTTAGTGTTTGTCCAAGAAACCTACCAACTCTTCCCAAAACTTCGCAAATATCTCTGCCTTCTCAATGGCCAATGAATGTCTACCTCCTTCAATCTTGACAAACTTCTTATCAACGTTAGGTTTCAATAAAGCCACAAACTCCTCCGAGCCCTTGATCCAGTTAATGTTGTCATCGGTTCCGTGGGCGACAAACACCGCGATTTCGGGGTTAAACTTGCCCACATACTCTGGGTCCAACAATGCTGCTCCTCTGGTGAACATGTCGTGAAACTGTCTCGTGGTACCAATCAACTTGGCTGAGTGAACTCGAATGTAGTCCTGCCACGCGACATTGGACGTGACGTAGTCGATGTTCAACTTCGAGTCGATCTTCAAGTTCGGCACGAGCTTGCTGATCACCGGGGCTAACACACGGAGGACAACGTTAGGCTCGGTTTTTGGATGGAGACGGATCAATGGACCGATGGCTGCGATTCCCTTGACATTATCCTTGTACTTGCCTCTGATTCCGTAGTTAAGAATGATCCCACTGCCCATAGAGTGGCCCGCAAGGAAAATCTTTTCAGATTCGTCAGTACGGGTATCGAGAGTGTGTTTGATCATGAAATCAAGATCGTTAAAAACGTGGTGCTCGTCAGTTTTTCCTACAAGAGAGCCTGGCGATGTTTCACCGGCACCTCTCTGGTCAAAGAAAAAGATTTCGTAGCCTGTGGTGCTGAGTTTATCGAAGAATTCGACGTAGAGACTGGAGTCTTCGGCGAAACCGTGAACATACACGATTTTTCCTTTGTAGACGGAAGTTTCCGGCACCTTCCAGTTGACTGTCTTGAAGTTGGCACCATTGAACTCGATGAACTCAACGATAGGTGCTCTGGCCGAGGTGTATGGTGGTTGGATTTCCATGTTAGTTTTGCGGTATGGGTAGTTGTTAGATGTTGCGGAATTGATGTTTCAATAAACCCTGATAAAATTAGATATAATGAACCTCACAAGTATCAACAATAGTTGATGATATTGCCTTAATGAATTGAGTTGATTTGTGCCACAATTATAAAAGAGTTGTGATAAACGAAGCAGGGAAGTCGGGAATTATTTAATGCAATGAGAGTCGAATTAAACAGTCACGAGATACAAGACGTGGACAGATAACAATTCAAGGAGTCGTAGAAGTTGTGCCTATGAAGAAGCTTCAAAATACAAATCTCTGAATACTATTCAAAGAACTAAGCAAACGGGGTTTTACGCGTTAAATATAGAGTCAATCCTTATTGAGGAGTGTGCTGTGGTTTACGCCAGTGTGAATTGTGTTTATGTACAGGATTGTGGAAATTTATGCATGTGGAAATATACATCAAGATTATATGCAGTTGTTTGAATACGGGCAATAATATGAAGGACACGGAACAGGGTAATATGAAGCCGCCGTAATCGGAGAAGAGGTAGAAGGCGGGGAATTGTAGTGGGAGGTGAGGTGGAAACACGATGGAAAGGTCCAGGAATTACTTAAGACTCTGACGTAAAACAGTAGAGAGCTTAGTTTCCATAATCGAGCGTGATTCTGGCCGTGAAAAGAATTAATATTTAGTTAGTGACTTGTAGGCCTCGCTAAATAATAAGTCTCACTAGATTCCAGGTAAATACTGAGAGGTTCAGTAAGTACTCAAGTGTCGATGGATAATATAAGCTTTCTCTCTTTGACTGTTGATTCTGGGGAAAAAACTCATGGAGGCATAGGAAGACATAGGGAACAGCAATATGGTATCCTTAGGCATCACAGACATTGCTTGGGCCGGCTAGTTTTAGAATCACAACAGGTCAGTGAGATTTCAGCCCCCAATAACCAAGTCTCGCTAATCTAAAGATGTTGCTAGATAATACCTGAAGTCACTGAGCCGAAACTGCGTGCGCCAATGATCATCCATTGTCATCATGTCGCTAATAGCTTCACTAATCTATCCCCTAAGATCTCGCTAATCTCTCGCTAACCCCACTAATTTCTCGCTAGTCTAAAAATACTCACTCCTCTCTGAGTTGGATTTCACACCCTCCATTAACCCCGAATTCATCACGTACATCACCTTGGGCCGCCCGCCCAACTCCTTAGCCACAAATAAATGTAGTCCTAACAAATTCAAGTTTTCAAGGCATGGTAACTTCCTAATAATATCAAATCTCGACGATATGAACGGGCTGAAGCCAAAATTCAAGTAGTACGCGAGGAACTCGGTGAGTCCCGCAGGGGCAGAGAGCTCGATGAACCTCAACATAACGTCGTTGATGAGGAAATTGTCACTTAGCGAGGAGAGCTGGGAAGTAAATGTCGTTTGCGAAAGTACGCTTTGGATGAGATTGTCGTAGTAAAGAGCATGTTCGTAGAGAGAAATCAACTCCTGAGACTGGAGACATTTCCTCAACATCCGCTGGTCGTTGATGGCCCGGGACTTGTCGTAGGCACGAAGGTTGCACATACGGGTCTGGAAATTGCAAATGGCGGAAATTATCTCGTTGGCGTAGTGCAAACTTGGGGATTCGAAGTTCACCAGGAGATCTAGAAGTTTGTGCGGTAGAATATGCTGAAGGGTCTGGATTGTTGAGTAATGCTGGCAGAAGAGACAGTTGTAGGTAGGATTGATGGCTAGTCCTTGTAGTGAGGGGGTGTGGATGGTTAGAAGGGAAAGGAACGACGTGGGAATGGGAGACGATTCCTGGAAATTCTGGAAACTCTCCATGAATTCCTGATGGGTACTTTGTAGATGCGATTTTTCCTGGATATTGAGCTGGAGGTCTCGAAGGAGTGAGAGGTCAATCACCTCTGCGACGAGGCCCGCGATGTCGCTGGCTTGGTTGCCGATATTACCATCGAGAGCGAGTGATTCTAGCGAAAGGCGGATATTGCACCGTCTCAAACTGATGAAGAAGTAGACCCAAGTCACTGAAATTTGATCAAGACTCAAGTTGTTGAGCGAGTTGAGAATCTCCAACTTCTCCTTGTCCTGGGATTCTATAAATTCTAAGGATATGACGTGGGGAAGTGACGATATGAGGCTTGAGGCGAGAATTTCCATGGAAACCTGGAAACTCTTTTCGTTCTTGTAGCTGACACGGAGATGTGTGAGATTGGGGAGGTTTAGTGGTGTAGCGTTGTCGTTGTACAGGCCACAAGAAATGCTTAGCGAACAAATCGAGTTAAAATTGGGCGAGCTGGTAAAGCTGGAGAGGGAAGAGAAGGGAAGCGACGGGAAAATGAAGTCATGAAGTTTCAAGTGGTTGAAAAGTGTATGGTGGAGAAGATTTCCGATGGTATGGTTTTGAAAGGGCTGGGGAATCTGGGAAATTTGAGCATTTCCCTGTAAATTCTCATGCAAATTCTCATTCAAAGAGGTTAAAGGATTCAAAAAGTCACCCCCAGACCTCATGATCTGGGAGCTATCGATTTCCCCAATGAAAACCAAACATTTAACCTCCAGGGCTAACTTTCTCGAACCACACAAAACTAACAACAACAGCTCCAACTTGGACGTATGGATCAACGTTCCATAATTCTTCTCCAGTAACGTCGTATACTTCTTGACTTCACCGATCATCTCTGCGTCGTCCCAGATGATAATCCGATGGTACAACTGCAGAATGGCCGGGAAGTACACCAACTTACTCACAAGACACATGTTCAAAACGTCACCGGTGTCAAGGTACGAGAATATCTTCGACTGTATTATTAGCGGCAACCCTTCCAATCCTCTCCCAAGCCTCCTAATATCCTGTGGATATCCTTCGTAGCCTGGTCGAAAGGTGCTAGAACGTCTCCTTCTTCTGCGGTTTTTGGTAAAATTCTCTGAAAAATTGTCCATTAAGTCGCGTGTCTCGTCTAACGACTCAATACATATTGAATTCTCCATCATTACGTCCATTGTGGAAGTTGAGGCGACGTATAGTGGTGGAGCTGTGTTGTTGCTGAAATTCATATTGGGTCGTGTGCGGATAATTTGAGATATAAGGGGATCCACGAGGAAAGTGGTACAGACACAGCTAGGGCCCTAGTGGCATAAGACTCTTAATATGACATTTCCTAGAGCTCTTGTCCGTAGGTGGCTCATTTTAGGATGAATTAATTAATTACTATTAATTAAGTACTATAAATATTTGTAAGTAATCTCAGAACTCGCTATAATATCTGCCAAAATTATCAAATATCTCAAAAGTCTCACTAAATTACTGACTCCAGTGGAATTTTCCCTCTAAATATCTATTTTTACCCTCCATTCTCACAACATCCTCGCAATATTCTGGCTATTTTTATAATCTTTGTGACAACATCTTAATTTTCACACAAAACTCTCATTAGAAGCTAACTAAACTTGCTGCTTATGTAAGCACTCCGCAATGAAACTAGAAACACTAGTGACAACTTAACTAAAGACACCACTACTACTACAGAAATCATTATGAAACTGACAGGTAACCAATCGCTAACGAGGATACCCAGTAGCTCTTCAGGACCCCGTAACGCGTCCAGCGAGAACTTACGCAACACTTCCTCCACCGATCCGTTCTACGGACTCTCTTTCAAGGTGGGGGTTGCTGAGAATAAAAACACAACCTACAGAAACAAAATGGAGGACGTCCACACTTACATCGCCAACTTTGCGGAGCGTGTGGACTGGGGCTACTTTGCCATCTTTGACGGACACGCTGGGAAGGATACGGCGCGGTGGTGTGGAAATAATTTGCATCGGTTAGTGGAGGAAGAGGTGGAGGTCGGTGGCGACTTGAAGGATGGCTTGGGGAGGGCTTTTGTGAGGGGGGATGAAGAGATAGAGCGCGAGGGCGTGGGGAGTAGTGGATGTACAGCGGCAGTGGCGGTAATGGCGTGGGAAAAGACAACCTCGTCAGAAGAGTCAACTTCGTCAGAAAAGCCTTCAGAAGTTGACTCTTCAGCTGTCAAAACTTCAGTAGAACCTAATTCTAGCGGTGCTATTAGTGAGTCTATTAGTGAGTCTACCACTAGTGGTGCTACCGGTGATCCTACTATCGACCCTAATGGCGACCCCACTAACGGTACTGAAATTTCCATTCCTCCCCATTCTGTCACCAATTCCGCCAATTCTGGTTCACGGTCAACTGGCTCCAAATTCGACTTCATACCCTCTAAAAATCACAGACGGATGCTCTACACCTCCAATGTGGGCGACCTGCGAGTCATTCTCTACCGTAAAGGCCAGCCATACCGGTTGTCGTACGATCACAAGGCTACCGATATAAACGAGATCAACAGAATCA